>CM076581.1:82056808-82445965 GCA_034641835.2 Pinus albicaulis | reverse complement strand
CATATCTTAAGCAATGTCCCCCTCTGTGGAATTTCTTTTCCTCTACCATGCTTCTTAGATAAACCTATCAGCTTCTCTTGAATCTATCACTACTACATTTCGCGAAAATTCCGACACCTGTTTCCGACGCTTTTGACCAAATGTCGGAAATTTTCCCAAATTTTTTCCATCCCGCCCGAAACCGTCGCTATACCGACGTCTATAGAAAAGTGTCGTAATACCGACACTTAAACTAGTGTCGCCCTCTTCTTCCATCGGGACCATCCTGAGTAAGAATGTATTTTACTACAGCATTAGGGACATAGGCAATGATGTGAGAATAAAGAATGTAAACTTTGAAGTCTTTAATAGCCTTTAGAAAAGCTAAGGCTTGTTTTTCCATAATATTGTACTTCAAAGATGCATCTCTAAGTGTTATGCTAAAGAAAGCTATGGGTTGTTCATAACCCTGGTCATTTTTCTGTAGTAAAACTACAGCAATGGTGTGTTCTGAAGAAAATGAAAAAATGATGAATTCCTTTTTGAAATGAGGACTTATAAGGACTGGGGTTTTGGTTAAGACTTGTTTAATGGATTCAAAAGATTTTTTGGCGTCAACAGTCCATTTAAGAAATGAATAATTTTTAAGCATGTTATTTAATTCTCTAATTATCTCAGCTAAATTGGTTATGAATCTTCTTAAAAAATTAATCTTACCTAGAAAGGCTTGTGATTATTTTATGTTTCTTGGTGGATTGATGTTAAGAATTGCTTCTATTCTTGCAGGATCTATTCTAATTCCTTCTTTAGAAATTATGTGTCCTAGTAACTTGCCTTATTCTAATCCAAATAAGGTTTTCTTAGGATTTAATGAGATGCCAAATTTTCTGCATTTTATAAATACTTGTCGAAGATGATCTAAGTGTTCATAATCAGTCTTAGAAAATACAGTTATGTCATCTAAGTAAATTACCAAGAATTCATGAATTTCCTTGGAAAAGGCTATATTCGTAGCTCTTTGAAAGGTTGCCCCTACATTCATTAAACCAAAGAGCATTTTTACATACATAAAATTGTCCCAAGGAGTAGTAAAAGTTGTTTTGGCTTGATCCTCTGGTTGGACTAAAATATGGTTGTATCCGGAAAATCCATCTAAAAGAGAAATCCTAGAAGATGCAACTACCCTTTGTAAAATATGATCCATTTTTTGTAAAGGATAATTATCTTTTAAGGATATTTTATTTATATTCCTAAAGTCAACACATAATCTAATTTCACTTGTTTTCTTTCAGGTTGGAACTAGGTTAGAAATCCAATCATAATATCTGATTGGTGCAATTATAAGTGCATCATACATTCTTTTCACTTCCTTTTCTATTAAGGGCATCAAAACAGGATTGATTCTCCTTAACTTTTGTCTAAAGGGATTTTGATCTTCTTTTACAAGAATTTTATATTGAATTATGTTGGTGTCATAGGATTTAAGGTCCTCATAGCTCCAAGAAAAAACATCTTGGAATTCCTTAAAAAGAGCAATATATTTTTCCTTTTCTTGTTGAGGTAAGGCTTTGGAAAGTTTTATCATTTTGGGTTTCAATTCTATGCCTATATTGCATTCCTTAATGTCAGATCCAAGTGGCTCCATTTTGGGTTTTCTAGAAACATCATTTGAGTCAAATAAATCTTCTAATGGAGTTAAACCTTTTGGTAAGAAATTGTCTTTGAGATTTAATATGTCAGATTCTTCATCAATTATCTCATCAATTTCTACTCTCTCTAATTTATCTATATCTGATTGATTGAATTTAGTTGGTTACATCTACATTATTCAAATCTATTTCACTATCTAAATATTGATCTATGGTACAATCAGTGTCTATCTTACAGTTCTTAAATTCACCTTCACTATTCATAAAATTATAAATTTGTTGATCTTATGAAAAAATCTGCCAATATTTGAGGTTGTCTGGGATTATTGGTCTATGTTTTACTTCTGCAGTATACATATGATTAGGCTGAAAAGGTAAATTACAAGTGCTATCAAATGTTGCTAAAGAATGTGCTTGTAAATTTTGCCTTCTTGGTATTACAGAGAAATTACATTCCAATAAATCATCAATCAAATCTAGTACAGTCTCTCTATGTTGGCCTAATCTATGATTGTAAACAGAATATTCACCTTTAATTTTTTTTACAATCAACTCTGAGTCTCCCAATATTGCTATTCTTTTTAATCCTAAATTTTTTATTATTTGGAGTCCTAAAATGAGGGCTTCATACTTAGCCATATTGTTTGTGCATTTGAAATTCAATCTAAAAGCATGGCCTTCTGCATGATTTTTCTCTATATTGGTTATCCATACTCCTGCTCCTGCTCCTAACTTGTTTACTGAACCATCAAAATCTAAATTCCATAAAGATTCATGAAATATGTTATCATTGTTTTGTGTTTTCTTTTCTTCCTTTAGTTCAGTCTTGATTTCCTTATCTGTTTTAGCATTACATAGGATAAATGAATCTAGGTTAGTAGGTGTAGCATAAATTGGGTAATTTATTGATTTTTTTGCATTACTTACCATGTATTTCATTTATGTTTCCCTATATAACTTTTTAGGTTGACCAAAAACTGATATAGTAGCATAAGACATGTCCAATTGTAGAGATCCCTATAACTTTTCTCCCCATGAGCAAGATAATAACATTCCATATTTAGGTGGGATATCAGCTACTACAATATCCATAATTATACTCTTACCAGGATATTGAACAAGTGTTACACATAAATCTTTGATTAATCCTAGGTATTTTACTTTGCTTGAGTCAAATGAGAATAAATCCTTGTAAGGCCTTGTAATATCTAAGTTTAGGGTTTCCATTATAGCTTTGGGCATTAAATTATGTGAAGCTCCTGAATCTAACATTGTGTTATGTAAAATTTGATCATGAATGGTTAAATTGATGTAAAATGGAGGAATTGATCCATCTTGATGCTTTCCATTTACATCTGGGCCAAATATCAACTCTGGTTGATCATCATTTAAGTTTATGGAGTCTTCTCCATCATTTATGTTCAAATTTTCAATGATGGTTGATTTATACAAATCATGTTTTACCAATTCTGTTAAAGGAGTTGGTATTTTTAACTTTGCAATCTCAGTTTGTATGTTGAAAGAAGGTTGAGATTTACTTATTTGAATTAACTCTTCTTTGGTAACTGTAGTTTGTGTTGGTTTATCTTGTTTTTCTACAATTATGTTTTCATTTTCAGTTTGAGTTTCTTGTGTTTTACTGCTTTTTTTTTTCTTTTTAGGAATGGTTTGTGAAGCAGTAGATGTTTTTTCAGATTTAGAATTGTCAGAAGTAGTTTTTGCAGTAGCAACTTTTGGATCTGCTGATTTTGGATCAGCAATGGGTGTTTTAGGATCTTAGTTTGATGTTTTAGCAGAATTAGATACTTTTTCAGCAGCAGATTTTTGTAAATCTTTTGTAGCTTAAGAAACTTCATCTGTTATGTCAACATTCTTAGGGCTGGGTGAAATTTTAGGATCAGAAAATTTTTGGGAAGAACTAGAGTTTTGCCTATTTTCCCCAGGGAGAATTTGCAGAACTTTTGTTGTAGGGGCTTCTACTTTTTTCTTGTTTTCAATTTGTGTTGTTTTCTTAGTAGAAGTTTCAATATTTTTCTTACTCCTAAGGTTATATTGCTTGTGAGCTTCATTTATGAAAAAATCGAAGGATTCGAGCCTGAATCTAATTGGAGTTGTTGGAGTTCAAATAACTCTTGATCTTCTTATGTGAGAAAGATAGTGTTATTATCATCTATTCCCATTAAATTTATGGTATCCTCATCCTCAACATTGTTTTGAGAACTCTCGGCATAGTTCTCTTGAAATGGAGGTCTTATTGTTTGGTCAAGGGTTGATTCTTTTAATTTTCCTGAATTTATGTTTTTTCTAAAATTGAGATTTCTGATTTGTTGTTGATTATCCCATTGAGGTCTTATTTCTATGTTATCTAATCTATCCATCATTCTTTCTAAAGTCTTAGCTAACATGTCTATTTTTGTGTCTGAACTAGAGGCTTCTTCTTTCATGGTTACTCTTTTCTCATTCCTTAATCTATCTTTTTTACCTAAAATGTTTACTTCTACACCTACAACATTTGTTTGCATTCTTTCTAATGTTTCTACATTTCTTTCTCTTAACTGATATGCCATATTAGTGTCAAATCCATCTGCGAATTTGAGCAAGACAAAGTTAGGAGTGGGTTTTATGTTTGCAGGAATTGAATTGTAAACATTGTTATATCTAGTGCAGTAGTCTTGTACTGATTCATTGGGAACTCTCTTCATTGCATCAAATTTAGACAATATTTGTAAGGGTTTTTTCTTATTTTCCCATTTATTTAAAAATAATCTATGGAAAATAGCTAAATCAGCTATACTACCTACAATAAGACCTTTAAACCATTTCTTTGCTTCTCCTGTTAATGTTTGTGCAAAAAACCTCATTTGTACATCTGATTCATCTATGTTATGGAGTTCAAAGTAATTTTTCATTTTTTTTATGTGTTGTTGTGAAGTATAATGTGTAGTAGCATCAAACTGTGGTATTTTACTTTGATAATCTTGGGGCATGTCATGAAGTTGTCCTGTAAGAACTAGGGCAGCATATCTGGCAACCATAGCTTGAATTCTAGCTTGGCTAGGAGGTAAAGTGGAAGTACTTGGGGTTGAATTGGAGGAAGAGGCTGATGAAACTGGTTTATAGAATGTTGAACTAGAAAAAGAAGTGGAATAACTAAAATATGAGGTGGAGGTACTAGGAAGTGAAATTGAACTATATGAGGAACTAGTAGGAAATAAGAATGATGTGTTTGAAAAAGTAGAAGGTAAACTAGTGGATGAAATAGATGTAGTGGATGAAGGAAATAATATTCTAGGCTGTAAGGGTAATCTAGGACTAAATGGATCTGTAGCTTGGATGGTAGTAGAAACTATAGATGATGTTGTGGTATCTAAATGAGGAATGGAAGGTTTAGATGTATATGCTAACAGTTGAGCTAATTCTATTGCCTCATCAATTTCTTTAAGAATAGTGGCATTAATCTCTTCAAGTTTGTCTTGATTTGTTAATTTCTTTAATTCAGAGTTTTCTACAATATTTTTCTGTTTTGATTCCAAAAATGAAATAAAAACAGGGTCTAAAACAACAATACTTAAATTACTTTTAGATTTGCTTCTATATAAATAATTTTCAATTTTCAAATCAAATTCTATATCCTGTAAACTCACTAATTCCTGTGGTAATGAATTGACTCTATTAAATGAAATTTTAACATCTAAATCTTCTATCTGGTTTTTCTTTTTGTCAATTCTGTCTGGTTTTTCTGCTATAATAGCAGGTTTAGGATCCGGGTTAGACCTGGTATAATAAACTTTCCTATAAGCCAAAATTACCAATTTTTTAATAAAATGATACTCAAAACTTATAAAATAGTATTAAAGGCAAAGAGATCATGAAAAGGGGTTCTTTAAGACTTATTTTATGACTGAGGATTGGTTAGTTCCCCAGTATGGTCGCCAATATGTTAACACTCTAGTAATTCTAAAGTTGTGATATTTTGGTTTAAAGTCTACGAATACTAGAGGTAACCACAGACCAAATTTTAAACTCTAAGATCTAGCCTTCTTAGGGTTTAGAGAGGGTTCTCTCTATAAGATTTAACTTTGTTTGTTTATAAAATATTAGGCTAGTTATGATAGTGCAATTTGGTTTTGGTTTGATTGATTTGGTGGGAAAAATTACCTAATGAGATGGATAGTGAGAAATATTTTGTCCATTAGGATGAGGAGTCAAAAATCAAGTAGATAGAGCTAGGATCAAGGTCAAGAAATCAAATGTTTTCAGGGCAAGATAGATAACCCATGAATATCTTGGAAGGTTGTTTGGTGAGGTGATATGATCAGGATAAAGAGCAATGAAGGGTTCTTTGATCCGGAAAAGAGAATTAGTAAGCAGAGGTCAAACAAAAGTGAGAGAAATTAAGGGTTCCCTACTCTGGAAATCAGTGGAAAACATAAAAATGATCAACATTAAAGACAGGGTGCTTTTAACAAATCCTGAAATAATACTCCTGTTTATTCATTCAAATTTGGAAAACATTTATGGATGCAAGAAACAAAGAAAGATAACAATGATAAGAAGGAAATACTTCACTTCAATAGCTCATCACATGAATCCTGAAATATGATGCTACTTGATCCAATCCAGTCTGCTACTCGAGATTTGAAACAAAAAAGCCTTCAAGTCCAATAAAAAATGACTATAGAAATCTTTAGAAATTTATTCCACAATAATACTTCTAAAGATGAAGTATTTATACATAATTTTTTACAAAATATTCTAGAATCCTTCTAGGAATTTTCTAAGGAAAATAAAAATATCTTTACAACAAAATAGAGACAGCTACTTAACAAATCAGCAAGTTGTCCTATCTATCCAAAAGAAATAGTAACTGATTATGGATGAGGTGCAGCTGGCTGCCTTGGTGTCCTTCTTGCTGGCTTTAGATATTTCAAGTTGGTTTTGAAATCTAATCTGCTTATCTTATACTCTTTCACTGATTCTCTTTAATCTTTGATACTCTTTAACCACTGTAAAAATTTGTTCATTGTTGTAATAAAAATATGTTTTGACTATAATTTCAGCAAACTTTCTTTTCTCTTTTATATTTCTTCCCTTTTATCTTTCATAGTAAATCTGTTAATGACTGCCAATATTCCTCACTTGGAATTTGTATTTTCTTCAGCTTCCTGAAGTTTTCATCTTCTTCTATATACCTGAAAAAAAATTGGTTTAATGACAAACAAGTGTCTTATCTCATGCTGCAAATATAATAAGTCCTCAAAACTTCTAAGTAAGACTTTTCCTGTTGGAGTGCCTTGGCCACCTGATTTTTCAACTTGCTCCTTTGCATATTCTCTGATGTTTTTATTATAATCCTCCTTAGGCATTAATTTTTCATTGATGGCAAAAATATTAGGCAAACTTCTTTGCCTCAAATTCTCAAATTTGACCATAAACCTGGTTATGGAGATGTTCATATTCTCACATTTTTCCTCAAGTTGCTTCATCAGATTCTTCTTGGTGATGACTTTCTTAATCTCAAGGATAGTTTCAGTCCTATCAGTAATTTCAATCTCTTCCAACTCTTGTATGTTCTTGTTGTTGAGAAAATTTATCAGTTCTAAAGCTTGTTCTGGTTTATTATCCAGTTCCTCTTTAGTCTTCTGGATCTCTTCTAATGTTGCTTTGAGTAAATCTCTCTGTTCAAAAATCACTTGAATTGAAGGCCACACATCATTTATTGCTTCTATGGTCTTGTTCTACAAATGATTTCTCACATATGAAATATGTTCCTTTAAGGTTAATTCCTTTTGTAACTTCTTCAATTCTTCATTTAGTCTAATGGATTTTTGCTCATGTGTTTTGGCATTTATTTGAGCCAACTTGTTTGAATTTTCTAGATTGTCAACCATATTTTTCAATATGTTGATTTCACTTCTCTGAAGTGACATTTCTTCCATAGATTTCACTAGTTTGTTGCCCTCGTCTGTAGGGTGAACTACGGTAGTTGATGACTCTGTAGTTGATGTTGTGGATGATGTCACTAGCACTGCAATATCCAGTGGAATTTTGGGTGCCAACTCTTCTGCTAGAGTTGATGGCATAGCTGTAGTGATCATAGGAATAACTGTAGGAATTTCTGGTACTTTTGGTGTTTCTTTTTCCTAGACCAATTTATCCATTTGAGTCTCCATTTCTTTGATTTGGGATGTCAACTAAAATAAAATTCATCATTTCATCCTTCTCATTCTTCCCTTATATTATTTCCTTGGCTTGAGGATGTTCACTTGATGGCATTTTAAGTTGTTTCTTCAATGCTGCAATGTCCTCATTTTTCTTTTTCACTAACTGCTCTGCTGCTTTCATATTTGCAGGGTCATATCCAACCTGCAATACCAATTCTTCCAAGGATTTAATCCTAATATCTTTAGCATATAAGGAAGCTTTGTCCATTTTCATTTGATCTTTCATGTTTGTGATAGTGTTCTGAAGTTTTTGAACACTCATAGCTTTAGTTGTAACAGTAGAGTACAACAGCTCTTAACTCTGTCTATGAAATTCAATCTGATCAAGAGCATGATTTTTTTCTTTTTGGATTTCTAAGTCAATCTTCTTGTAATCTGCTACTGTCTTTGGAGTTTTTACTGTTGGCTGCAATACTGACATGATTAGATTTTTGTTTGAATAATAAAAGGCAGAAAAAAGCCTATTTTGAACACTTGGTGTTTGTTTTAGATATTGAGAGTAGATATCATTTTTGATCTCTTCATTCTTTAACTTGATCTGTTTGTACTTCTCCCTTATATCTAAATATTTATCCTCATATATTTGTGAGGATGAAGCTTCCATGTTCTGTTGTTTCTCCATCAACTGTGTATTTCCATTATTAATCTGTTCTTCATTTCTATTCTCTGTATTCTGCTCATTTCTGATAACAGTGGCAGCATCTATGTTGGTGTCTGGGAGATCTGTTTCTTCAACATCAATGGTTACCTTTTATTTACCTACTGAATCTGTTTTAGGCCTTTTATTATATATGATATTGAACCTAGTTTCAGTAGTGGTTTCAACAACATATGTTTCTTCTTCTCTGACCCTCTTGGTGGCTTTTTCTGGCTGATCTGCAATTTGTAAAGTGTGACTAGTATCACTTTTCTTCACTGCATCTACTAAACTATTTTCTGTCCACTTAATTTGGTTGGCATATTTTTCTATATCTAGTTTTGTCTCATGAATGAAGGGTGTCAATTTACATTTAAGCCTCATTTTACTTTGTATCCCTTGTGGCTCATAATTCCAAGAAAAGCTCTCTTCAAACCTGTATTCTAATAACTGCTTAGTTGCTTCTGCCTCTGCATCACTATGATTGCAAATAAATGGTCCTACTTGATTCTTCAATTTAAACTATGTTTTCTTCTTTGCTGCTAGGAAATTGATAGAATCAGAGTTTAATATTTGCCTGATATACTCCAAGGCAAAAACTCTCATTGATACAAACTTGGGTAACTTGTAGGGTAACAAATTTGATCCAAACAGTCTAATTTCCGTGTGTTTTTCATACAAGTACCAATCACCAGTCTTGGTCTGCTCTAACAACTGTAAAATCTTCTTCATATCATCATTTATCCTTGGTTGTTCAGAATTTGTCAATATTTTAATCAATGGATGGATCAAGAAATCTGAAAGCTTTGTATATGTGAACTTTGTGGAATCTTTCTTGATCAAAGAGGTCCAGAAAATAAGTGAAAGAGGATTCCCTTCTACATCAAACTTTTGAAGGTTTAATGGAAAATTATCTGCTTGAAAATACAAGAACATGTGGAAAAGGAAGGATGTGTATCTAAACACTCCTTCAATTGGAAATTTAACCAGTTGGTCATGAATATTATCAGCAATATACCCAGCATAATCAAAGATAACAGATGGAGGTTGTCTTGGTGTCAAATTGGATAGGAAACCTAAAATGTATTCATCTGTATGTTCATCAGTAAAGTACCCTGGAATGAAAGATAACATGGAAATTACATGCCTAGATCCCTCTGGAAATTTTGAAGTGGAGTATGGAGGATTAATTTGAGGAATTTCTACATGTAAAGGCATAAATTTTTGGAAGATCAGGAATATTTTAGGAAAATCAAGGCCAATATACAGCTTAGTAAGTGCTTTAATGGACGGAGGGACTGCTTGAGGATCTGGCTTAAGTTGTAACATTTTATTAATGGATTCAACAGTAATGGTGAAAATCACTTCTTTATTGGCATTGACTATTGCTCTTTGCTCAGGCATATAATGATGATGGCATAACCTAATGACTTTTGGGTATGAGTGGGTAACTGGAACAAGATATTTGGGCAAGTGTGATTCCCAAATTTTAACTTCTTCAACATTATCCAAAGATTTTTCATAGCTCCAGTTATGAGGTTCCAGCAAATTGAATTCTACAATAAGATCTGTTATCTTATATTCAATATATACTAATGGGGTATGTTCAATGTCTACAACAAGGGGTTGTAGAGGATTTATAACTATGGCAGTCTTAGAAGATGCAGCTGGAGTAGGTTTAGGCATTTTTGAAACTTTTTGGATTACAAAACTCTGCTTTTTGACTTTTTTCACTACTTCTGCAAGATTAGACAGTTTGCAAAAGTATTTTTCACTCTGACGGGGATTTCTTGGATGAAAATAGGAAGATAAGTCTTTCGCCAGGTTTTTCCTTTCAATTTTGGATTCTTCAATAGGTTTTTACAGACTTTTACTGGTTTAGAAACAAGAAACAGGGGTTTCTTGGGTTGTTTTCAATGATTAATTAGGCTAGAAATCCTTTAAGGTCAGGAAAAAGAGTTTCGGATACCTTCAGAGGGTTTATGGGCTTAATTTGAGGTTTAAAAAAATGTGCAACATATACAGGGCTTTTTCAGAAAATTTTGACAGGGTTTGGCTTGTTTTTTTTTATATTTTTAACAGTTTGTTTGGGTAATTTTGAACTCTGAATGTAATTTTTCTTTAAAATTTCTTTTCAAATCGAAACAGACTTGATTTGCTAGAAGAATACCTGTTATACACATGTATTGGGTTTTTGAATAAGTCTCTGAGGTTTTTAAGGAGATTCAACAGTGTCTTTCTGATCTTTGGAGCGATTCAAAGCTCCTCAGCAATCTTCACTAGTAATAGGTTGAAATTCACAGTCTTTGGGCATGAAAATTGTGGAAATTGCCTATTTTACAGTGGAAAATAGATTATATAGGGTTTACACGTAGAAAGAGAGGAAATGAGTGCATTTCCAATGTTTATTTAGGCAAATTAGGTTTACAGGCGCTTGCAATAAATGGTGGTCATATCAACAAATGGTGGTTTTCAGGCTCAAAGGGTCTAAAACCATGAGTGTTTATCATGCGCCATTTTGGTGGCAAGATGTTTTGGAGGAAACGAACGTGATCCAGTGAGAATGGACCACGTGGAGGAGGGAGAAAATCACAATACCACCCATTTCGTGTAGAAATGAAATGGTGGTGATTGCGCAAGTTTATTTGTGATATGTATTGTTAGCCGTCAGATCGTGGGGTTTGATTGCGAATGGTCCAGATCTCTTGTGGAAGTTGCATCAGGATGGAGTGGGCTCGGGGTGTATTAACCAACGAGGATAAGTTTTAAACCTTAATGAATAAGCGTTTAATAAAGTTTAAAACCTTAGGTTTATAATATGCAGTGTGTATAAGGTTTATATGTTTTAATTAAAACATTAAACAATGTTTCAACCATACATATGCGTGGGTCTTATTATATAGTTTTTACAAATATTTGATATTTGTTTAAAACTATAGGGGGCGGGGTATTTGTTTTATTGATAGGTTTTAACCAAATGGATTTGGGCGGGGATTAATGCAATCACATGGGGTATTTAAACATTGTTTTAAAACTGAAATAGAGGGTTTGTGGGTTATTTTATATATAAAGGGTTTAATACTATACGGGAGGGAATAATTTAGGGAGTTAATAAATAAATTAGAAATTAGTATGAAATAAAGAGATAATGTATATAATGAATAAAAATACATGTTTAACTCTAAGTAAAGTGAAAAATAAGCATAGCTTGTCTTTGTTGTATTTTTTCACACTTTAACTTAGGATAAATGCATTTTATGGGTTTTTTGAATGATTTTTTGAAAGGGAATGAAATTAGTTATTTAGGGTTTCACTTTTACTAAGTAAAATGGTTTTTACTTAGGGAAAAGGGATTATGATTATGAATGAAGGGTAAATGCTAATGAATATGTGTTTTGAATAGGAATTCAATATTTTTAACCAATTAGTCATTGAGCCTTGGGTCCGATCCCAACAGAAGTCAGAGAAATGCTCTGAGCCTCTTTAATTGATAGTTTATAATACTGAATATTTTTAGGGGAGGGGAAATTAGTGATTTTTTCCCGATGATGCTTTATTACAAGCTTGCACAACTGCTTTCCACCTACCCATCTTTATTTCTAACATTTTTTCCTTCATTTTTCATGGGTGCATTTAAGCTTGCAACCCTAAATCAATTTTCTTTTCAAAGCATAAAAACTATCAAAGTCTAACCTTATTTCATCCGAGGGCTCAGATTAAACTGTTGAGTTCCTCATTTATTCTCTATTTAATCTACTGATTTGTCGAGTTTATACTATTTGACATATTTTTATTCTTTATCTAAAACATAAAATTCAAAGCAAGAAAAGTTAAGATTAAGTTGTTTAACTGATCATGGATTATGGAATTTATTGACAATCTGCACATAATCATTAATCTTGCAATAAAGTAAATAGTAGTGGCATTTTGACTTGCTCACTTTCAAGTCTTATTTTCATCTCTTTTTTCTTTTGGGGTCTGTCTTTTCTAAGTCCTTTGATCTTTCTTTTAGGACTTTTACCCTCTTTATATTTTTTATTATTTTTTATTTTTTTCAAATATGGGAAAACAACTTGTAGAAAGCAAGGTATGTACATATTTACAAGACTATCAAAGTCAATTCAAAAATTATGAATCCTATTATTATAGGACCCTAACAGAACCTACCACTGATTTATCAACCGGCCTTGGAACAATTTCCCAAGCACTGTTTCTAACAATGGAGTCATACTCCTCCACCATTGCATCTACCCATGTGGGCTCCTGCATTGCTTCTTGAAAGGAAGATGGCTCAGTCACAATACATTTTCTCATGAGATCCATGTAACCAGTGAATTGGTCAGGAGACTATCTCTGTCTGTGCTGTGAAGTAGGAACTCCTACATTCTGTGCCGCATCAAGCTTCATCCTCTCAACTTCTGTGATACGCCTTCTGTCAATTCTCATTTTTGGCTCTGCATGAGTGGACCCCTCCACTCCATGAACCTCCTCCTGTGGTTGATCCACATCTAGAGACACATCTTTGGGAACAATTAGTTCCTCCTCTGCATGCAAGCCTAGCTCCCTCTCAAGTGACAACTTCATGGCTTTCTCCTCATTGAATTTTATATCCCATCGCACCATAGTCATTCGATTGTTTGGAAAATACACACGATAATTATAGGGTCTTTCTGTGTACCCCAAAAATATCCCAACTTCAGCAGTCGACTCCAGCTTCTTCCTGGCGTTCTTGGTCACATGCATATAAACAGATGAGCCAAAAATCTTAAAGTGAGAAACATTCGGTTTCTTACCAGTAAAAGCTCCTTCAATTGTACTCATGCCAAGTACTCTATGAGGACAACGGTTTTTCACATAAAACGCAGTGTTGCATGCTTCTTCCCACAAGTGCATTGGTAGGCCCTAATCATGCAGCATAGCTCATGCAACACCCACGATTGTTCTGTTCTTCCTCTCCGCGACCCCATTCTGTTGTGGGTTATGAGGCGCTATGAGTTCTCTTCGAATTCCTTCTTTGCTACAGAAGTCTTTGAATTCGTTCGACATATATTCACCACCATTATCGCTCCACAGAGCCTTCACCTGCTTCCTCGACTCTTTCTCCACCAATGCTTTAAACTCACAGAACTTTGAGAATGTTTGATATTTCTTCTGCATGAAGAAGATCCAACATCTACGATAATAGTCATCAACAAAAATAACATAATACCTGTGTTTTTCTATTGAAGCAACCGAGAATGGTCCACACACGTCTGTGTGAACTCTCTCCAGGATCCCCGCAACATGGTTCTACTTTTCATGAAAGGTGGTCTTCACAAACTTACCCATAGTACATCCCTTGCACTGATCTATCTGCGCAATTGTACCCTTGGGAAGTCCAGTAGAAATATACTACAATATTTTCAGGGCACCATGATGAAGATGGCCCAATCGCCTATGCCATAATTTACCCTCATCCCGGCTCATCACTTCTTCCTCTTTGCCCACCATTGTAGTGCAACCATCTACCTCCAGCTTGTAGAGATTCTTAACTCGGATCCCTATCCTCTTGGTTCGACCTGTTTTTTTATTTCACAAGAAAGCTTTTCCATCGTTGAAAACAACGTCATAACCTCTGTCGGCTTCCAACATCACGACTGAGACAAAGTTTTTCGTCAGACCTGGAAAATGCATAACATATTTTAACATAAGTGGTTTACATGACTCCCTCTCAAAGGTAATGGTACCAATTTTGGTCGCACTTTATCTCCCATCATCGCCCATCTCTATATGCATCTGGAGATCTTTCTCCTCCAAGTCACTGAAAATCTCCTTATCTCCCTTCATGTGGAAGGAAGCACCACTATCAAGATACCACACCAATCCCATTGCGCTTGAAACCAAGCATGAGATCAAAGAGAAATTAAGTTCAAATTGCGAGGCAAGGGCCTCACCAGCTGCAGCTCCAACAGCCTTCTTGTTCTTCTTTTTTTGTGGGCAGTTAGTGGCGAGATGCCCATGTTTGTGACAGTGAAAACACTTCACCTTGGACAAATACAGCTTCTTGCCTTTAGCCTCAGATTTTTAGTGGAATCTCTTCCCCTTCCCTTTCCTTGCTTTAGCAGCCAAATCACAATTCTCTTCGTCATCATGCTTTGATGAAGATCCATCCCTGGTGTTCCGCCTGAACTCCTCCTGCACTAGATCCGACCACAGTCATTCCCAATCCAGAAGTTTTTCCCATCTGCTGACACAGTCTTGATAACTGTGCCAACTCTTAGGAAGTCTCAAGAGAGCCAAGCTCACCAAATCATCATCAGCAACAGTGATTCCCACACTCCCCAGTTCATCCCGACACTGCACAACATTTGTGAGATACTTACGAATATTGTTGCCCTTTTCCATTTTGATTTTCCTGAGTTTTTCCTTTAGCGCCAATTTCCTATGGTCGCTGTTGCTTTGGAAAATATTTTTCAAAGCCTTCCACATTGCAAATGGAGTGGCTTTCCCATGAAGGCTTGAGACAATATGGTCTCTCATAACTTCCAATAGAATTCTTCTCATCTTCGCTACTTTCTTTTGCCAGGCATCAAGTACTACAACATCCATCAAAGTGGGCTTAGGAACATCGCTATTGATGAACTCCTTCAAGCCATTATATTCAAGCACCGCCTCCATCCTCCCCTTCCATGAAATGTAGTTCGAGCTGCCCTCAAGTACATACTCTAACTGCAAACCATTGAAATCCATTTCGATGTTTACTCAACTGTCGCACCAAGAAATTCTTGCAGCAAATTCGAATTTTTTCCACCAAAAAAACTCAACTACTGCTTCAACATTGCAATCTTCTTAGTTCTGATACCATGTAGAAATTTATAAATATTGTGATGTATTACTAGACTTTCCTGATCTAACAATTATATCCATTGTTAAATACATAATCCTTCTACTTAATTATTTGTGGAAATTTAATCGACAATTGCAAACACATGAAGAAAATCAATCGCACATAATAAGATGTTTTTACCGAGAAAGCATAAATCTAAAAACCCCAACTATCATATATTATGTATATCATGGATCATGAAACAATCTCATACAAAATTCTACTCCAAGAGCTCTCAATACAATATACAATCGTCTCACATTTTCATACAAAAATTGGCTCACACATGCACCAATTTACTGCCTCCTGATAGCCTGCCTCCACTGCGCAATCCCTGTTGATGAAGATCCCTAAATGAATTCGATCTTGCCTTGTCTTTATTGCGCAATCCTCATTGGCATCTCCAATGTGTGTGTAGATGCATTGAATGCATCACTATAATCGCAATTGATAGTCAACCAGACCCTTTCATCTATCTCTCAATTGGGTCTCCACTACATCTGACATGCATGTAGTTAACAGTAGTATTTATTCAGTTGCATGTGATACCACTACTTGTGAATTAATTAAATAATTAATTCATTGATCTCTCACTAGTGTATCTTTAGTTACAACCAATTATAACTAGCACAACTGAGTTTAACTCACTTAACTGATTTAAACTAAATAACAACTCACATAACAACACATCCAACTCTCTTACAACTTTGTATCACTCAGTTACAACGAAGTCCACTCTGCATGTTCCACCAACCAACCTTAGAACTCCTAATTCCTTCAGTCAACTGGTTTTCCACATCAATTAACTGAAATCAAGCGCTTCAAGAGAATAGATTATTATTTATTGTCTAATTATTATTAAGGGCTAATAATAATTGACATCCGAACTATTTTTAGACATGCGATCTATAAATAGACTTCGCCCATGCATCTAAAAATATAATCTCATCTATAAATAGAATTTGCTCAACCATCTATCAATAGACTCCAGCTATAAATAGAATATGCTCACCATTCTAAAAATAGACATACACCTAAAATAGTCTGCGGGCCCCACCTAGTGAAGCTTAATTTTCACTAGGATCATCATCTTGTTGAATCTCAACACTCCCATTGTAATTGGGAGTTCCTAAAATATCAATGTTTTTTTATTATTTATGATGAGGCTTGTTTTATAATTGGTTTGTTTATTAGTATTAATTTTATTAGATTATATTTATTTAAAGTAGTTTTAAAATTTATTACGGAGAAAAAATTGTTATTATAACTAAAACTTATTTCATATGTGACATTGTTTATATATATTTATTAAAAAAATATTATTTTTTTCTAGATAATTAAATAATTTTAAGAGTTTTAATTAAAATAGAAATATGATAATGTTTAAGATCAATTTAAAATGAAAATAAATTAGTTGTTGAAAGTTTCATTATAATAAAACTTGATTTATGGTGGAATTTTAGTCATTCTTAAAAATTCCAACAAATTCAAACAATTCAATTCAAGTTTTCAAAAAAATATGGTTTATTATAGGTTTTATTTATTCCCTATCCATCTAATATAAAAAACATATTTCAATTAACCCAATATATTTTAGGTTTTACCTGAAATTTTTATATCAATTAAAAATTTGTTATATAACCCGCAAAATAAATAACTGCAATGTCAAAAAACAAAAACGGTAACATTACCACCACTTAACTCTGGTTCTATTATAATATCATCAAATAAAAATTTAATCCTCAAATTCTAAAATAGTGAGAAAATTCATAAACAAAATGATCATCAATACACCACCTAAAGTCAAACTCAAATAAAGAAATGCCATGGACAAGGCATTGATTCACTTTTTATTATAAAGTGAAGTATGCCCCAATCTCATGAGACGAACACTGCAAAACAAGGAAAAGGAAAATTGGACAATTGAGAGAGACTTGAATACGCCAAGCCCTTTTGATTTATGGAGATACCTTTCAATAAAAAGTGTTTCAATTGTATATACAAGGAAAAGGAAAAGGAAAATTGGACAATTGAGAGAGAATTGAATAAACCAAGCCTTTTTTATTTACATTTGTTTATGGAAATACTTTTCAATAAAAAGTGTTTCAAATGGTATAGACAAAGAGAGAACAAAAAACTAATAAAAATCATTTTATATAAAAGTAATTATTTTTAATATTATTTTTATTAAATTAATATAAATTTATTTTAATTTTTTATTTATTAAAATTTAAGGAGAATAAAAAATTTAGTGAGCAAAGTTTTGTAATTCTAGAAATTTTATTCTTATTAGCATTGAGTATATCTAATTTAAAATGAATTTATGGTAGTTTTTCATAATGGTTTTTATATTAATAAAATTTTACATTTCTATATATAAATATTTTTATTTTAAATATTTAAATTTTATTTTATATATATATATATATATATATATATATATATATATATAGATAAAAGAGGCTTGATATTTATTTTGATAAAATATATATATAATATAAACCATAGCAATAAATTAAAATCTATTTTAATATATAAATTAAAAAATAATAATTTATATTCACAACTCATAACTTTATATTTAAAGTTAGAGAATATTATTTTTTATATATTTATTAATCAAATTTAAATATAAAATTACTTTATATTTACATGGCTTTGCAGTATGGTCTACCTGGAACAAGCGATCCTACAGTAGAGGCATTTGCGGCATAGCTTGCTACATTAAGAAGAATATCTCCCACCATGCTAGGATCTATAAAAACGACCCTTAAAACCAATATAGTTGGATTGAGATTACTGACATTAATGATAAAAAGACCTACATAGCAATCTGTTATTTTCCCCCCATTAATTCTAACTTCTATAAGAAAAAGAATCTAGATAAAAATAGTCCTTACAATGGTTTAGAGAATGGTATTTCTAGCCTAAGGAATGAAGGTAATATCCTTTTAATGGGTGACTTTAATGCTCGAACTTCAAGCAACCAAGCTATTCTTCTAAGCAATCATTCCAACCCCAATCCTCTTTGGTTAGACGAAGACCTCACTTTGGCTAGCCGGTACAAAAGGAGCTCTGAAGACCTCGGGGATAATTTGTTTGGGTCGGAGCTAGTCAAGCTCTGTAGTGCTCAGGATCTCATAATTTGCAACGGTCTAAAGAAGTGGCCCAATTCTAGCAAGATGACTTGCATCCATGGGCTTGGCAGGAGCATGGTAGACTATGTTATTTATGATCTCCCTTTATACAACGAAATAATAAATTTTGACATCTTAGATGACCATGAGCCTGACTTTGATCATAGGCCTTTACTCATAACTCTCAATTTTGCCATGCATAGGAAGATAACCCTTATAGTCAAAAGAACTTAATATTTGATAGAAATAAAAACAATCACTTTCTAAATGAATTAAAAACTAACTTGCTTCCTTTATCTATTATAGACAACATAGATGACCTCTAACATAATTTTACTACAACCCTCTCATATTCTATTAACAAGTTCTCAATTGAAGTCTCAAGTAACAAAAGAAATAGCAAAACGAACCCATGGTATGACAAAGATTGTAAAAGTGCGAGGAGAGCAATTAAGGAAGTTGTTGATGAATCTCTCAAAATTAACAAGATAAAAATCTACAAAGCCGTAACTAAAAGGAAAAAAGGAAATATATTTCGTAAAAGACAAGAGAATCTCTTACACCTCTCTAAGGTGGCTCCTAAGAAATTATGGAGGTAGATTCTAACTAGGAAAACTAAAGATAATAATAAAATTTCTTTACACGACCGGAATTCCTATCTTAAACAGCTTTATGAATCTCCAAATGCCAGGGATTTTGAAACCCTGCTCACAACGAAAGATTTTTTCTTAGTAGAAGAAATTGATTTTGGGGTTAAACGCTTGGCAAATGGGAAAGCTAAAGACATTGAAGGTTACCAGGCGGAAATCTTAAAAATTGGAGGTCCTGTCCTCATCCCCCACATCCACAAGATTTTCAACCAAGAGGTCAAGCAAGGGTTCCCTAAACCTTGGACTCAGAGCCTCATTATCCCTATTTTTAAAAGTGGGGATACAAATAACCCCTCTAATTATCGAACAATTATGATCAGCCCTCTCTTAGCCAAGTTATATGGTATTATTTTGGAAAAGAAGTTGAGCATTTGGCTTGAAAGTGAAGGTAAGTGGGCTAAAGGCCAAGCGGGTTTTAGAAGGCAACGCTCAAAAACTGACCACCTCGTTACGCTTAGGATCATTGTGGAAGAATTCCGCAATGATAAATCCAATCTCTTCTGTTTCTTTGTGGACTTTAAAAAGGCTTTTGATACGGTTCCTAGAAATACCTATGGAATAGATTAGAAGAGCTAAATGTTCCTTTCGAGCTAAGAGTGGCCGCTATAAGGTTATACGAGAATGTAATTGCCAAGTTAAAGAGAAATAAGGGGTGGTCGAAAGATATTAAGTGTAATATCAGAGTTAAACAAGGTTTCCCCCTCTCCCCTACCCTATTTGGAATTTACATCAATAAGCTAGAAGGTTGTTTATAGGAAGCAGGATGTGCTGGAACGATCTTAGCTGGGATAGTCATCATCCTTCTTCTCTATGCTGACGATATTGTTCTTCTCACAAGATGCCCATCTAATCTTGATAAGCAACTTAGACTTCTTAAGGATTTCTGCTCTACCATGGGTATGTCTATTAACACTGACAAAACAAAAGTTATGATTATCAAATCCAAGAAGGACACTTACGCTAATTTTATGTATGACAATAGTAACTTGGAGGAAGTGTCTTCTTACAAGTATCTAGGAATTGATATTCATCACAAGCTCAACTAGAACTCTAGCATTCAAAAAAGGATTAATGGGGGGTGGAAAGCTTATTTTGGTCTTTAAAATAACTGTAAAACGGAAAACCTCGTAATGTGGGATAGAAAGAAGTTCCTCTTTGAAACTTTAGTCACTCCTGTTATCTTATATGGATGTGAGGTTTGGGGTTGCAGCATCTCTAGAGAATCCTGGAGAAAGATTGAACAAATCCAGAAGCGTTTTATAACGTATAACCTTAAAATTAAAAGCAATACACCCTATCTTATTCTCCTTGTAGAAGTGGGTCTTTCCCCTATCGAGAGCCTAGTTATGACTAGGCTTCTATTGTACAAGCACAAGCTCAATAGCATAGGAGACCATAGACTTCCTAAGCTAGCTTTAAATTCTAGCCAAAACCACCTAAGGCTTAAACGAGGTTGGTATAAAGACACCAAGGCTTGGTTAAACCATTGGGAGATCGACGAGAATGTTGCATTGCAAAACATAAATAATATTAAAAAAATTATTACTTCTAAGTTCAAAGAAAAAATGTGGTGTGAGAAAGATCTAGTAGCTGAAAGAAAATTAAGGTATTATAAGGAGGTCATCAACCCCACCTTAGAAGATCAAAAGTATCTCTATGTTTTAACTAGCTCAAAGAAGAAAATTAATATAGCCAAGATTAGAACGAACTCTCATGAGCTTCATAGTGAAACAGGTCGTTGGACAGTTCCTAAAACACCATGGATGGAAAGGATCTGCCATCTCTGTGAGAATATCAACATCGAGGATGAAAATCACTTCCTCTTAGAATGCCCCGCGTACAACCACATTAGAGCTCAATTTTATAATCTTTGTTGCAATACTGACCTTCCTAGCCTTTTAAGATGTCAAAATTATAGTGAGCTCGAGAGGCTTCTCTCCAAGATTTTTGAGCATAGGAATAAAATCTTAAATCAAATTAAATAACTCTTTTCTTTAGGTCCGATAAACCAAAGATTGGTCTCAGTGAACGTTAGCTATCATCATCATCATCATCATCAATTAAATTAAAATATAAATTATAGACTGAAAATACAAATTATTGTTTTAATTTATAGATTAAACTGGATCTTAATTTATGATTACTATTTATATTTTATATATGTTTATTTTATATATATTTATATTTTATATATGTTTCTTTTACATATATTTATTTCTATTTTTATATTTATTAATTAAACTTATTGAATTATATATTCTCAAATATTATACTTATTAATATAAATTATTGTATATAATATTCATATTAAAAAATTTATTAGAAATTTATTTCTAATTTTATTAATAAAATTAAAATTAAACTCTAACTAATTGATTCATTAATTTTTATTATATATTATTAAATTTATTTCATATTATATTATATTATTTTTAAAAAAATTATTCCATATTATATTATATTTTTATTATTTAACAATTAATTTAGACATTTGAAATGCGCACTAATGCAAAATTTACATCCAAATTAAAACTTTTCCATACATTCTCTGCAAAAGATAAACATAATAATCAAAATACATTTACCCCCATTGAAACTAATCTAGGTAAAACAATTTTCTTTTATTTAAACATGTGACTTTCATCCACACCGTTTAAAATAACAATAACCAATCTACTCAAGCCAAATGGAACGAATCTACTTGAGCCAAATTATAGGCACGTTACGTTTTGGTAGCTAATTTTTTCCTTTTGGAAATGTTCCATGGGGTTTAAAATTGTTCTTAGTTAAAGAAGGTTGAGTCTGCTCTTGGAAAATATTGTAGAATTAGTTTTTTGTTAGTACGAGGTATATTTTTAATTAAGTTTTAAGTTTAAATTTTATATAAAGAAATTGTTTTAGGGGATATTTAAGTTTGGTTGAGTCTCTCATGGTATTGATGAGTGTATTAAGTGAATAAATAACTTGTCCATTCAAATTGTGAATTGGTCTAAGATTAGACTTAAGCTAGATTTCCAAATAAGTAAAACAAAAAGAGATTTATTAGTAGATTGTTAAGTGATGGTATTTTAAATGTTATTATTTTTAAATATAATATAAATATCCATTTTGATATTTGAAACATTTATATTTAAATTTTAAAAGTAAATGTTTTATTTATTAAGTTATAAAATATTTTCTACCATTTAACATATTATTAATGAGTCAGACATGAAGTAGAGTGGTTTTGCTATTTGTATTTAGGGTTTTTTAGTTGTTGTTATTGTCATAATCTATAGATTTGTGTCAATAGCTTTGAGTGTGTAGGATTCATTAGCTTATTTAGCCTCATTGGTAGGATATCTTCATGTCGATTATGACTGGAGTTAGGGTCATCTTACCCTTATTCTATGTAGGTGTCTTCTCATCGCCCTAGTTCCTAGCCAGTACAAGCCAGTTCTATGTGGTCGAGATACCAGAGTCTGTCATTGTTTTAATGTAGTTGATTTGATGAGTTATTAGCTTTGTCTAATGGGTGACCTTTCCAATCTTGTTGTAACAACCCCACATTAAAGTTCATGTAATAAAGGTTAAAAAAGGCAAAATAAGACCAAGGTCATGTGACACGTATTCCAAATTGAATGTCGGGAAAACACTATAGTGGGCATCACTTTTCGTTCAATAATGGCTATGAAAATTGGCAAAGGCATTAGCAAAGGCAAAGAGACAATAATTGACATTTATTTATGATAAATAAAAGAAAATAAGAGAAAATGAAGATGAAGGGACACAGATTTGCATCCTAAGGAAATCAGAGGAAAAATGAAGGAAAATGAAGAAAATAGAGACATCAATAATAAAAGGCATCAAAGAACCAGTTCACAGCTTTTGTCAATTTTGGCCTTGGAATTAGTTTCAAAAAAAAAAAAAGAGCTCGAAGAGGAGAAAGCAAGCAAAGAAGGAAAGGAAAGGAAAGAAAAGTAGAGGAAAGTGAAGGAAACCAAGGAGAAGGTTGGATCAACAACTTCAATGGGAAGATTTTGCTGGTAACAGGTTGCTTGTGTGATTTCCTAGCTGAGGTGTGAATGCATGGTACATGCAATTGTTTATTTGGTTTATGTGTTATCATTGGCATAGGTTTTGCTGGTTTTGACAGTTATTTAAACCTTGCCTCTTTGTTTCCTGGATATCCATGGTATGATTGGATCCATTTCTTGGTTGAGCTTTGGATTTCTGGAAGGTTTTGGAACCAAGTGAGGTGGTCTTAGGAAAATTCCCAACTTTTGGGGGTGGAGATGATTTTCTCTAGGAAGCCCTTGACATGTGGGTGGAGGCAAGAGAATTCCTCAATACACGGTGAAATAATTTTGAGGAATCCAAGCTGGTTTGGTTTTGTGATCTCGGGACCAGTTTAGGTGAGATCACAGTGGTTTGAGGGTGGAGGTGGTTTAACCTATGGATTCCCTTGGTTGTTTATGCCTTGTTTTATCCTATGAGATCCCACATTCATGCTTGGAATATGGCATGGTGATCAGGTGATCATATCCTTAATGGAAAAATTCTCAAAAAATTGGTTGCTCAGAAATGGTCCAAACCATAACGACAGGAAAGAGCTCGAAAATACGATCCTGTAGCCGCAAACGGCACTGAAAATGTTGTATGAGAAAGTTATTCAACTTTGAATTTTCTTAATTTCAGGTAAAAAGGCCAGTTTGACCAGTTTGACTTTATATAAAAATTTTATTTAAAAAAAATATTCCACAGAATATTTTGGGAATATTCCACAGAATATTCTACAAAATATAGAATATTTTGTGTAGACATCCAACGGCAGGGCGCCACGTGGACAGCCCGGAGGCCGCCACATGGCCCCAAGGGTCAACGAAATTTTTGTTGCAAAATTATATTTTCGCGGACGGGATTTGACCTCGGGTTGGGTCTGTGCCAACTGAGCAACCCAACCGAGTGATCCACGGGCAGTTCTTAACAATACATGTTGCAATGTTATATATAAATTTTAAATTTGTTATGGCGGGGCTGTAAAGGGGCCAGCCCCTCGGCGATGAGACCACCCGCTGAGAACCAAAGGCTTCAAAAAACGGGCAGCATTAAGGTTTGGGTGTGGTCACGTGTATTTCAGCGGGGGGATTCATATGGTTGGACTTTAATACCTCCACGGATAACTCAAAGATTAACAACCGAATGTGCGATGGGTGCGGTCCCATGGACCCGCGACCCTATCTCTTTAGCCCTCGACAACTGGCGGAAGTTTGGCAGTCTGCCCAGAATGGCGCCATTCCCCAATTATAGCGGGTTTAACTGCAGTCCCACCACTTTTGGTGGAGCTTTTCTAGCCCTAATTGGGCAAAACTTGTACAAGTCATAACTTTGGCTAGGAAAGTCCTTTTGGAACGATTTTTTTTTTGATTTGGGGGATTTGGAACATTTTGAAGCTGTTGGAATAGGTTGCAGAGCCATCAGGGCACTCTATCATGTTAGAAAATTATATATTATGGAGCAATGCAACACATAAAATATGCAGAAAAATACAAGCACACAAAACACATAAAATCAGAGAGACACAGATATACGTGGTTCACCCAGTTTGGGCTACGTCCACCCTGAACAGCCAGTCCTTCCTTTCTATTATCCAGCAAAAATGAAGAGAAAAAACCTACAGCAGATCTGCTGTAATATCCTCTGTTCTCTCTCATAGTCTCCCTCTCTGTTTCTCGCTTCGAAAATACACTCATAATATACAGCGGCAATACAATACCCTCATATATACAAGGGGGTTGCCTTCTAGGGAAAAAAACCCTAATCTAAACATAACTTCTACCGTCAGATCATTTTCCTAATGAACGGCCCAAATTGACTAGAAATTACTATACTTTTACAAGGCAATTTTACATCTGTTTTTAGCTTCGGGGGCGCTGCCCCCGAAAAGCGTTGCCGCCCCCCCTGGACCCCCCACGGTAGCGATTAATTACGGGTGGCGTTGCCGCCCCTTTGAAGGTATAGGGGTCCAATGCTGTGATACAAAGTAAACAAGATAATCAGGCTCCACACCCAACAATCTCCCACTTAGAGACTGATTGTAGCAACTCTACCGCTGCTTCATTTGCTGGACAATGACTCCTCTTTGAACCTGGATGTTTCTCATCTTCATTGTCATCCTTGAAGACCAATTGAAACTGAGCATGTTCTCAGTTTCTCCCTGGTTACAACTTTTGTTAGCATATCTGCAGGATTATGGCTAGTGTGTATCTTTTCCAGCTTCAACTCTCCATCTTCCAATACTGACCGTATGAAATGGTACTTGAGATGTATGTGTTTAGTTCTAGAATGAAATGTTGAGTTCTTTGCAAGATGAATAGCACTTTGGCTATCACTATATAGTATGCCCATATCATGCTTCTTACCCAATTCATCCATAAACCTTTGTAACCAAATCATTTCTTTACTAGCCTCTGTAGCAGCAACATACTCGGCTTATGTTGTTGAAAGTGCAACAACACTTTGGATTTTTGAAACCCAACTGACAGCTGTTCCACCTACAGTAAATACATATCCTGTAGTGCTCCTCCTATTATCTCTGTCACCTGCCATATCTGCATCAACATATCCCTATAGAGAAATGTTTGAACCACCAAAGCATAATGCTTGATTTGTGGTACCTCTCAAATATCTGAGAATCCATTTTACTGCCATCCAATGTTCTTTTCCTGGATTATTCATGTACCTGCTTACAACTCCCACTGCATGTGCAATATCAGGCCTTGTGCAGACCATTGCATACATTAAGCTTCCAGCTGCTGATGCATATGGAACTTTAGACATATAATCCATGTCTTCTTGGGTCTTTGGGCACATCTCCTTACTAAGTTTGAAATGGCTAGCAAAAGGTGTACTAACTGGTTTTGCATTTTGCATATTAAATCTTTTCAACACCTTTTCTATGTACTCATTCTAAGACAGTGTTAATTTGTGATTTTTCCTGTCTCTAGTTATCCTCATACCAAGGATTTGTTTTGCAGCTCCCAAATCCTTCATTGCAAATGAATTTGCCAATTTTCTTTTGAGCACATTTATTTCCTGCATGTTAGACCCTGCAACAAGCATGTCATCTACATACAATAACAGTATAATATAGCTGCCATCATTTTGCCTTTTCAAATAAACACAATGATCAGAGTGACATCTAGTATAACCTTGTTCAGACATAAACCTGTCAAATTTTAGATACCACTGCCTTGGGGCCTGTTTTAAGCCATACAAGCTCTTCTTTAACATGCACACCAATTTTTCTTTCCCTTTTACCTCATATCCTTCTGGTTGCTGCATGTATATCTCTTCCTCCAAATCTCCATGGAGAAATGTTGTCTTTACATCTAACTGTTCAAGATGTAAATCTTCTGCTGCTACAAGACTTAAGATAGTTCTGATTGAATTCATCTTAACAACGGGAGAAAATATTTCATCAAAATCAATACCTTTCTTTTGTGCAAACCCCTTCACCACAAGTCTAGCTTTGTACCTCTGTTTTCCTCCATCTTCTTCCTTCAGCTTGTAAACCCATTTATTCTACAATGTAGTTTTACCTGCAGGCAACCTGACTAAGTCCCAAGTCTGGTTATGCATTAAGGAGTCCATCTCTTCTTCCATGGATAGCTCCCACTTCTTCCTGCTTTCAACCTGCATTGCTTCTTCATAACATTCGGGTTCACCAGAATCAGTCAACAATAAATAATATAATGAAGGAGAGTATCGTTCAGGAGGTCTACTTATCTTGGTAGATCTTCTAACACCACTTTCAGGTGTCAGAGGTGCCTGTTGCTGTTGTGGTGGTTGTTGCTACTGTGGTTGTGGATTATTATTATTTTCAGGCACCTTTACTTTTTCAGTTATCTCATCAAGAACCATGTATTCCTTTCTTTCTTTTTCCCGTTTCTTTTCCTGCAACTGATTGTTATACAGAACCTTTTCATTGAATATTACATCTCTGCTCCTAATGATTTTGTGATTTTCATAATCATATAAGCGATATCCAAAATCATTAACACCATATCCAATAAAGGTACATTTCTTTCATTTTGCCTCAAGCTTTGTTATATTTTCTTTATTAATATGGACAAAGGCCTCACAACCAAAAGGCTTTAAAAAGAGTAGTTTACCTTTTTACTTGTCCATGCTTCCTCTGGAATACCACCATCCAAGGAACTTGAAGGCCCTCTGTTTATTAGATAAACAACAGTATCTACAACATCTGCCCAAAATTGTAAAGGCAATCCTGCATGCAATCTCATGCACCTTGCACACTCCATGATTGTTCTGTTCATCCTTTCTGACACACCATTTTCTTGTGGTGTTCTTGGAACTGTCTTCTCTCTACGAATTCCATGATTTGAATAGTACCTATCAAACTCTTTGTTGCAATATTCACCTCCATTGTCTGATCTGAGACACTTCAACTTCTTTCCTGTCTCAATCTCAACCAAAGCTTTCCATTTCTTGAAAGTATCAAATACATCAGATTTATTCTGAATACAATAAATCCATGTTTTCTAGTTGCATCATCAATAAAAGTAACATAATAATGAGAGCCACCGAGAGATGATACCTGAGCAGGTCCCCATACATTTGTATGCACAAGCTCCAATTTTTCGCTCTTCTTTTCTTTCCCAACTCTGAGAAATCTGACTCTCTTCTGTTTTCCATAAATGCAATTCTCACAGAAATCCAAATCAACATTCTTCAAACCTGGCAACAAATTTCTTGAGTGGAGAATCTTCATTCCCTTCTCACTCATGTGTTCGAGCCTATGATGCCATAATGCTGCATCTGCTCCTTTGGAAGTTAAAGCATTAACAGAGTTAGAAATACCATTGCATAAATACAATGTACCAACCTTTTCGCCTTTTGCTATTACCGGGGCTCCTTTGGTGACCTTCCAAGTTTTATCTGTGAAAGTTGTCACACAACCTTCACTGCCTAACTGCCCTGTTGAAATCAGATTTTTCTTCAGATCTGGAACATGCCTTACCTCCTTTAGTAGCCATTGGTTTCCATTCTGTTGTTTTACAAGAACTTTACCCATTCCAACAATTTTACGGGGTTTATCATCACCCAAACGAACTTGTCCAAAATCTCCTTGAACATAGTCATGAAAATATTTCTTATCAGGTGTGGCATGGAATGAAGCCCCTGAATCTACAACCCAAGAATCAGTAACATTTTCAAAAGAAAGAATCAAAGCATCTTGTAACACATCACCTGTCACATTTTCTTCATGATTGTTTTCTCGCTGTGTGTCTCCTGCTTTTCCCTTTCGAGATCTACAGTCTTTCTTTAAGTGTCCTTTCTTTCCGCAATTCCAGCACACTATTCCTGATCTGGACTTGGATATGCCTTTCCTTGATTTACTGCGATATCCCGAGCTCTTTCCTCTTTCCATTCTTCTTCCCCTAGACTCTGCACTCAAGAGCATTACCTGATGTCCTCATCTTCCGGTGAGCTTTTTCCGTCGCATTTCCTCGCCAAGGATAGCACCAACAACATCATCAAACTTTAAAGTACTAGATCCAGAGACAGAGTTACTAATGGCCATTACTAAACCATTCCAACTCTCTGGCAATGAGCACAAGAATAACAAAGCTCTAACTTCATCATCAAAGTTTACCCCTACAGAACTTAACTGACTGGTAACTGTATTAAATTCATTTAAATGGTCTGCAACAGATCCACCTTCCGACATCTTCATATTAAATAGTCGTTTCATAAGAAATGCCTTGTTTGAGGCTGAGGGTTTTTCATATAGTTTCGCCAACGTCTGCATCAAACCCTTTGTTGTTGTTTCCTTTGAAATATTGAAGGCGACTGACGCCGCAAGGCACAACTGTATTGTTTCGAGTGCCTTTCTATCGAGAATGTTCCATTTTGCGTCTGTCATGGCCGTCGGCTTCTTTGTTTTTCCGCTCAATGGTAGGTATAGATCTTTCTGATACAGATAATCTTCCATCTGCATCTTCCACAGCGGGAAGTTTTGGCTGTTAAATTTCTCGACCCTAAGCTTACCATCGTCCGCCATTGCTCCCACTCGAACCAGGAACCCTTCTTTCCTACGAGTTTATCAGCCAAATATACCTTCGGCTCTGATACCAATTGTTAGAAAATTATATATTATGGAGCAATGCAACACATAAAATATGCGGAAAAATACAAGCACACAAAACACATAAAATCAGAGAGGCACAGATATACGTGGTTCACCCAGTTTGGGCTACGTCCACCCCGAATGTACTCGGGCCCTTTCCTTTCTCATTATCCAGCAAAAATGAAGAGATAAAACCCACACAGACCTCGCTATAATATCCTCGTTCTCTCTCACTCTCTCTCGCGCCTCCCTCTCCTGCTGTCCAAAATATGTTCATAATATAAGTGTGCCGGCAGCTGTCACCCCCATATATACAAGGGGGCTGGCCTTCTAGGGCAAAAAACCCTAATCTAAACATAACTTCTACCGTCAGATAATTTGCCTAATGAGCGGCCCAGATTGACTAGAAATTACTATACTTTTACAAGGCAATTTTACATATGTTTTTAGCTTCGGGGGCGCTGCCCCCGAAAACCCCCGCCAAGGGGGGCTCCGAAAAGCGCTGCCGCCCCCCCTGGACCCCCCACGACAGCGATTAATTACGGACAGCGTTGCCGCCCCTTTGAAGGTATAGGGGTCCAATGCTGTGATACAAAGTAAACAAGATAATCAGGCTCCACACCCAACATGTCAGAGGTTTTATCAGCGGATTTTCTTGTGGAGCCACTGTGGCTATGAACACACCTTCCAGCATTGGGCCGCACCGTCTGTTTGAGGTGAATGAATAGTCAATTTTTACTATTTCCAGCACTCTAATTCTGATTATGCAGCTATTTCAGCCTATTGAGGCTTTCTTCATGGTTTAAAACTAATTTTGAGCATTAATAGAAGAGGGAAAAGCCCATTTGGGCGCTTTTGGACCCAACAGATGTAGCACAAGAGAGGGGTGAACTGCTTTATCATATGCTTGTTATTATGTTGTGAATTCTTGTTGCTTATTTCGAGATTTTAATACCTTAAATAGTAAATTTAAATAAGTCTTCTTAACATAAAAAGGCTTATACAGTTATCAAAACATATTTGTTCCATTCCAAACCACATTTGTTCCATTGCAGAACACCTTAACATGCTTGTACAGTCATAATATTGGTTAATGAATACTTTGCAATCAGAAAAAAAAAAATACTTTCATTGCCATATTGTTTCAGTGTTTACTTCATATTTCTTTAGGCAGAGCCAGTAAGAGGGCCAGAAGCTTCTGGTTTCAACCTTTATTTGAAAGGTGAAATAACTAGTAAAAGCCCCTACTGTCTATCTCTGTATAAGAAATATTTTGTTCACACATTTCGGATCAGATTGGTATCAAAGTTGTTTGCACATTTAGAATTATTGGAAATGGATACCTTGCACCCTTATTTCAAGTACAATCCATTTTAAAATCAGATTGGTATCAGAGCTCGGGTTGAGCATTTGTTATTGTGCAAAATGTTTTAAAACAATGTAAGAGATTTACTGTTTTATTGGTTGCAAAATGTTTGCATGTATGAGTTTTCTTGAGTTGGAACGATGGTTGTTGTTAGCTAAGTCTTGGAAAGGATTGAAGACTATTTTCCTTACCCAATTTACCTCAAAATTATCTTTGGAAAACAAACTCCAATAATTTGTGTTTTATGGCTGCTTGAATGAGAAGGGGTATTTACTGACATTTGGTTAAAATCTTTTCATTTGTTGGAAAGCTTTGAGAACTTTTCTTCAAAATTTCCTTTTGTTAATTGACCATTTACCTAATGTCAACTTCTTCTACAAGTGAAGTTTCCTCCTTCACGAGATTCTTCAATGATGACATGAAGAATGAGTTCTTTAAGGTGAAGGACATGGTGCAGATTCTCCTTGAGGATCAAAGGGAAAGTGTTCAACTTTGTGCACAATTGCTAGCTATGCAGGAAGAGAAAGAAGCCATTCTTCAAAGACTGCATGATATGGATTTGCAGCTTCTTCAAGCTCAAGAAGCTTTGTCCAAGAAAATACCTCATCTTCAGGATGTAAATCATGAGGTAAATAATTCTTATTTGTCTTCAGTTTCCTCTATTGAAAAGTGTGTTGGTTCTTTTGAAAGGCATACAAGAGGTATTGGGTCCAAATTGATGTTGAAAATGGGCTATCAAGAAGGCAAAGGTTTGGGCAAGCATGCACAAGGCATTGTTGAGCCTATTTGTGTTGTGGAGCGTCCCAAGAATATTGGTCTTGGCTATGAGTAGCTTAATGGCGAAGCTTTGAGCACATGCATTCAAGAATGTGATGCAAATTTGAAGAGAACATTTCTCCCAAGTTCTCAATTACATCAATGTCATGATGGCAATCTTCCTTACCATTTTTTTAAGCCTTTGTTGCAGCAAGAAGATGGTAGACATGCAGCTTATGGCAAGCATGGAATTTTAGGCAGTTTTCAAGATAAGAACGATGATGTTAGTCTACAATTGAAAGCTGGAGCCTCTACTAGTTCATCTCTTCATGGAGGCAAAAAGGATGAACATGCAAAGCAGCATAAGAGGTATAAATCTTATCATGATCAATTTGATTGTGTTTCTGCAACGCATGATAATTTTACATGCTTTAATGGAAGAAATAATTCTTGTACATTTTTTGGTCGATTTAACCATCATGTTTCGAGATGCTGGATGAGGAATAAGGCACACAAGAAGCAGATGAAGCAAAGACTACCTTCAAAAAAGGTGCATATGATTTGCACTTTTTTCCAAAAGAAGGGACATGTTGTCTCTCATTGTTGGACTTTGCATCCAACTCGTCGTCCCATGCACATGCAGCAAGAGGACAAAAATATTGGCGAAGGTGGAACCTAATATTCCATTATTGATATGGAAAGGGAAGTTTCACATGAGGAAAAGTTGCAGCAGCAAAAGTCACCATGGAAGTGGCTTGGTGAGAAGTGGATGGACTTCTTGACACAGTAAGATGTACTCCCTTTGTAGATATGCAAATTTCGGATGTATGCATGTATTTTATGTTGTAATATCTTGTTTGTTTTGAGCCACCTTAGATCATTGATCAAGGAAGAATTGTACAGTTTCATTCTGTAAATTTCTCGCTAGAAATTTCTATGTGAGTTCAAGAAGGTCAGTTGTGGACAGTTGTGGACAAGTGCATTCAGGGAGGGAAATGTCAATTTCTTTTCATTTGTGGTTCAAATTCACTTGTTTTGTAAGGCAAAAGTGTTTGAAGGGCTGAAGAGAAGAGGATTTGTATTCTCTCATTTTCTGTACTACAGTTTAGTTCTTCATTTTAGTAAGCTTTTGGGGACCAAAAGCTTCCCATTTGGGAGGTGTGATCAGGTGATCATGTCCTTAATGGAAAAATTCTCAAAAAATTAGTTTCTTAGAAATGGTCCAAACCAGAACAACAAGAAAGAGCTCGAAAAGACGATCTTGTAGCCGCGAATGGCATTGAAAACCGATGCTGTATGAGAAAGTTATTCAACTTTGAATTTTCTCAATTTCAGGTAAAAAGGCCAGTTTGACTAGTTTGACTTTATATAAAATTTTATTTAAAAAATAATATTCCACATAATATTCTATGCAGACAGCCAATGGCAAGGTGCCACGTGGACAACCTAAAGGCCGCCACGTGGCCCCAAGGGTCAACGAAATTTTTGTTGCAAAATTATATTTTCGCAGACGAGATTCGACCTCGGGTCGGGTTTGTGCCAACCGAGTGGCCCAACTGGGTGAGCCACGGGCAGTTCTTAACAATACATGTTGCAATGTTATATATAAAGTTTAAATTTGTTATGGTGGGGTCGTAAAGGGGCCAGCCCCTCGGCGATGAGACCACCCGTTGAGAACCAAAGGCTTCAACAAATGGGCAGCATTAAGGTTTGGGCGTGGTCACGTGTATTTCGACAGGGGGATTCATATGGTTTTATAATATGGTTGGACTTTAATACCTCTGCGGATAACTCAAAGATTAACAACTGAATGTGCGATGGGTGTGGTCCTATGGACCAGCGACCCTATCTCTTTAGCCCTCGACAACTGGCGGAAGTTTGGCGGTTCGCCCAGAATGGTGCCATTCCCCAATTATAGTGGGTTTAACTGCAGTCCCACCACTTTTGGTGGAGCTTTTCTAGCCCTAATTGGGCAAAACTTGTATAGGTCATAACTTTGGCTAGGAAAGTCCTTTTGGAATGAATTTTTTTTTGATTTAGGGGATTTGGAACATTTTGAAGCTGTTGGAATAGGTTGCAGAGCCATCAGGGCACTTTTTCAGAGGTTTTATCAGCGAATTTTCTTGTGGAGCCACTAGGGCTATGGGAATGATCAGCTGTATTGGGCTATGTTCATCTGTTTGAGGTGAATGAATAGTCAATTTTTATTGTTTCCAGCACTCTGATTCTGATTATGCAGCTATTTCAGCCTATTGAGGCTTTTTTCATGGTGTAAAACTAATTTTTAGCATTAATAGAAGAGGGAAAAGCCCATTTGGGGGCTTTTGGACCCAGCAGATGTAGACCAAGAGAGAGGTGAACTGCTTTATCAGATGATTTTTATTATGGTGTGAATTATTTATTTCTTATTTCCAGAGTTTAATACCTTAAACAGTAAATTTAAATAAGTCCTCTTAACACAAAAAGGATTATACAGTTATCAAAACATATTTGTTCCATTCCAAACCACATTTGTTCCATTGCAGAACACCTTAACATGCTTGTACACTCATAATATTGGTTAATGAATACTTTTCTATCAGAAAAAAAATACTTTCATTGCCATATCGTTTCAGTGTTTACTTCATATTTCTTTAGGCAGGGCCAGTAAGAGGGCCAGAAGCTTCTGGTTTCATCCTTTCTTTGAAAGGTGAAATAACCAGTAAAAGCCCCTATTGTCTATCTCTATATAGGAAATATTTTGTTGACAAATTTCAGATCAGATTGGTATCAGAGTTGTTTGCACATTTAGAATTATTGGAAATGGATACCTTGCACCCTTATTTCAAGTACAATCCATTTTCAGATCACATGGAGATGATTGGTTGCACGGGGGCTTCGTTGTGGGAGCAATACTATAGCACATGGGTTCATATTGTGGGATATATAATGAGGGAAAATTGACATAATATATTGGGGGATATATAGGGGGTAAAGGGTTTTTATATTGGAAGCTATAAAAAATGGAGCTCAAAGTTAATGAAAACATATAAAGGGGTATAAAAAATGTTAATAAAAAAATGGATATCTACAATATATAGTGAAAGTAGGGGATTTTAAAATTGGGAAGGTGTATTGGATTTATATTGATAGGGAGTTAAATAATGTGTTTTTTAGAGGCATTTTTCAATATGTACTCAAATTAAGGGTATTGCTTAACATGTTATGATCGCACGTGATATGTTAGAGGTTCATTGAGTGAATTCCCCGTGATTGGCTAAAAGAAATATTTGGTTCATCTCAATCTATGGTCAGGTAGTACGTGGAAGTCCTGACTTGGTTGGGTTTTGCATATGTTAATAAGAGTTATTTTGTATTGCGATTTATGAGCAATTTTACTTGTTAATATGTTGATTTGATGGTTATTCTTTCATGGTTAATGTTTTAGTTATATGATGGTTATCAGCATGATTCTATGATGTGCTCTAGATATGACTCTTGTTATGATTTGATAATTTATTGAATGGTTGATTAATACATATAGAATAACTAGTGTTTTTGCAACTACTTAAGAGGGAATAAGTCATTCTCGGTGATTTTCAGATGAAGTTTAGAGATTTATAATCAGATATGCATTCATGACCTGTAGCTTACATGTTTACCATATGTTTAATGAAATATCTAGTGTGTTCTAGGCAGGCTAGGTCAAGTTCTGGTTGCAAGTTTTAATGCTTGGTTTTGTTGTCACATAAATTATGATTTTGGAAAGTTACAAGCAACTTTGAGTAGTGGTCTAGAGGCTGACCTAAAAATGTGGCTCAAATCCCAGAACCACATGCTCAGAACTGAACATTTTAGGCCATAATAAAATGGAATCAGAACTATGTGTGCAGTTGGAGGCCTATAACCACACTCTTTCCTGTTATGCATGCAATTGGGGTGTTAGGTCAGTGAAAATGGAGTCCAGCTCAGGAAATGACCACCTAGGGTGGTTTATAGCCTTCTGAGAGGTATGCAGTCTCTAAGGGTTGTTAGTAAAGTTGTTGTTGGTCATCCCATTTCCATTACTCAGACTTGGAGGTCGGGCCATGCCATATTAGCACTTCGCTTCACATTTACCCGTAGGGCTCGTAAAATCAGGTAAATGTGGGGCCAGGCATGTTACACCCATTATGGAAAGTAATGTCTCTCTACCTTACGGTTTAGTGACGCAAAAAAAAAATTTGACCTAATAAAATATGTAAAAAATATTGATTTACTTCATTTTCTTGGCTTGGGGTTAGAAGAACGTTAATACCCTTAAGGAAAATGGATTGATTGGTAAATTTTTTGGCCTTTGGCCCAATTATAACTCTAATTTAGATTGGATCTCTAATAACTAGGAAGAACATGAGCTTGTTCATACTATATATTGTGGAAAAAATTATTATGATTTTATTTTTAAAAGCCAAAAGGATATGGAAGTGATCTAAGATCCAGAATTTATTTCACGGGCTCCATGGGAATGTTTTTACCCACTGGACTTTGGATTTTCATCCCAACATAGAAATATATTCAACATGTATCTGGATTATATTACCACATCTCCTCCTTATATTCTGAGGTGATGGTATTTTCAAATCCATTGGAAACAAATTGTGTTGCTATATTACTTATTCATACCCTAAGGAGAATATCTTCTCATATGTCAAAATTTGTGTCGAAATGGATTTTGTATAAGGATTCCCTGAGGGATTCAACTTGACTTGGATGGATACAGTTTTCTTCAAGCTCTAGATTATAAGAAAATTCCTTTTAATTGCAATATTTTCCATGAATATGGGAACTTTGTGAAAAGTTGTCTTACTTCTCTAGCATCATCTTAGTCTCTTTCTATTCCATCATCATCTTCTCAAAATAATGTTTAGCAAAGAGAATTCAAACAAGTTTCAAGGAAGCACAAGAAATGTAAGAGGTCACATCTTGCTAGTAGGCATGAATCTAACTAGCATTCTCCCAAGAATAATAGGTTGGAAGCTTTGAAATATCTAGGGAAGAAGATGAGATTGAGAATAACAAACTCTATTTTACAAATGAAGGAAGCAAAATATGGAACAATGGAAGAGGAGATGATCAATATTTCCTCCTCTTCTCCTTCCTATTCGGATATTTTACAAAACAATATGCATTCCTCCATTCCATTAGCAAGAAGCAGAAAATATTGAATAAAGAAGCTCCAGAATCTAGTGCACAACACTCTTTTTCCTCCTGTGGATCTAGTGGGGTGTCAGTTTCACTCAAATCTTATAAATATTTTGTTTTGTATCAAATTATGCAAACAATTTGGAAGATTCTACTCCTATACTCAACAAGTAGTATGTTGTTAAGTTTTAGTCACATTTAGATTTTTCCCAAAATCTGGTAAATATTGTTAAGAATCATAAGTTTAAGTTGTTTAATATGCAAAGTTGGAATGCCTCAACTTTTTTTTAGGGTGTTGAATCCATTTATGTATTCAAAAGTGCATTTTAAATTACAAAAAATAACAACTTTCTCTTATTTCTATTTCCTAATTCCAACCAAAAAAACAATTTAAAGTGCCCCTAAAATTTTAGGATTAAGATTAAATTTGCAAATACTATTTACATTAAAATTGTCTTTTAGTTTAGGAATAATACCTAAAAAATGTTTTTGATTGGCTTAAATGTCATTTTCCTTGAACACAAGGAAATAACTTAAAAACCTAAACACATCACTTGAAACGATTCATTGATGGTCTATATGGAGGTAGATTTTCACTCTTTCAAATGTCTTTATGTGTTAGGTTTTTAAGGTATTTCCTTGTGTTCAAGGAAAATGACATCTTAACCAATCAAAAACAATTTTAGGTGTCATTCCAAAATAAAAAGAGAATTTTAAAGCAAATAGTATTGGCAAAAAGTCCAATATTTTTTATGGTCATTGCTAAAACCAACTCCAACAAAATCATAAACTTTTTAACAAAATTTAATGTTAATCCCAAAATTTTAGGCGCTCTCTAACTAATACATAAAATGGCCCTTTTTTAGAGCACATAAATAATTTTATATCATAATAACAACACAATTATTTATAATTTTTATGATAGGATAAAAAAATAAATGGATTTGTACATTTTATAAAACTATTTATAATATTGGAATAACAAAATTTACATTTTGTCATTTATTTTTTAAATAGAGTAATTTATATTTTATAAACCAATTTCTAATTAAATGTCTTAAAAAATAGTCATTTTATGTATTAGTTAGAGAGTGCCTACAATTTTGGGATTAAGATCAAATGTTGTTAAAAATTTTATGATTTTGGCGGAGCTGGTTTTAGCTATGGCCATAAAAGATATTGGACTTTTTGCAAATATTATTTTCTTTAAAAGTCTCTTTTTGTTTTGTAATGATACCTAAAATTATTTTTGATTGGTTAAAATGTCATTTTCCTTAAACACAAGGAAATAACTTAAAAACCTAACACATAAAGACATTTGAAAGAGTGCAAATCTATCTCCTTAAAGACCATCAATAAATCATTTCAAGTGATGAGTTTTTTTTAAAAAAATAATAAAACAACTCACATTTACCAATAACAAATAATGATGACTATCTTCATTACTAGTTAAAAACAAATTATGATAAACTTTACTATTTTTAGATAAAATAAAATTTAAAATATTCAAATGCCATATATATATATATATATATATATATATATATATATATAATTCAAATATATTTTTTTCTATATATATATATAATTTTAAATGATGAGAGAAATAAATAAATAAATTTATATATTTTATAAAACTATTTATAACATTGAATTATGAAATAATGAAATTTTTATTCTATTTTTTAAATAGAATAATGAAATTTATATTTTATAAATTAGTATTATAAGATTATGAACTTATATTGTAAGTTCCATTACCAACTTTTGTTTTTCTTTCCGGAATTTTGTTGTTTGGAATCAATTTGCAAGAGTTTTATCATTGTTTTGGTTTTTGTTTCCAAGTATAATGGACAATGTAGAAAATAACATGAACTTATATTTCTGAAATTTTGGTGTTTAAAATCAATTTGCAAGAGTGGTTTTTATTTTCAAGTATAATGAACAATGTAGAAAAATACATGAACTTATATTTCTAGAATTTTGGTGTTTAGAATCAATTTGCAAAAGTCCCATCCTATGTTCTAGTTTCCAATTATAATAAAATTTCCCAGTATAGTGGACAATGCAGAGAAAATCATGAATTAGTTTTAGTTTTTACATTTCTCACTTCGTTTTTTCAAATTGTCTTATAATAATAAGATAGAATGTTACACCATCAAACCTTTCATTATAATATGGAGTGTTACACCATCAAACCTCAACCAACATCAAATGTCAAACCCTTGTGTGTCTAAACAAAAGTGTTTGAAAAATGAAGTGTTTCATAAACTAATCGTTATATTTACCCTTGTTGCCTAACATTTTATATGGTTGTAAAAGTTTGCAACCATTTTTTCCAAAGACTTGGTGGAAATTTCTACCCAGGCTTTGATTTCATTTTGAATTTGCTTCATCAAAACTCGGGTTGCTTAACATTTTATATGGCTGCGAAGGTTTACAACCATTTTTTCCAAAGACTTGGTGGAAATTTCTACCCCGACTTTGGTATCCTTTTGAATTTGCTTCATCAAACCTCGTGAAGCTGTGGACTACGCTGTTCATTATTTATGAGAAGAAGTAATGAATGTGATGATGATGTGATTGATCCATCGAATGAGAGTATTAAAAGCATTAAAGTATGCAAAAGGAATGGAGGAATAAATGCCTGCAAAGAAACTGAATATTTTAGGCCATAATCACATGGAACTAGGCCTATGTGTGTGGTTGGAGGCTTATAATCACACTCTTTTCTTCTTATGTAGGCAATTGGGGTCTTAGGTCAATGAAAATGGTGTCCGGCTCAAGAAATGGCCACCTAGGGTGATTTGCAGCCTTCTGAGTGGTTTGTGGTCTCTGAAGGTTGTCAATAAAGTTGTTGTTGGTCGACCCCATTTCCATTACTCAAACTTGGAGGTTGGGTCATGCCCTAGTAGCACTTCACTTCACATTTACTCGAACTTGGAGGTCGGGTCATGCCATAGTAACACTTCACTTCATATTTTATAAACCAATTTATAATTAGACGTCTTAAAAAATGGCCATTTTATGTATTAGTTAGAGAGTGCGAAAATTTTGGGATTAAAATTAATTGTTGTCAAAAATTTTATGATTTTGTTGGAGCTGGTTTTAGCAATGGCCATAAAATATATTGGACTTTTTGCTTTAAAATTCTCCTTTTGTTTTGGAATGATATTTAAAATTGTTTTGATTGGTTAAGATGTCCTTTTCCTTTAACATAAGGAAATAACTTAAAAACGTAACACATAAAGACATGTGAAAGAGTGAAAATCTACCTCCTTATATACCATCAATGTTCAGTCATATGCACTCATGTTCGCCGAGAGGGGAATCAGGCAGCGGATTATTTGGCGAATTGGGCTTGTAAGAATATCACAAGACATCTCGATATCAATGATTCCCACCAGGCTTGGGTTGTGGAATTATATCCTCTGCAGTGTATTTTGGATCAAGATCGATCTCGTTCACCCCTGATCGGGGTGCCTAACGTTTGATTTGGGTCGTCCACATCCACGTGGTGGATGTCTTGCCGCCCCATGCTATATTATCATGCAGCAAGTCCTTCGATGGTTGTGCCCACTCTGATCTTTTATTTTGCATGTGTCAGCCAGCTATTAGTATTAATTCTCTGTCAGATGCATTAAATCCAGTTTATACGCGGTGGTTGCACATTTGTATGGTTGGTTTTGTTCTTCTCCGCCAGTCTCTGTTCCAACCTTGCTTCAGCATTTCACTGCAGGTGAGAGCTTCACATCTCAGTGCGCACATTCTTTGCCGAATATCTTGGTATGTAATGGAAATTCTGCCTTCCATGCCTACCTTTCGTGTTTTGTTTCTAACTCTGTCGCCTCAGTTTTCGTCTGAATTGATTCATCGGTTAGTGGCATATCACTGTGTTTTATCAAGATGGTTTTGGTTTCAAACTGGGAATTTGGGTAATAACTATGTCGAGCCTCACTTTCGCAGTCCCCCTAGTTGGTCTTGGGTTTATTGGGTTCGAGATTGTCACATTTCGCCTCTGCATTTCTTGGGCTTGTTTCTTTTGTTGGGGCTTACAGTGGAAACTCTGGTTTTTGCAAAATCCCTTTATGGGCATTTTCTCCAAATTGGACATCTACTTCGGCTTTGCATGTATTTCCCGCTTCATCCAATCTGTTATGGGAATCTCTACTCTGTGTTTACTGCATTTCGTTTCACCTTCATGCATGGATTTCGCTCCTTTGTAAGTGGCTATGGTATGGTTTCGCTGGTGGTTGTTTATACTATATAGAGGGTTCCGACTCTCTGCTTCTGCCTTGCATGCATTCTGAGTCTTTGTTTCTGCCTTGCATGCATTCTCAGTTTTATCCACTACATTATGGGCAACTGCATTTTCTGTTTCCTAGAGTTAGTTTCAACTGCAAGCATATGCATGGTTTTCGCTATTTTATCAGAGGCTATGGTATGGTTTCGCTGGTGGCTATTTATATTACAGAGGGTTCTGAATTTGCTTCAGATGTTCCTGGTATTTCTTCTGTCCATCCTCTTCTCTGTCCTTTCGCTCTTGGTTGGATCCTTTCTCTTTTATCTGCCGAATGTCGTTGTAAGGCTCTACGCATTGGGTTCGTAACAATGGTTCTTTCTTATGTTTTAACTTATCTTCTTTTTGATGTACTTCTGGCCACAAGCCTTTCTCCAAGATTTTTCATTTCTAGTATGGTGAAGGGGCAACCAATGAAGCTGAAAAGAGGTAGGCTGCCTACTCCTGGGGCTGGCACGAGTAGGCGTGGCAAGAAATCTAATAAGGAGGTGTTGCAAGAGCTAGCTCAGGTTTATGAATCAGGCAATCAGGATAACATTAAGTCAAAAATACATGGCTGGGAAGTTCATACAGATAGTGAGGAGGAGGATATGGACGCTCAACTTTCCCATATGGACTTCTTAACTGATCCAGGCAGTACTCGGGGTCGTGTTTCTCTTTTTCAACAGTCAGTAAAGACTTACTGGAAGATGAAGTGTCTCCTTGCCAAGGCTATGGCAACTACAGAGGATAAGAGTCTCACCTCTTCTATTCTATTTGAAATGCAACAAATGAAGATGGATATGCATGCTATGCTCAAAGTACAGATTCAGTTGAATGATAAGGTGGGCAAGATTGAAAAACAGTTGCAACTCACTCATAGCAGTTCATAGGTGTTAGGCCCAACTGTTCATGCTCCGGTTTCTGATCTAGCTGGTTAACTATTTCCTTGTTTTGTTCATTTTGGACTCTGTTAGCTTTCTTACTACTCTTATTTGTCAATATTATGGACATACTATAGCTCTAAAAGCTATCCGAGATAGGATAAGACAATTTGTTTTTTGGTCTGCTTATAACTCATTGCGGTGGTCAACAGACCTGGTTTCCTACGGGCAGGTTGAGGTCACTGTATTTGTTTTTTCTTGTATGACTCTCTGTCCTTAATATTTTTGGTAATAGAAAAGTACTACGAAGCTTACAAAAAAAAAATTAATAACTTAACAAAAACAACTTACATTTACAAATAACAAATAATGATAACTATCTTCATTACTCATTAAAAACAAATTATGATAAACTTTACTGTTTTTTAAATTAAAATAAAAATAAAATTTAAAATATTATATATATATATAATAACATAATTTTTTTATAATTTTAAATAACGAGATAAATAAATAAATAGATTTATATATTTTATAAAACTATTTATAACACTGAATTATGAAATATTGAAATTTTCATTTTGTTATTTAATTTTTAAATAGAAATGAAATTTATATTTTATAAATCAATTTCCAATTACACTTATTAATGTATTAGAATATTATGGACTTAGATTCTTCAATTTACTCAACTCTCCTACAATGTTGATTTTCATTATGGTATGTTAGTTAAAAAGTCTCATTACCAATTTCTGTTTATGGAGTTTTGGTGTTTGGAATTAATTTGCAAAAGTTTCATTCCATGTTCTAGTTTCGGTTTCTAAGTATAATAAACAATGTAGAAAAAAATGAACTTATATTACTAAAATTTTGGTGTTTAGAATCAATTTACAAGAATCCCATCCATATTATTCTAGTTTCCATTCTAGTTTCCAAATATAATGAACTTTCCAAATATAATAGACAATGTAGAAAAAAACAGGAGTTAGTTTTAGTTTTTACATCCCACTTCGTTTTTTCAAATTGTCTTATAATGATGAGATTAAATGTTACACCATCAAATCTAAACCAACATCAAATGTCAAACCCTTGTGTGTCTAAACAAAAGTGTTTGAAAAATGAAGTGTTCCATAAGCTAATCATTATATTTACCCTTGTTGCCTAACATTTTATATGGGTGTGAAGGTTTGCAACCATTTTTTCCAAAGACTTGGTGGAATTTTGTACCCAGACATTGGTTTCATTTTGAATTTTCTTCATCAAACAGTGTGAAGTTATTTCCATTGTGTTCAAGGAAAATGACATCTTAATCAATAAAAACAATGTTAGGCATCATTCCAAAACAAAAAGTGAATTTAAAGAAAATAGTATTTGCAAAAAGTCCAATATCTTTTATGATAACATCTTAATCAATAAAAACAATGTTAGGCATCATTCCAAAACAAAAAGTGAATTTAAAGCAAATAGTATTTGCAAAAAGTCCAATATTTTTTATGGTCATTGCTAAAACCAGCTCCAACAAAATCATTATCTTTTTAACATTTAATCTTAATCCCAAAATTTTAGGCACTTTCTAACTAATACATAAAATGGCTTTTTTTTGAGCATATAAATAATTTTTTATATTATATTAACAACATAATTATTTATAATTTTAAATGATGGGATAAAAAAAAATGGATTTGTATATTTTATAAAACTATTTATAATATTGGAATAACAAAATTTACATTTTGTGACTTATTTTTTAAATAGAGTAATTTATATTTTATGAACCAATTTCTAATTATATGTCTTAAAAAATTGTCATTTTATGTATTAGTTAGAGAGTGCCTAAAATTTTGGGATTAAGATTAAATGTTGTTAAAAAATTTATGATTTTGTAGGAGCTGGTTTTAGCAATGACCATAAAAGATGTTGGACTTTTTGCAAATACTATTTGCTTTAAAAGTCTCCTTTTGTTTTGTAATGATACCTAAAATTGTTTTTGATTGGTTAAAATGTCATTTTTCTTAAACACAAGGAAATAACTTAAAAACCTAACACATAAAGACATTTGAAAGAGTGAAAATGTACCTCCTTATAGACCATCAATAAATAATTTCAAGTGATAAGTTTTTTTAATAAACATACTAAAATAACTTACATTTACAAATAACAAATAATGATGACTATCTTCATTACTAGTTAAAAACAAATTATAATAAAATTTACTATCTTTTAAATAAAAATAAAAATAATATTCCATTAAAAAACACACACACACACATATATCACAATAAAAACATAATTTTTTATAATTTTAAATGATGAGATAAATAAATAAATAGATTTATATATTTTATAAAACTATTTATAAAACTGAATTATGAAATAATGAAATTTTCATTTTGTTATTTAATTTTAAATAGAATAATGAAATTTATATTTTATAAATCAATTTCCAATTACACTTATTAATGTATTAGAAGATTATAGATTCAGATTCTTTAATTTACTTAACTCTTTTACAATATACAATAGTGATTTTCATTATGGTATGGCAAGTTAAAAAGTCTTATCACCAATTTTTATTTCTTAGAGTTTTGGTGTTTAGAATCAATTTGCAAGAGTTCCACTAGTGTTTTAATTTCAGTTTCTAAGTATAATGAACAATGTAGAAAAAAACATGAACTTATATTTTTAAAATTGTAGTGTTTAAAATCAATTTGCAAGAGTTCGGATTCCATATTATTTTAGTTTCCAAATATAATGTACAATATAGAGAAAAACATGAATTAGTTTTAGTTTTTACATCCCACTTAGTTTTCTCAAATTATATTATAATGATGAGATTGAGTGTTAAACCCTCAACCAACATCAAATGTCAAACCCTTGTGTGTCTAAACAAAAGTGTTTGAAAAATGAAGTGTTTGATAGGCTAATCGTTATATTTACCCTTGTTGCCTCACATTTTATATGGCTGTGAAGGTTTGCAGCCATTTTTTCCAAAGACTTGGTGGAATTTTGTACCCAGACTTTGGTTTCATTTTGAATTTGCTTCATCAAACCGCGTGAAGCTGTGGACTACGCTGTTCATGCGATAATGATTGTACAGCGAATGAGAGTATTAAAAGCATTAAAAGCAAAAGGAATGAATGCTCTGCAAGGAAACTGTTGATCTAATCTCTTGTTTATCACCTTTATTTTGACTCATATGATTCCAATGGCAGTTAAACATCTCTTTCTCAGTTTCCATCCGTATCCTTAAAATCTAGTAAAGTCCCACAATCTAATCTATTTAGCATTATATTTTGAAGTTTGAGGAAATGCTTTTAAGAACGCATTTCCAAGAAGTGAGGTTTACTATGCTGAGGTTTATGAGAGCAATCATTGCTTTCATAAAATACAGAAAGTTTTTTCTAGGTTTTTAATATTTTCAAAGGAACTAATATGTCTTTTTCCGATTGCTATGAAGGAAAAAACATTTTATTAATATCATTAACTCAAATTCAATTTAAACCAATAATATTTATATTTTAAATTTTGATATCTAGAATTGCCCTATGAAGACATTGCACTATAAAGATGGGCCATTATAGATAGCATTAGTTTTTCCATTAAAATTGTTTTTAGTTAAAGAATTAAATTGATTTATGTCAATATTATAATTTTTATTTTTAATTATATATATATATATATATATATATATATATATATATATATAATTTATTTTTTAAAGATTATATAGTGGAATTTTATAATTAAAATTCATCTTGTCTCATTCTAATTAGATTTGTTGGCAAGGAGGAACTGGGAAGAATATAGAGATAAGAGTCAAATTTCATGCAAGTTGCACACAATGAACAAATTGATCCAAAAACAAAAAGTATCTAACCATCATTCAATAATATCAACAAATTTATCTGGATCTGGAGCATCTGGTCCATTTTCTGGTGGCGAAGGTTGGCGAAATGCTTCATGCATGTTTGCTTTTGTGTGTGCCATGCAACCTTCCAATTGGTCTTGCTTATCCTGAATCCACTTCTGCCCACACTAGAGAGACACTAGTTTTTCCATCATGTGCCACTAGTTGTGTTGCAAATCATTCATAAAGGAAATAAGCTCATTTCGGTCATCTTGTCGATCTCGAGCTAATTTTTCTACCATCAAAGGGAGCTACCTCAACTTGGCTTCAACATAATCAAATGGATGCGGGAGGTCTAGCCTGTTAGGAGAAATGGTTTTCTGGTCCACCTCCCCACTGATGTCTCTTTGGTCCACTAGGCGTGCAACTCCCATTCCTCGAGGGTTGGCCCCTCTACATGTGTGGCCCTATTGTCATTGCATATCCTTCCATGCCCTCTACCCTTCCTGAAGTGCCTAGTTCCCACAACCTGTAGACCTAATCCAATAAACCTCCCCACATTCCTAGCCTCCAATTCAAGATCATAGGGCTAACTATTTACCCCAACATTTTCGCAGTCCCACGCACCCACTCAAACTAGCCACCCCTTGTAGCACAGTATGCCCAGCAACCGAGGCAAAGAGCCACCATCTAAGGTCAATGGGCCACCCCTCAACCAACGTCACCACAGACCCAGAGCACACAATTTGACCACCAACCTCACAACAGAACAAGCTAAGAACCACCACAAATCCCAACCCAACAACAATGACGTTTAGGTTGGCAAAGCCCACCACAACATAAATCCAAATGAGCAGGACACCAAAGGCGCAATTAAAAGAAATTACCTGCACCACAAAACAAATGAGTGACCCTTGCGCCGCATTGTCATCATCTCGAGCTTCGACTGTCATACAAGAGCCACTTTACCACACTTGTCTGAGAACTTTTCCACCCACAACGTCCTAGGGCCACAGGTACCCATAGTTGGAGCCGAATCCAAAGCCAACAACACACTATACCTCCCCAAGGCATATCCCCTCCTCACATTCTGCAACTAAGGAGCATGGCATGGCTTGAAGGTTAAGCCATCCTATGCATCTGAACAATTTTCACCCATTGCAGTCACCACCTTCATCTCACGCAGCTTGCTATGAGTCCCTCAACCATCCTAACGCCTATTAACTTATTCGTTGTCTCGAGAACCTTCACCCAACTCCCTCTAGGCGAGGCATACTCAACCCACATGATAACCATCAATAATGCATGGTGAGGGTATTAACACCCCCATCCTAAGCCGTCATTTTCCCATCTAACACCCGAGCCCATCGGGGGGTTACAAATATATGATTTAAAATAAATACATTTTACTTGTGTCAAAGGAAAAAGTTATCAATTAATTGTACAATTACATTTTAATGTATTGCTTTTTTGGTTTTTAGTGTGTTTGTGACTTGTTGGACTAGTCTATAATGCATCTAAACTTCTAAATCCTTACCATTATCTTGAGTCGACAATTAGTCTCATGTTCACATGGTTGTTAGTGTAGGTAATTGATTCCCAATGAGGTGAGTGTGGGAATTACTCCATCACCCCCCTCAAAAGCAACTTGGAGAATCAAACATGTGCTAAGTCTTTGATACCATGTTGAGGTTTTTATTACACTAAAACCCACAAGCTTTAGTAAAGTTCCAAACTCTTACAATGAGTGGATGGTTAGTCCACGTTCAAAAAGAAGTGATTACTCCACATAATTGATGATTCCCAATAAAATAAATATGACAATTACTCCAATATAAACTCTTAAAATTATCGAAAGATCACATACAAATTAAGCCACAATAACCCTTAAAATATTTCAATTTCTGAAAAAACTACACCAAATCTTATCATAACTCATTTTTTTCCTAATACCTTTTCTAAATTATTATAAATTTAAAACTTTAACTATCTCATAATAAAAAATAAAAAATAAATAAATAAAATACTATCACACTAACCATTATATAGTTCATTTTAAATAATATCACGCTAACCATTATACATAACATTTTAAAAGAAATTATTTTTAATTTATTAAATACACTATTAAATTTAAAGGACTTTTAATAACATCCCTATCCTATCATATTAGATTTAAAGGATTTTAAATAACATGCATTCAAATAATTAAGATACATCTGCATTGCGATTTTTTAGGAACATTTCCTTGAAATTACTATGAATTGTGCATTCAATTTGTGGAAACGAAAAACATGGGATCTTTATGTTTATTTTGTGATAGCTTTAAAATTATAATATAATTTGTTTTATTATTAAATTCTGAGATGGATAGATAAATAGAGATTGATGAGATGCGTTTTAAGTCTGGTTTAATGTTTTGTTTTATTATGTTACGTAAATATTTTGTCTCAATTAAATTACATAAAAATAATAAATTAAATAAAATAAACAAAAAATTATAATTATAATTAATAATTAAATTAATTTAGATTCATTTTAATTTTAAATTAAGAAATTAAATATTTTGAGTTGTAAATTTTTTAAAGTGAAAACAAGTTTTTTAATAAATACAAAATTAAAATAAATCTAAGCAAATTAAATAAATCATATTAGTTAATTTAAAAAATTTACTTAAATTTCTAAATACAATAAATATAAAAAAAATTACATCAAATAACAAAAACCTAAACTAAAAAAAAAAAACAAAATGTATATTTTAAATTTATATTAATAAACCTAAACTCTAAAAAAACAAAATGTATATTTTAAATTTATATTAATTAAAAATAATAAAATTTTAAACATAAAGTAACTAATTGAATGTAGCTTCTTTACCATGGATCGATAGTTAGTTACTTTGTTGACTTTTCTCTCAACTATTATTTTTCCTTGTATCATTTTCTCACCCAAGTTTATTAATGTTCTCTTTATATCCGCTTGAAATATTAATGCTTAGTTTCATATGCAAATTTTACCTCTCCTCAATTCATGATTCATGAGTGTGTTTCATATTGTAGGAAAAAGTGGTATAGTTCTTTTGTTTCTTCCCATCTTATTGTTTCACATTGCAATCCATAAGTGGAGATTTGAATTGCTTATTTTTCAAATTATATGTGGAGATTTGAATTGTTTAGTAATTTTGTATGTGATTTGAATTGTTTAGTAATTTTGTCTTTTAATTTTTTTATGTTAATGATAGTTGTTTATGTAGTAATGTTGTTTTATTTTTAAAATTTTTTTAATTCATAGCTTAGTTAAAATTAGACATTTTTATGCCATACTTATTTGAGTTGGAAGGTTGGTTTGGTTAGAATTTGAAGTAATTTTAAGAAGCCTTTTGTCTTTCATGTTATTTAACTTGTTCCTATACATTGGCTATTTGATTAGAGTCATGTTATCAATGAAAGGATGAAAGAAAGGCTCGGGCTATGAAGACTATAAGATAAGGTGTATTTCCTTTAATTTTGAGATTATAGGTTATAAAATGTTTTCAGAATTGTTCTATTTTTCTTCATGACTCTCTTAATATACTACATCCTCAAACTTTGAGGTAACCAGAGTCTCAAAGAGGAATTTATTTTTAACCCCATATCTAAAGATTAGCTAGGTTACAGTTATTTTCAAGCTCATTATAAACTTGTCACCCTCCACTTATCTTTTTCTCAATGCTATAATTCCAATTGAGCTTGTGATGGATTTTGGTTTCAAGATATTTGTAAGAAGACACTTCCTCTAATTTGCTATCATATACTAACTTAGTATATGTTATATTTTTGGATTTAATTATCATGACTTTTGTTTTGTCAATATTGAGTCATACTACCCATATTGGAGCAATATTAAGAGTCATACTAGTATTGGAGCAAAATCCTAGAGGTTAGTTACTTCCCAAAATCATAGGGGCTCCTTGTTGGAGGAGCAATATCATCAAAGTAAAAAAGAAGAATGATGATTATAGTAGTGAAAATTGGGCCAACACAACCTCTTAACTTTAATTTATATGCCAAAAAAGATAAAGGACTAGAGACAACCTTACTTTCCTTCAATATTGCATTTAACTTGACAATAAAGTTCACATTTAACCTTATCACAACAATCCTCAATTGAAAAAGAATCTTTTTCTCTTTAAACCTATTCCAAATTTTGTCCAAAATACTATATTAATTTTTTTAATTAATAATAATAATAATTTATTATTATAACACTCCTTTACCATAATCATAAAAATAATAAAATAAATTATAATCTGAAAAAACTAAATAAATATAATATTTACATATTAAATACAATTTAAACACACATTTATTTATTTTACAACTAATTAACTGGAATACTCAATCGAATACGATTTTACGGCAATAGATTCCTTGCTTAAGGACCATTCAATCGTTGTGCACACGCTAATGGCGGCAAATGGTAAAGGTCGAATTATATTATACAGTGCGCAACACATTTTTGTTTTCCTACGAATAGGTAATAGCGTAGGCTTTAGGCGGTGCCCAAATGTTACGTCAACAAATTAAAAAGTATATATAATTTCTATCAAATATCAATTAAAAATCTTTAAAAAATTTACCCAAGTTTAACAAAATGCTTGCAAACCCACCCACACATATAAAATACTTAACCATACAAAAAGAGAAAAGAAAATACTTAACTAGACAAAATTTTTTGCTGCGAATACGTTTTTAAATAAAAACAAAATGTTTAAATATTATTGGTTTAGTTTAACTTATTGATGAAATAGTTTTTTTCACACAATTCAAATTCAAGTTTTTAAAAAAATTGACAAATTTTGATTAAAATTAACTAGACAAAATGTCGTGAAAAAAGCTATTGCCAACCATTAAATCTATAAATTAAACTAGGCCAATATTATTTATTAAAATAATCTTAATTAATGTTGAAAATATTAGAAAATTTATTATTTATAAATATAAAATGGTAGTCATCAATAATACCATCTATATATATATATATATATATATATATATATATATATATATATATATATATTGGGTAATAAAGGAAGAAACCATAGTGCAAAATCAAGATAATATAAAAAATATTATTATATCAAAATTTAAGGAAAAATTGTATTGTGATAAAGAGTTAAAGGAGAAAAAGAGATTAAGATATTATAAGGAGGTGATCCACCTTAATTTAAAAAATTAAAGGTCTTTGTTGACTAGTATAAAATGAACAATAAACATTTTTAAAAGAAGAAGAAATTTTCATGAGCTCCATAGTGAAGTTAGGCATTAGTCAATTCCCGGAACACCTTGGGATGAAAGAGTTCATCACCTTCATGACACCAAGAGGGCTGAAATGAAAAGTAGACTTCCTTATATTGTCTAGTATATACCCTCATTAAATCTCAATTTCAAAATATTTGTCATAGTATCTTCATAACTGTAATATTCCCAATTAGCTTTCAGCTAGTTGGAATATTAAATTTTGTTTTTACTTCTTAGTTAGAAGAATAAGAGGGTAGGGAGACCCATAAATCTCCTTAGTAGGAATAAAATCACTCCTAATGTGAATGGGGGTCATCAAAGTAGCTAGATAAAGCACCCTTATGTGTGAATAGCGGATGAAGCATGTGGAATGGGTCAACTTTGACCAAATCAACAACGCTGGTATGGAGGGAGTGGACATTCAATGAGAGACAACGCAGTTTGGAGGAGATTCTTGGGTAGTGGCTTTAATGAGTGGGGCCCAAGGTGAGAGCGCTCACAAAGCATATAAGGAAGGGGATGGCAGCCATGGAAGGCATGATTGAGCATTATTTTGTTTATGGTATGTTATGACTTGTTGCTCTCTTCAGCTGCTTAGCGAGACTCTTTCGTTAGCACAAGGGTGTTCCCGAGCGGGAATCCCACCTTCATCCTCGGGAGACTTCGAGTGCCCACTTAGGAGAAGTTATTAGGATACATTTCCACATTCCGGCATTAGGCCAAGCTACAAATTTCTTCTACAATGTAGTTTCTATTTAAAATATGTGCTGAGTTGCAGGGTGCAGTAGTGGAGGATTTGATACGGCCATTTCTGAGCTAGTTTTCAATGGAGCAAGCATTCCTTCAATTGGGAGGCCAACAAAGAAGGTCCCTGGGCATCATTTCATATTTTGGCACCAGGTCAAGCCATTACCATCCCCTACAACACAGTTCTAGTCTTAGACTGTGTTATTTTAGGGAAGAGTTGTAGAGGTGGTTTTAGTACATGATTTGGGGAGTGAGATCTTCAGTGGAGGGATCAGCCTTTCACCCGGAGAGTCTATTAGAGGAGAGCCACATATTTCTAAATCAGCTTCAGCCATATCTCCCAACTATTTTGCTGCAGTGAATCTTTAGCCCTATGGCTTTGTTCCACCATTTTGTATCTTGTATATTTCTGGAAACCCTTTCTAGGTTATCTAGGAAAATGTTGTAGAGCCTTGATCTCTATTTCCGACACTCTTTGAGAATTGTATTATTAGATCCATTCATTCATATTTTCCAGCTGCAGTATTAATCACTTAAACTGCATTGTATGGGCTTGAGACATTTTGTGTAGCAACTGCATCTCATGTTTTGGTGATTTTTGTTGGTGGAGGCTTCTCTTGCCTAGCTTGAGGGGTTGTTTCTCCAAGATATTGTATACATTTGTTGCTGATAAACTTAATAAAATGGATCTATGTTTGGCTCATGCTTGATGTATTGTTATTTGCTACTGTTTTCCATTATTGTGTTCAATATTGCTTCTCTCCCAATTTTAGGATATTACAGTGGTATCAGAGCATAATCTTAGCTAAGCCTGTGAGTTTCAGCCAATATGCTATAAGAAGAAAAAGCATAAGAAGAAAAGAGATCTAAAATGATGGAAGGAATGAGCTTTGCCTCATATATTTTCAGATCTATGAATAACCTCTCAAAGGAGGTCAAGCAAGAGAGGGGAGATGCAATGAGACCTCAAGATGGTTTCAAGATGAGGAAGGTCCATGCACTTCCTATCAGCAGCAAAAGAAACCGGTATTGCATAGAGCTCCAAAGAAATCCAGTATGCCCATTTTCTTTGAAGAGGAAGATGAAAGGAATGGAGATGGAGGAAACTTGGATCATGAGATTTTAAGTGATTATCTTGCAGAGTACAAGTCTCAATCAAGGGCTTTCAAGGAGAATCTAACTCTCCAACAGTTTATTCAGATCAAGGAAGAGAGAAGACCTTGTAGCAATAGAAGGAGAAAACACAATAGATTTCTATTTTCTACTTTTGATGGGTCATCCACATGTATAGCAAGGGCTTGAGGAGGAAGTTAGATGCATTCTTCCTGCTACATCTAGTAGTAGAAAGAGAAGCTGTTGAGATTGCAGGGCTGCACCTTGATGGTGAAGCAAACATTTGGCGGTTCGGCCATTTGAGACATGCAAAAGTGACTGCATATGCATATTTTACTCAGAGGTTGAACAAGAAGTTTGATAAGAAGAAACCGGAGAAGCCAAGGGAATATTTCCATATTATTATTCCAGAGGAAGAGCAACTTCCACCATTACTTGTTGTAGGAGTACTTGCATCAGGAGAAGGAACACTTGCATCATTGCAAAGTGGTCTTGATCTCTTGACATTTAGAGTCTCATGCATTATTCAGGAGATGCATGAGGAGGAGGATACTTTTACCAGTGCCGGTGCAATAGTAGAGGAGCAACCATCACCATCCCTAGTAGTTGGAGGAGTCATTACACCGGTAGGAGGAATTATTGTAGCAGTACAAGATGTTCCAAAGGGTCAGCTTAACCAAGGTATGCAAAAAATTCCACCCCATGTTATTTTAGTACATCATATGGAGATTTGTGGGAACATGCCATCAGGGCAATTGCATGACCTAGGGTCAAAGCACACTACTAATTTGGAGCAGCAAAATATCACTGCGCAGAGGACCCCTAATTGGTTCAAGGAGGAGATGTATAGTCATCCTGGTATCTCATTGATGAGTTGCACACAACACTTTGGGTTGGAGTGTACAATTTTGGAGGATAGGATGAGCATAATCCTAGTCAATCTGATGCAGAACTGTGTGTTCAACATTATGTATGATCATGAGACAGTAGATGCACCATCATGGAGCAGAAGTGATGAGTTGGGGGCCCAACTATTATTGGAGCATTCAAATGACCATTCTACTTGTGTAGCAGTGGATAGGCAGATGGTTGATGGAAGACATTTTCCATTATTACGATGGATCCTTCTTGATGAGCACTTCACAACTCAATGAGAAGATTTTTCCTTTAGCATATTTGGAACCATATGGGTTCAACTTGGTCATTAATGAGTGGTATCTTTGTAGGGATCTCCAGGAGGTTGCACTTCAACATCCTATGAAGTGCAGAGGTAGTGATCAGATTTGGGAAGATGGTATTCACCATTGGATGGATACCAAAGTGGAGCATGGTAGGAGACAGCCACATTTAGATGAATGGGTGTGGATGGTGAGCAACGGGTTGGTGAACCACTTACAAATCTATGACACAGGGCAACAGGAGGCATGGCTGGGCTGGCTACTCTCGAAATAGTTTGGCCATCATGTGACATATCATATGTCAAAGGATGTGTTAAGGTTTGGGGCATTGCATGGAACCCATATATTTTGGCAGCAAGAGACTTTTTTGTATTTGGCATTCTACAAGTTAACTATCATGATGTTACCTCATGACTTTTATGATGATGAGATGAGGAGGAAGCAAGAGGCATTGTTACTTTGGTTACTCCTGGGAGAGTATGGGTTGATTTTCTCCCATACTTTACATGGTGATTCAGGAGTAGAGGATGTCACTATCATTGTGCAAGAATACCACTCCATGGCTTTGGAGAACTAGAAGATACTTCCACATAGGGAGGAATATTCCACATATGGTAGAGGATGGTGGCCACTCATGCATACATTGGCCAAACTCAGAAAGTTTTGGATGGATGATAGCTTCCCAGGGAAGGCTAACCTCCAAAAACTTCAACCTTTACTTGAGCATGAGCAACTACAGGAGGAGAAACAGAGGTAGGATAGCAGCATCCTAGTATATGACTTTGGCATGAGAGATGTCAAAGAGGAGGGCAGCAACATGACAGGTGCTTTACATTGTAGATCAAAAACGTTGTCATTATGGAGTATAGATTCTTATTGGAGATCCCAGCTGTTGGTAGAATACTCCAAGGATCTCCTTTCATGCAGGATAATTGATGACTAGTTATCAGATGGGAGATATGCAGTGAGAGATGGGGTCATCTATTTTCAGAGTGGGATCTTCTTGGCTAGAGCCTCTAAGCTCAAGGAGAAGCTACTACATGCAACATATGAGGGTTTTCACTCCAGCCACACTGATTTCATGGGAGCATACCGTACTATTAGGGAGGGATTCACTTGGGAAGGCATCAAAGAGGAGATGAACCATCATATTATGAGATGCATGGATTGTTTGGAGATTGAGGAGAGACATAACTCTTTGGTAGAGTTATCACAACCACTTCCCTTCTCATTGGGAATGAGAAGACGCCATCTATGAGCCACTTCACTAGCTAGCTCAAAGTATATGGTAAGGATTATGTTTTTGTGCATAATGATCTAATAGATGAGTACTTTCATTCCTTTACCATTCATATACAACTCATTGCTCCAAAAGGGGGCACTCTTTCTTGTAGACATCATGGTCCACTTGGGGCCATAAGTAGGGATGATGATGGCCGCTCCCTAAGAGATTTTAGGGAGATGATATCTCTTGTAGTGTGTGCTCAATTGGCACCACACATCATTCACCTTATCCAAGCATGTGAGAGGATTGGGGCAGCAAGTACGTGGTTGAGAAACCACTCATCATACCATATTTTTATGCAGTTAGGAGTAAAATTGTGTTGGTTGCACTTGAGGGACCATTATCCTTCTCCGGTATTACATATGGCAGCTAGTATGAATTTTATTGTGATCCCATATATTGATGATATTGTTGTCATTGTTGTTGGCATGAATGGATGGATGGTACATGGATGAGATTTTCCCATTGGGAATGAGATTCCCCACACTTCTTATACGTCCTGCTTAAGGGAGTACATGGGCCAACATATGTTTATTGTAGTAGACCTCTTATTTCCTTATGGGATAAGCCATTTGGTTAACTTGAGCACTTGGTATATGCATCTCATGAGCACTTGGGAGGAGCATTTCATGGATGGATTGATTGGGGGACACTTGGTTCATGAGGAGAGCTTATCACATTGAGGTGTCACAAGGGAAGGAGGAGAAGAGTTGTAGCACTCAACTTTACAGTTGCTTGAGGACAAGCAACATTTGGTGGGGGAGGACTGTAATATTCCCAATTAGCTTTTAGCTAGTTGGAATATTAAATTTCGTTTTTCTTCTTAGTTAGAAGAATAAGAGGGTAGGGAGACCCATAAATCTCCTTAGTAGGAATAAAATCACTCCTAATGTGAATGGGGATCATCAAAGTAGCTAGATAAAGCACCCTTATGTGTGAATAGGGGATGAATCATGTGGAATGGGTCAACTTTGACCAAATCAACAGCGCTAGTATGGAGGGAGTGGACATTCAATGAGAGACAATGTAGTTTTGGAGGGAGATTCCTTGCAGGGAAGTAGTGGCTTTAATGAGTGGGGCCCAAGGTGAGAGGGCTCACAAAGCATATAATGAAGGGGATGGAAGCCATGGAATGCATGATTGAGTGTTATTTTGTTTATGGTCTGTTATGACTTGTTTCTCTCTTCAGCTGTTTAGTGGAGACGATAGTGTTGTTTAGCACAAGGGTGTTCCCGAGCGGGAATCCCACCTTCATCCTCGGGGGACTTCGAGTGCCCACTTGGGAGAAATTATTGGGCTACATTTACACATTCCAGTATTATGCCAAGCTATAAATTTCTTCTACAACATAGTTTTTCTTTAGATTTGTGCTGAGTTATAGGGTGCAGCAGTGGAGGATTTGATAGGGCCATTTCTTAGCTAGTTTTCAGTGGAGGAAGCATTCCTTCAATGGGGATGCTAGCAAAGAAGGTCCTTGGGCATAATTTCATATTTTTGCACCAGGCCAAGCCATTACCTTCCCCTATAGTGCAATTCCAGTCTTAGACTGCGTTATTTTAGGGAAGAGTTGCACAGGTGGTTTCAGTACATGATTTGGGGGTTTAGATCTTCAGTGGAGGGATCAGCCTTTCACCCAAAGAGTCTATTGGAGGAGAGACACATATTTCTACATTAGCTTCAACCATATCTCCAAGTTATTTTTCTACATTGAATCTTCAGCCCTAGGGTTTTGGACCACCATTTTGTATCTTGTATATTTCCGGAAACCCTTTCTGGGTTATCTAGGAAAAGTGTTGTAGAGCCTTGATCTCTATTTCTAGCACTCTTTGAATATTGTATTATTAGATAAATTCATTCATATTTTATAGCTGCAATATTACTCACTTAAACTGTGATGTATGGGCTTGAGACATTTTGTGTAGGAGTTGCATCTCATGTTTTGGTGCTTTTTGTTGTTAGAGGCTTCTCTTTCCTAGCTTGAGGGGTTGGTTTTCCAAGATATTGTATACATGATACACTTAATACAATGGATCTATGTTTGGCTCATGCTTGATGTATTTTTATTTGCTACTATTTTCCATTATTGTGTTCAATATTGCTGCTCTCCCAATTTTGGGATATTAAAATAACCTTTTAACTCCACAAAACTATGGTGATGTTAAAACATTTTTCTTAATGTTTTTTAAACACATAAATAAAATTATAAATAACTCAAAGTAATCCATTACCTTCTTACTTTCCAATAAACCAATTTCAATTTGAATAGTCATTAATCATAAACATTATAATATATAAATATTTGAGCTCTCAGGGACATCTCAATTGGCAATCGCCATGATAATGAAGTGTTATTTACCAAGATATTCGAGGTTCAAATCCCCCTGATTTACTTGTGTCTACAAAAGGGACATACATCGGCACCTAAAGTTTATAGTGCTAGTAGTCGTAGCAGTCAAAATAAACCATGTATCATAATTGTCTATCTTATTCATTTTAAATATTTTTTTATTATATATTTTAATATAAAATCTCATATATATATATATATATATATATATATATATATATATATATATATATATATATATAATATAGATATAGATATATAGCAACAACAATATTATTTACCACATTGAAAATATCTTAATATTCAGCTCATAATAAGCTTTCAAATAATCAAGAACTTTTAGAATAATGAATACAAACATATATTTTAAAACCATGCTTAATGTATAAATTCATCTCAAAAACCCAAACCTTGTTTATAATACAAATAACATCCTTTTGAGTAATAATAATTTACGTGAAATTTGTGTACAATTTGTAATAATGCTTTTTGTTATCCTTCTTGTAAATGTTATTATGATTTGTAATTCATGTAAATAATGTCGAAATGTAAATAATGAATGGGCTAGAGGAGTGGACACAGATTCAAAGGTATGAAGAGGAAGATATGCATGGGAAGTGATTAAACCCGAGCCACTTCATTTATTTTACCACCCATCTCCATAAGAGATTAAATGGTTTGTTGGTGCAAGCATCGAAGTGTATATGGGAAACTTGTAGTAAAGGATGCTTCCTTGTCTCACATGACCAATGGGAAGGGAGAATGAGAGGGTATTCCTAGGGAGAGCAAACGAGGAATCCGCAGAAGGAGAACACAACACACAAAAAGTAGTGTGGTGGTGAACAAGGATTTGTAGAGGAAAAAGGACATCCTCTAGCCAATGTTATATAATTAGGACAATGTTCTCGATGATTTTTTTGAGGCTAGTTGTGTGTGCCTATGATTGGTTAGCTAGTGAAGGTTTAGTGGAGAGCTGAGTTACTCATTTATTTCTCATTGAGTTGATAGACCACTGTGGTTCTTGTTGGAAGATTGATTAACTACTTAGTAGATTGAGACAATTAGGTGCTTACTGAAAAGGGGTTGATAATCCACTAAGTGCTTGCCTTGGGGCTGATAAACCAATTATGTGTTTTCTCAGTAAGATGATAAATAACCCGAATAGTGGGCTCTAGAATCCCGCAGTGCTTGCCTAGAAAATTTAGCTAATAAACCACCTATATAGTGTATATATTATCCTGGCACTGAAATGTAATTCATCGAGCCTTGGGTGAATCCATGTGTTTGATTTATGTTGGGGTAGAGTGTCACTGTGGTTCTTAGTGCTGGAGGTAGTTGATAAACCACCTGGGTAGTGGATTCATCTCCTTAATTATCTATTTGACTTGTATTAGTGTGAATTCCTTTGAGCACTTAACTCCTTAGAGTCTAAATCTGCCTTAGGAGTGGTTGATTGCAAGAAATATTACAATGTAGTTGGCCTATGGTTGAGTGAAGAGTTGAAGTCCCTCCCGCAGTTTCCAGTCATTCAAGTTAATAAGATAAGTGCTTTTACTTGTATATATGTTTCACTATGAATAATGAATAATGTTTTTATGTGTGATGACAATGTATGTATCAATATTGTTAATGGTTGAACGTGTTATTCATATTGGTTTACAATGATATGTTTATGTGAATATTCTCATGGTTATGAGGGATTTGAAAATCCTTGTGGTTGTTGATACTTTCCAGGGTTGCAGAGCTCTTTACATGGCCATTTATGATTTCTTGATGTGCTCAAATAAATTATTACAGTGTGAATTCCATTGTTTGGTATGTTATGGATATCATGGGTCTCTTATTGTTTAATACTACTAGATATCATTGCAATGCATGATATGTTAGTGGATCTGCTAGTGTTGTTTTGGATCCATTCTATGGCATAATATTATATTGTTTTGTTTGAGATAACAGTGTAGTGATAGTTAAGGTTAGCTTGCTTCAGTGCCTAGTAGTAGTCATGTTGATGGATCCATTGATTGCATCATGGCTATGTGTAATATTTTGAATGTTCAATATTTGGATAAGGGTTGTATCTCTGCTAAATGGGTGATGTGGGTGATGTGGCAGAGCCATGTGAGTGCCATGTGGCAACATCTAACTGATGTGGCTATAGTTAATTGGTCAAAATTTAAAAGGGAATAACTTTCAATCTAGGATTATGATTGAGATAAAATTTATATTGTCATAAAGCTCTCAATGAGTTGAATGCCATGGTGTTGTCCAAAGTTAAGTATGCAAGATTTTGAGAAGGAGAATTTTTTAAACCCAGTCTTCATAATGAGACCATGTAGGTTGGGTTAATTAAAATTAACACATTCCACAGCGTGAGGAAGTATAACGGGGTGGGAGGGAACATTACACAATTTGAGTGGGCCTAATGGCTAAGAACATTTGTTTCTTCATAGGAGACTAGAGGTTCAAATAAAAGGGTGATAGAGTATGCATACCTTTGCAGACTTGATCAATGAAATTGCCTCTATCTCTTATCCTACAAACACTACACCAATTTAGTATTTAACTTTATTGTAACCTTTAATTTAGATTCTTATTATTATTTAACATGCATAAATTTGTAGGGATATTATTTGTTTTATTTTAATCTATTTCCTCAATATTTTCTTAATCAAACACAATGTCAAATCTTACTCCATGATCAAAAAGAAATTCTAACCTAAATAATATCCACAAAAAAAATATTAACATCCATTTTAATCATTCCCAAAACTACCTCCAATAGATTCATATACCTTTTAATAAAATCTCATCCTAGTCAATGGTTCTTAGCTCAAGTGGTTGTTATGGTGGTTTGTCATCCCATCCACCCGGATTCAAGTCTTTGGCGACATGGCCCATCATAGTAAGGATAAAATAATATACGTCTTGTTGGAGTCTCCAATCCTGGCTCCAGTTTCGAGACAACTAAGTCTTAGGCTGAACTATGAATTTATGATATATGTAACTTACAAATTGTTGCATATGTTTAGGAAAGTTACTAGTTCTCCATCCAAAAAAATAAAAACAACTCGTCCTATCTCATACATAAATTTAAATAAAATCCAATTACAATATAATATAACTCCATCTCATTGACATTAAAATACATAGTCGAGCAATAACTCATACACATATTTGAATTTCACTTATGTAACATTATAAAATTGATAAATATATAAATAAAATATTATCAAAATCAATCTTTCTCTTTTCTTTCAATTTTTTTTAAAACTTGATATAACCTTGATTTCATTGACCGAAAAACAATTTATCTAAATTTCAATGAAAATGAACATATTAATGTGAACATGACATATAGGGGTTGAATCATAGTAAGTGAGAATCAAGTTAAAGCATAGGAAGGATTACTTTTAAGTATAAGGAATATTTTTATATGAAACTCAAAATAAATGCTTATTTTGTCCGTGTTGGCACTGGAATCAGCACTTCGACTGTAGCAAGCGCCTAACCAGACACATCCTTAACTCTGAGGAAATTTTAATGATTTTTTTTATGAGATTGGTAGGTGCTACAAACTCTGATTCACTGAAAATAGATTTCAGTCAAATCCATAGTTCTACTAATGAGGGTATTGTAACTTGATGTGGTAGCAGAGTGCAAGTTTATAGCCTATGAGGAGATGAAACTGTAAGATGAGAGAAGAAACAGTAGGTCTGTAAAACATAAATCTACTGCATTTGGTAGAAATGCATGTAATAATTATATACAATATGCATGCATATATCTAGATTCTCCTGATCTAACAATATTCAACTTCTTGCTAAATACATAATCCTTCCACTATTAATCTTTTGCGGAAATTAAAATCAATTGCAAACACATGATGAAATAAAAAAAATCACACATAACACAGTTGTTTAACGGGAAAGCCTGAAGATGAAAAGCCCAACTATCATATATTATGTATCATGGAGATCATGTAACTATCTCATACAAAGCTTAGTACATCAAGCTCTCAGTACAATCAATCACCACACACTAATCAGAAGAAATCTGCAAATCCATGCACCGATTTCTTGCCACCTGCTAGCCTACCTCCACTGTGCAATCCCTACTAAAGAATAGCTCTGAATGAATTCTAATTACCCTTGCCTTGACTGTGTAATCCTCATTAGCAACTCCAATGTGTGTGTGGTGCAATCAATGCATCACTATAGTCACAACAGATAGTCCATCTTGCCCTTTCTCCTATCTCTCCACTGGGTCTCCACCGTAACTACCATGCACTGTAGTTAACTGTTGTATTGTTCAGTTGATTAATGAGTTATTATTTTTGAATTAATTTACTGATTAATTCACTCCACTCTCACTAGTGTATCATTCAGTTAGACTAGATACAACTAGCTCAACTGAGTTTAACTCCAATAATTGAGTTAAACTGAATAACAACTCCATGAACTACTCTTCCAACTCTGTCATAACTTTTCCACTTCAATTCTAACTAAGTCCTCCATGCATGAACCACCAATAAACCCTAGGAATTGCGTAATTCCTTCAGCCCACTGATTTGACAAATCTGTATACTTAAATTAAGTGCTCCAAGAGAATAAGTTGATGTTTATTGTCGGATTATTATTGAGAGATAATAATAATCGACACTTCTATTTTTAGATCAATGATCTATAAATAGAATTCGCCCAATATTCTAAAAATAGAATTTCATATATTTTTTCCAACTTGACCAACCATCCACAAATAGCATCCTGCAACTTATGAAATATGATCACCATGTCTAAAAATATACATATTCTAAAAATAGACTTGCGCCAAAAATAGCCTGCGGGCCCACTTAGTGAAGGCGACTCTTTTCACTAAGCTCATCATCTTGTTTAATATCAACACTCCCTCTCAATAAGATAGGGATTATCCTTCACCCCGATCCTACCTCTATGGTATTCAAATTTTCTCCTGGTGAGCACCTTCGTCAGAATATTTGCATCCTGATCTTCCATAGGAATGTACTGAAGCAACATGATCTTCTGCTGCACACAATCTCTGAGATGATGATACCGGATATCAAAATATCTAGATCTATCATGAAACACAGGATTAATCGAGAGTTTAATGAAACTATGATTATCACAATGTATCACTGTAGGATCTAAATGTGAACCGAACAAACTGACCAGGATCTTCCTCATCCAGATAGCCTCACATGCAACTTGACTTGCTGCCATGTATTATGCTTCCGTTGAACTCAGTGCCACGGATATTTGTTTCCTGTTGTACCAAGAAACTGTCGTAGATCCAATACTGAAAATCCCTCCTGATGTGCTCTTTCTGTCTATTGGGCTGCCTACCCAATCTGCATCCATGAAGCCATGCAACTTCACCTCATCCGTCTGTCTGTACCATAAACCATAATCAGATGTGCCCCTGAGATACCTCAGGACATGCTTGCCTGCCTTCTAAAAGAGCTTGGTAGGCTTAACCATCGCTTGTGAAAGTTGTTTCATTGCATAGAATATGTCTGGTCTTGTATTAACTAAATACATGAGCGAACCCACCAACTGTTGATAAACAGTGGCATCCACTACATCTACCGATGTAGCATCCTCTTTCCTCCAATTTCTTGGAAGAGGAGTGTCGATAGGCTTGCAGCCTTGCATGTGAAACTTCTCCAATATCTCCTGGGCATTCTTGCCTTGAGACACAAATAGTTCACCTTCCTGCTGCCATATTTCCAATCCAAGGAAATAATGAAGGAGGCCCAAATCCTTCATCTCAAACTCCTTTGCAAGATCTTCCTTGCATGAGTGTATCAACTTCTCATCACCCGTTAGTATTAAATCATCAACATAAAGAACAATGATTAAAAAGCTTACCCTCCACCACAATTTGATACAGGTTTGCATCTGCCTCACTCTTGGTGAAGCCAAGTCTAGTGAAATGGTTTTTGATCAGTGTGTACCAAGCATGAGGTGTTTGCTTCAGCCCATACAACGCTCTTTTGAGCCTGCACACATGCGACTTGCTGCTGAAGATCTCAAATCCTTCAAGCTGCTCAATTTACACTTCTTCCTCAATGATCCCATTAAGGAACACAGCCTTCACATCCATATGATGAATGTGCCAACCCATCTACGTTGAGAGAGAAAGGATGGTCCTTATGGAAGAATACCATGTGACAGGTGCAAAGGTTTCTTCATAATCAATCCCCTTGATCTGTGAGAAGCCCCGGGAAAAAAATCTTGCCTTATACTTCTCGATGCTCCCATTAGCAGCTTGCTTTACCTTGTAGATCCATCTTGATCCTACAACTGATTTACCCACTGGCCTTGGAACAATCTCCCAAGCATTGTTTCTAACAATGGAGTCATACTCCTCCACCATGACATCTACCCATGTGGGCTCCTGCAGTGCTTCTTCAAAAGAATATGGCTTTGTCACGATACACTTTCTCATAAGAGCCATGTATCCAGTAAATCGGTCAGGTGTCTGTCTCTGTCTGCGCTGTGATGTAGGGACTCCTACATTCTGTGCTACATCAAGCTTTAGTCTCTTAGCTTCTGTGGTACACTTTCTGCCTTGTCTGATGTTTGGTTCTGCATGAGTGGACTTCTCCACTCCATGAATCTCCTCCTGTGGTTGATCCACATCTAGAGGCTCATCTTTGGGAACAAGAATTTCCTCCTCTGCATGCAAGTGTAGCTCCCTCTCAAGCGACAATTTCATGGCTTTCACCTCATTGAATTTTATATCCCGTCGCACCACAGTCATCCGACTGTCTGGAAAATACACACAATAATTATAAAAGTTTCGTGTACCTACGCATATCCAACTTCGTTAGCCGGTCTTAGCTTCTTTCCTTGGCGTCCTTTTTTCACATGAATGGGAAACAGATGAGCCAAAAATATTCAAATGAGAAATATCAGGCTTCTTACCAGTAAAAGCTTCTTCAGTTGTACTCATGCCAAGTACTCTATGAGGACAACGGTTTTGCACATAAACCGCAGTGTTGCATGCTTCCACCCACAAGTGCATCGGTAGGCCCTGGTCATGCAGCATCGCTCGTGCAGCACCCACGTTCGTTCTGTTCTTCCTCTCAACGACCCCATTCTGCTGTGGGTTATGAGGTTCTATGAGTTATCTTTGAATTCCTTCTTTGCTACAGAAGTATTTTTCGCCCGAGATGTATTCACCACCATTATCACTCCATAGAGATTTCACTTACTTCCTCGAATCCTTCTCCACCAATGCTTTAAACTCCCAAAAATTTGAGAATGTTTCGCTCTTCTTCTACATGAAGAAGATCCAGCATCTACGAGAATAGTCATCAACAAATATAACATAATACATGTGTTTTGATATTGAAGCAACCGATAAAGGTCCACAGACGTTTGTGTGAATTCTCTCCAGGATCACCAAAACACAGTTCTCCTTCTCATGAAAGGTGGTCTTCACAAACTTACCCATAGTACATCCCTTGCACTGATCTGTCTGCGCAAGAGAACCCTTGGGAAGTCCAGTATAAATCTACTGCAAAATCTTCAAAGTGCCATGGTGAAAATGGCCCAATATCCTATGCCATAATTCGCCCTCATCCCGGCTCACCACTTCTTCTGCTTTGCTTACCATTGCAGTGCAGAAATATACCTCCAACTTGTAGAGATTCTTAACTCAAATCCCTATCTTCTTGGTTTGACCCGTTGTTTTATGTCGAAGGAATGCCTTTCCCTCACTGAAAACAACATCATAACCTTTGTCTTCCAACATTGCGACTGAGACCAAGTTCTTCTTCAGACCTGGAATATGCATAAAATCCTTCAATAAGAATCGATTAACGGACTCCCTCTCAAAGGTAATGGTCCCAATTTTGGTCGCACTGTATCGACCATCGCCGCCCATCTCTATATGCATCTAGAGGTCCTTCTCCTCCAAGTCACTAAAAAACTCCTTGTCTCCCGTCATATGGAAAGATGCACCATTATCAAGATACCACATTGATCCCATATAGCTTGAAACCAAACATGCGATCAAAGAGAAATCAAGTTCAAATTACGAGGCTAAGGCCGCTCCAGCTGCAGCTCCGACAACCTTCTTGTTCTTCTTCTTCTGTGGGTAGTTAGTGTCGAAATGCCCATGTTTGTGACAGTGAAAACACTTCAACTTGGAAAATTCTTGCTTCTTTCCTTCAGCTTTGGATTTTGAAGGAAATTTCTTCCCCTTCCCTTTCCTTGCTTTGGCAGCCAAAGAAAAATTCTCTTCATCTTCATTCTTTGATGAAGAGCCATCCTTGGTACCCCGCCTTATCTCCTCCTGCACGAGATCTAAAAAAAGTCACTCCCATCCCGACAGTTTCTCCCATCCATTGACAGAGTCTTCGTAGCTATGCCAACTCTTTGGAAGCCCAAGGAGAGCCAAGATCACCAAGTCTTCATAATCAACAGTAATCCCCACACTTCCGAGTTCATCCCTACAGTGGACAAACTTTGTGAGATATTTTGGAATACTGTCGCCCTTCTCCATTTTTATTTTTCTGAGCTTATCTTTTAGCGCCAACTTCCTCTGGTCGCTACTTCTTTAGAAAAAATCTATCAAAGCCTTCCAAATTGAAAATGGAGTGGCTTCCCCATGAAGGCTGGACACAATATGGTCCTTCACACCTTCCAACATAATTCTTCTTGTCTTTGCGACCTTCTTTTTCCATGCATCAAGTAATGCAGCATCGCTAGATCCCGGCTTAGGAACATCGCTATCGATGAACTCCTTCAGTCCATTATCCTCTAGCACCACCTCCATCCTATCCTTCCAAGCTATGTAATTCGAGCTCCCATCACGGGAATACTCCAATCGCAACCCATTGAAAGACATTTCAATGTATACTCAACTGTCGCACCAAGAATTTTCTGCAGCAAATTCGAATTGTCCACCAACACAAACTCAACAATTCTTCACAATTGCAATCTTCAAGAATTAACACTGCTCCGATACCATGTAGAAATTATATACAAGATGCATGCATATATCCATATTTTCCTGATCTAACAATATTTAACTTCTTGCTAAATACAAAATCCTTCCACTGTTAATCTTTTGCAGAAATTAAAATCAATTGCAAACACATGAAGCAATAAAAACAATCGCACATAACACAGTTGTTTCACGGGAAAGCCTGAAGCTGAAAACCCCAACTATCATATATTATGTATCATGGAGATCATGTAAAAATCTCATACAAAGCTTAGTACATCAAGCTCTCAGTACAATCAATCGTCACACACTAATCAGAAGAAATCTGCAAATCCATGCACCGATTTCTTGCCACCGTTTAGCCCTCGCACTCCATCAAGTAACTTGCCATTGGCAACTCCAATGTGTGTGTGGTGCAATCAATGCATCACTATAGTCACAACGGATAGTCCATATTTCCCTTTCACCTATCTCTCCACTGGGTCTCCACTGGAACTAACATGCACTGTAGTTAATTGTTGTATTGTTCAGTTGATTAATGAGTTATTATTTGTGAATTAATTAACTAATTAATTCACTCCACTCTCACTAGTGTATCATTCAGTTAGACTAGATACAACTAGCTCAATTGAGTTTAACTCCATTAACTGAGTTAAACTAAATAACAACTCCATGAACTACTCTTCCAACTCTGTCATAACTTTGCCACTTCAGTTCTAACTGAGTCCTCCATGCATGAACCACCAGTAAACCCTAGGAATTGCGTAATTCCTTCAGCCCACTGATTTTCCAAATCTGTGCACTGAAATTAAGTGCTCCAAGAGAATAAGTTGATGTTTATTGTTGGATTATTATTAAGAGCTAATAATAATCGACACTTCTATTTTTAGATCGACGATCTATAAACAGACTTCGCCCAATATTCTAAAAATAGAATTTCATATATTTTTCCAACTTGACCAACCATCCACAAATAGCATCCTGCAACTTTTGAAATATGATCACCATGTCTAAAAATAGACATAGTCTAAAAATAGACTTGCGCCAAAAATAGCCTGCAGGCCCACTTAGTGAAGGCAACTCTTTTCACTAAGCTCATCATCTTGTTGAATATCAACACTCCCTCTCAAAAAGATAGGGATTATCCTTCATCTTGATCCTGCCTCTATGGTATTCAAATTTTCTCCTAGTGAGCGCCTTCATAAGAATATCTGCATCTTGATCTTCCATACGAATGTATTGAAGAAACATGATCTTCCGCTACACACAATATCTGATACGATGATACCGGATATCAATATGTTTAGATCTGTCATGAAACACATGATTAATCAAGAGTTTAATGCAACTCTGATTATCACAATGTATCACTATAGGATCTAAATGTGAACCGAACAAACCGACTAGGATCTTCCTCATCTAGATAGTCTCACGTGCAGCTTGACTTGCTGCCATTTATTCTTCTTTTGATGAATTGAGTGCCATGGATCTTTGTTTCTTGCTATACCAAGAAACTGTCGTAGATCTAATACTGACAATCCCTCCTGATGTGCTCTTTCTGTCTGTTGGGCTGCCTGCCCAATCTACATTCGTGAAGCCATGCAACTTCACCTCATCCGTCTATCTGTACCATAAACCATACTTAGATGTGCCCCCGAGATACCTCAGGACATGCTTGCCTACCTTCCAAAAGAGCTTGGTAGGCTAAACCATTGCTTGTGAAAGTTGGTTCACCACATAGCATATGTCCAGTCTTGCATTAACTAAATACATGAGAAAACCCACCAATTATCGATAAAAAGTGGCATCCACTACCTCTACCAATGTAGTATCCTCTTTCCTCCAATTTCCTAGAAGAGGAATGTCGATAGGCTTGCAGCCTTGCATGTGAAACTCCTCCAGTATCTCCCAGGCATACTTGCCTTGAGACACAAACAGTTCACCTTCCCGCTGCCATATTTCCAATCCAAGGAAATAATGAAGGAGGCCCATATCCTTCATCTCAAACTCCTTTGCAAGATCTGACTTGCATGAGTGTATCAACTTCTCATCACCCACTAGTATTAAATCATCAACATAAAGAATAATGATTAAAAATCTTACCCTCCACCACAATTTGGTACAGGTTTGCATCCGCCTCACTCTTGGTGAAGCCAAGTCTAGTGAAATAGTTGTTGATCGGTGTGTACCAAGCACGAGGTGCTTGCTTCAGCCCATACAACGCTCTTTTGAGCCTGCACACATGCGACTCACTGCTGTAGATCTCAAATCCTTCAGGCTGCTCAATGTACACCTCTTCCTCAATGATCCCATTAAGGAATGCAGTCTTCACATCCATCTGATGAATGTGCCAACCCATCTACGCTGAGAGAGCAAGGATGGTCCTTATGGAAGAATACCATGCGACAGGTGCAAAAGTTTCTTCATAATCAATCCCCTCGATCTGTGAGAAGCCCCGGGCAACAAATTTTTCCTTATACTTCTCGACACTCCCATCAGCAACTTGCTTTACCTTGTAGATCCAACTTGATCCTACAACTGATTCTTCTTAGGTTAGCTTCCTGAAGAGGAAGCAATTTTTTCTTTGTCCTTTAACATAGGATTCTTAGGAGACTTTGCATTTTTCTGTTGTAGTTTCTTCTTATATTCATCCATGAAATACCTTAGGTTTTGGGGTTCCCTAAGTGAGCTACTGACATAAACTTCATCAACTGGTGATACTGCTGGTGTAGGAATAGGATTTGCAACCTTTGTACTTGAGCTTCTGGTTAGTATTTTGGCTGAGATAGAAGTAGGGTTAATTTCACAGAAGATTGATGAATGTACAGAGTTAGATGGTGAACTGTGTGAAAAATGGGTAGCACTAGTTTTCTCATGGATGTATTTTTTCTTTGGCCTCCCTACCCTTCTTCTGGAATTAATGTTACCAAAACCTATCCCAAGTAATTTCTTTCTAAGATGATATACAACTAAAATTTTAATCAGCCCTCTGTGATACAAATTGTGCAAGGAGTAGTTTGGAGTTTTTTGTAGCTTGAGGGACATTTTGAGCAAAGATTTAGATAGAAAATAGGGTAGGTTCAGAGGTTTATATCCTGATATGTGAGCAAGGAATCCTAACTAATAACGATGAACAGAAGAAAAACTCCCTTAGCATGTGATTTATTTTTGAACTGAGGTAATAACATGCTGCCACTCAGCCTTAAAACAAGAGATGTGAGTAGTTGGATTCCACTTAATATTAACATATTTGGGCTTAAGGTAAGAACTTACTTCTTTAGGCAGCACTTTGCTTTTAAACCAACGTTCACCAGTTGTAGAAGTTTGGGTTGTACGAGCTATGATGGCCTCAGAAATGTTGAATGTTTTTCTACCTAACTTGACCTTTTCACCATCAAAAGTCTCGGTGAAAGCCTGAGCTAGAGCCACTTTCTCCCCAGAAAAAATTTGCAGGAATTTATACCAACCAGCAGATTTGAACTGTGATTTAGCCCTGACATCCACAAATCTTGTATTAGTTAGCTCTAACCTATTGAAATTTCCTCCTTTCCCCATTTTTTCGACAACTAAACTTCTCACAAACACAATTGTTGAACTCTGGTTGCAATACTGTCCACGAAGCCTTGATTTGTCTGCTTTGAAAACTGAAACTGCTTGTTGGAGGAATGGTATTTGTTTACTTGTAGCCTGCACAAAGGACTTAGGCTGAGTAAACACCGAGCTCTCTTCTCTAATTTTGTGCCTGCAATTATGATAAGGAGTAATGAAATGTTTTGAAATAATTCAAAAACAAGTGCCAAATCATCCCACTAAGCTTCACAGTCCATATTATCATTAAATGTCATATTCCTCATACTATGATTTATGCTTGTCTTAGGTGAAATAGCTACAAGTTATCAGCCTAGGTAAATTAACCATTCATTAATAATAATCCCCTTGGATCGAATAATAATTAATCTTAATTAAAAGAATAATTATATTCATAGCATAAGGGTCTTCAAAAATCTTAAAATATGAATGGTCCTTGCCTTTAAAACATTCTTTGCTGCTCCTATATACTTGATGAACAAATGTATTTACCTCTGAATTGAGATAACCAAAATCTCAGTGAAATAGCTGCACTTTTCACTGTGTGAAATATATAACTTTTAATTCTGAGAAATAACTTCCCTTTATTGCAGTACTGTTTTGACAATGAAATCACAAGAAAGGTAGCTATTATTCTAGACAATATTACTACAACTTTATTACCCAAACGACGACTAACCTTCGACACTAACATAATTTAAAATAGTGATTTTAACTTATTTTATGACTCTAAAACACTAATGACACCTATTCACTTAAAAATACCTTTCTTTTGGGACTCTTTTTTACCTTTATTGCAAATGACTCAAAATTGTACATGGACTAGGACATTAAAAAAAATTGAAAACAATGACACAATGGCGATTACACCATTAACATTTTCAGTGCTAATAGTGGCTCCTATTGGGGATGAATTCCTCCCTGTGAGGCTTTAAGAACTGTAGACTCAGTGCCTCAAAAACTCTTGAAAGTCAAAAGACTTCTGGAAAATAAAGACTAGGATTGACCATTGACATATTGGACTCAAGAATGACCATATATACATACATAAGTACCATTGGGCATGGAGTTTATTGACACATCACACCTGATATTTACAATGAATGAATCAACTGACTTACTAAACAAAGAAATTCTTAAGAAAATGACCATTGACTGGGCCTCCAGTCAGCTGATCATAATCCAGATGTTTGAGCAGAAAAATATTGTTCTCCAAAACTTCAGCAATTCTAAATGGCCCAAACCACAAATTGTCAAACTTACCATGCTTTCCATGGTATTCTCTCCTAACATCCCAATGCAGCACCAAATCATTCTTCTGAAATAACTGCTGATTTTCTCTTTTGTCAAAAATAGATTTGACTTTAGCCTGATACTTTTGTACTTTTTCCAACAATATTCACAAATAAAAATAATTAAAATTTGTTCTTACTATTAATTAATAACCTAGTTATGATCAATTTTATCACATATATATTGAGTGGAATCTAACTAATAGACCACATAATTATTTTTTTAGAATTTGACAATAAAATTTAGAGCAATATTATGATCTCTCGTTGTTTAAAATGCATCATTGAATGCAAAAATGGATTTAACACCTTAAAAATACTTGGGGCAATCGAATTTTGCAATTATACAACTTAAAATAATGATTCTTAAAAATATCTACTCTATTTTGGGAAAAATTGCTAGAAAAAATACCTAGAAAACAATCATTTTCCCTATTAATTAGACTAAGCATTTATATTATATAAAACTATTAAAAGTTCAAAACTTTATTAATGGGGTGATTAATCACTTTTCCTTTAACCCGTTCTTTTTAATCAAATTTATATGCATATGTGCTTTATGGATGTTTTTTTTTTTTTGCATTAGGCAGGGGACAAGGTTGTAGTTAGTGATATTATGATGATTATTGTATTAACAATATTTTAAGTTTTCCCCACAATGGGTGGTAATTTATGACTAGACATAAATTAAATAAGGGAAGGTCGTGGGAGGTGGAGGTTTCAATCTCCTCCCACTTCGCAATCACATATAAACTAGTCTCATGCACACAAGGGAATTCACATTGCCAATTTGATTTTTGTGCAGTAGAACATGTTAGTGGCCTCCCCATTACTAAATCATCATTTGTAACCACCCCATCCAACATTTACCCACTTTTACAAGCTCTCTAGAGTAAACATAAGTTGATTATTACTATTGTTGTGGAGGTAAATCCCCTATGCGGACAGAGGCGATCCCACTAGCCCTAGGGTGGGTCTAGCAACAATCGAAACACGCAAAGTTATTGGTTCCTAGCTACAAAAGACAGAGTCGTGATAGATCTCTTACCTTGATTCCTTCGCCGCTATTGTTGAAGAAGAAGTGGCGCTTCCATTCCTAGCTGGACAGGTCACGATCTGTGAGCTTGCTACATCCAGATACCTGTACACATGCAAAGAAAAAAGATACCTATACACATGCTAACAGTCGCGCCACCTGGCGCGGCCCCTGTGCGAAAAAGGGTCGGTTGGTGCGGGTCCGTGCCTGATACCCACACCAACTGCGGAGGCCCTAATTTTGCAATTCCTCCCCTCAGGGATGCCAAATGACAATTAAAAGCTATGAAATTTGGCTTAAAAGATGGCTAATGGAAGTGGCTCTTACCTGAAGAAGACAGGATCTGGATTCGTCCACTGGATTGCTCACAATCGTCGCCTCAAGATTGCAAAGGAAATGGCTCACTATCGCTCTGCAAAGAGGTAAAAAGGTAAAAAGTGAATAAGTTTTTACTATTTGTAATATTTATAAATTTTCAAATCAAAATTAGATTTTAAGACTTGTTTTTCCGATATTTTATTATATTTTCGTCAAAAAATGGGTTTTACACTTGCTTTTTGTGCAGCGACAGGTTTTCACGCGATTAGGGCAAATACACGAGTTGTATTTTATACTTTTTTGGGCTCGGTAAAAACATGAAAAAGTGACTTCTAGAGTCACCTTTCAGCTCTTTTCCAACAATCTAAAACTAAAAATATTGTCGAGTCACTTGTCATTTTGAGCTTGTTAAATTCGCTGCGAAACAACATCTACCCAGTATACGTTTACCCCTTTTTCGGGCTGGGATAGATTATTTACGAAAAAGGAATACCCTAGGATATCGCGACTAGGAGGTTCTCTCAGACATAGTTTTCTACCTTTTCGGATATGTGGGACTATCTACGAAAAGGGACTACTAGAGTTTTCTTTTCTGTTGTCTTTTCAAACTCTCTAAACATGAAAAGACGCCGAGTTCTTCCTTTTTCAGACTTGTTAAAAACTAATGACACCGGACTCTGTCGTAATGACATTACTCGAGTTCCTCCTTCCTAGGGCTCGTTAAATGTACTAGGTTGGATTTGTCCGAAGGACAAACTTATATCGCAAGCACATGCTATCCCCTTCAAGCTTGTTTTCAAGCATAGTTTTTGTTTGTGCTTTTAAGCTTGTGTAAAAATAAAATATGTTGGTTTGATGAATCAATTCGAGGTGTACATTCCCCCCAAGCTTCAGTCCATAGGAAATGGAGTGAAGGTTCAAAACACAAGAGTAAGGGACTCGACGTAAATTTTCTGAAATCGAACAAAAATCGAATTGAACGGAACATGTTTCTTTATTTTAACGAGGTTGACACACTTAAAAGAAATATCCTTGAGCCAGCTTGTTTCATTGTTTAGGGAGCTTGACATAAGAAAAGGAACTATGCTCCAATGAGCTCAAAGGAGCAGGTTTAGGAGGGGGAGAACCAGATGCGAAACGCTCGAGACAATTAGACGTTGCCCCTTGCCCTGGGCCATCTTATGGTCTTGTCACAGGTCAATCTGGTTATCAGGCACAACCTGGCCCACTCCCACCATCAGGCCAACTTGCTCAACGAGGCCAACCTGGTGTCCCACATCAACCAGGTCAACCTGTTCAACTAGGGCAACTTGCATAGCCAGGTCAACCTGTTCAGCCAGGACAACCTACATAGCCTGTTAACCCTGCTCAGCAGCCGATCTATTCTATGCCATAGCCGAATCCACCTGTGCGCCCGACTTATCCGACTCAGCAGGGCCCCACTTACCAGCAACCCGTTCGACCCCAAGGCGACTATTACCTTCAAGGTCAGTCTCAACCGGTTTACAACCCACCTCAAGGTTTTGGTTATTACCCCCAACAGCTAGGCTATACTTATACTTCGCAGCAAAATCCATACACTGCTCAAACAGGGCCCAGGTATAATCAGAATCAGTACCCTAGTTATCAACCCTCGTATCCTAGTTATCAACCGCCATATCAACCTCATTATCTGGCTTATACCCCCTATGGTTAGAATACTCCAGGACAGAACCAATAGGGGCAGAGTTATGCTCAACTAGGATGGAGTATAGGTATAGGTCCTTATCAGTGACCTGCAATGCCTTTTAACCCTCAATTGCCTTTTCTCGCCACGCTGGAGTTATCGGATGTGTCCAAATTGACCAATGATCCGATTCTTCATAATCCATATTGGCCTCCGGTTCCGACGAAGGTGCCTGGTGATTGTCCTAAGTTTGAGGGTAAATATAGAGAAGACCCCCAAGCACATGTCATGACATACCACTTATGGTGTTCTTCGAATTATTGGATTGATGACTTAATTCGTATACGTCTTTTCCAACGCACTCTCATCGGTGCTGCTGCTAAATGGTATATAGAACTACCCCATGGTATTTTTTAAGATTTTAATACTCTAGCCATGGAATTCCTGATGCATTTCCAGTTATCGGTTCATTACGAAGCCGGGACGCATCTCCTGAAATCTCTGAAACAAGACAAATCTACTCATATTTCAGATCACATTCACTAATGGAGATGTCGTCGTCATCTGATCAAGTTCGAAATTCCTGATCAACTTCTAACTCACTGGTTCAATACCTCCTTTTTCAACAATATTGCACACGACATTGCTATGGGGGCATGTGTAACCAAGGAACAAGCCATTGGTCGTGCCCAGTACCTAAATTTAGTGTAATCTCAGTCCAGCATGCTATACGACATCTTGACTGATGCCCCGCGACCAGGGACCTCTAAAGCACCGGCTACTCCATTAGTTGATGGTGTTATTGGTTCCATCTCTCAAACTTCTCGCAAGTCTTCCAATGGGAACCAAAAATCGAATTCTTCCAACAATTCTGCTCCTTAGGCTACTCCAGATTCTGGTAATACCGCAGAGGTTAACGTCATCCAGGCCAATCCTATGGACAAGACTTCCAAGGGGAAAAGGAAGGGCAAAGGCAAAGCCAAATCCGATGCCCCAAAACCAGAATCATCCAAACCACGTGCTGATGATGGTTCGTAGCAGAAATCAACGTACCCTTGCTTGATCTGTGATGATGACCACTACACCAAAGATTGTCCTAGACGATCTGAGGTTAGTCAAATTCTTAAGGGCTCTAAGGGGACTCTGGCAGTTCTTAAGGAACCTTTTCCATCTCAGCAGACCTAGATGGTCGAGCAGCCTTCACCATCCACACCATTTGGGTCTCAGGTTTTCCTGATGAATGGTGCCGCACCTGTTTCTATCGCCACTCAGTCGAAGGATTGTGTCGGATCACGCCAGGCAGCTGGGAAGGAAGTCATTGATGGCCCTCCTCCCCCGCATGCCTCTGGTCCTCTTGAGATTGAAAGGCCCAATGTTGAACCCATTGTACGGTCACCTTCCAAAGGTGTTCTCCGAAAGTCTTCCTATAATCCGAATGCCTGTGTTGCTCAGCATTACAACATCGTTGAGGATTTGGCACAGGTGCCTTCCACGATGTCCACATTGCAAGTACTTCAGAGTTGTCCATCTCAACGGAAAGCTTTGTTATCTGCGATCGGCAGAATCGATCCTGCTGATTCTAGCCTTCTCGCCTTCGATCTAGAGAATTTTGTCCCCCAACTTCCGCACCAAATCGCCCTTGTTATACAAGTCGGTATTAACGGCCTCAATATTCACAGGGCCATTGTGGATGAAGGTGCCTATACTTGTGTTATGTCATCTGCTTGCTGGAAGGCCATTGGCTCTCCAACCCTCACTTCATCTCCCAATGCCCTTGAGGCATTCGATGGAAGGGAATCAAAACCCTTGGGTGTTCTCGCGAGCCTACTGATCACATTGCAAGGTAAGACAGTCAACGTCAAAGTGGAAGTTGTTGATGCCAAGCTCAACTAAAATCTTCTACTCAGTTGCAGTTGGACCCACGCCATGTTGTGCGTTCCGTCCACCCTCTTCCGACTTTTGAAGTTTCCACATGAGGGAAAGATTATTACTGTAGATCAATTGTATTTCTTTACCTTGTCCTCCGAGAACAACATACTATACATGGATCAAATTCCTAATCCCCCTCGACAGTATAGGACCAATTCGTGGACCTTGTTCTCATGGGTATTTTTCCCATTCCACCACCAAACACCATTCAAGTCAATATGATCTCTAGGTCAGATGACCCATGGATCATCCCTTCTCCTGAATACGTTGCCTCTTTTAGAGAATCGATGCCTCTGACTCCAGTTGAAATCAATTATTGTGAGATCGTTGCTGCATCATATCCTCTTCCTACTAATAATGCTCCTTTGAGCATGGCTCTTCATGTTTATTCTCAATCCCCTTGGCTCGGTGATGTAGATTCACCGGATCCTTTGAGAGAATTTTTTCCATCTGACGACGCTATCGTGGAGACTATGTCTCTCGAAGATCTGCCATGGAGTGATGGAAATCATCGTTCCTCATTTATACCCAGCCTGGGGGCAATGTCTAATTTTCTCGAGCGTTTCGCATCTGGTTCTCCCCCTCATGAACCTGCTCCTTTGAGCTCGTTGGAGCATAGTTCCTTTTCTTATGTCAAGCTCCCTAAACAATGAAACAAGCTGGTTCGAGGATAGTTCTTTTAAGTGTGTAAACCTCGTTAAAATAATGAAACACGTTCCCGTTCAATTCGAGTTTTGTTCGGTTTCAGAAAATTCACGTCGAGTCTCTTACTCTTGTGTTTTGAACCTTCACTCCATTTCCTATGGACTGAAGCTTGGGGGGCATGTACACCTCGAATTGTGTCATCATTCCGAGGGCATGCCTATTTTTTTCAAGCATAGTTTGCGTTTGTGATTTTAAGCTTGTGTAAAAATAAAATATGTTGGTTTGATGCATTTTTGGAACTTTTAACTTTTCCATTGGGTCGCTATTTATGCAGATTATTTAGCTGATACATTTATAACATTGTATTAGACATTTGCATAACATGTAAAAACATCATCATATGTAAGCAAGATCCATGTAGAAAATAGATGTATGTATATATGTCGAGTGTTTGCAACGTGTGCATCATATAAAACCAAAAAATATACATGTTTGTTTCAGTTACATCCAGAGACAACATGTCTCTTAAAAAATATGCATATAAAAAGCCTAGGTGACTAATCGACATGGTGCTCATGGTAGCACGTCACTGCCCGCACCAACTGCCTCAGTAAGTGGTGGAGACAACTTGGCACCCCCATGGTGTGCCTCTGATAAGCTAAGGGAACCTTAGCTATACGAGCATAATCCAGAACTCCACGAGCAATCCCCTCTAGGTTCTACACAAGCTCGTCCCCATCGCCCCCCTCACCTTGAGGGTCATAAGGGAGAGGGGTCCTCCTCGTTACTGGTGACATCCCGGCCGGCCTCTCTGGGCCGACATCTGCATACATATAGGATCAGTTTTTAGAACATGCATTTATACCAAAAAATCATAAAACTCATAAAATCAAAAAGAGTCTTACCCAGCTCCTCATCCCAGTCCTCTCCTTCTGGGAGCGGAAGGTCTGGGTCTCCAGTGAAATTAGTGCCCGCATAGGGCCAATACTCTACGATGAACAGCTGTCGTTGGAGCCATCCAAAGAACTTGGGCTGCCATGACATCTGCTGGCCACCCCCTACCTTAGGCATCAATGCTGCCCATCGAGCCATCCGTGGCTCTCTCAATGGTGGATCCGGGACTATGGCCCCCTGGCCCTGGAAGATAAGTAATCATTCCAGGAAGAATGATACCAAAATTGACCTGTATCCAAACTGTTTCAATTTGGTATTTTTGCATTTGGTCAGTTGTCGTTTGATGTTCATAGTCACGACTGTGGCCCAGTCAAACAATGTTGGGTTCATGCACTCTGATGCAAGAAGGAGCTATGTCTTGGTAGCCTTGTGTGGTGCCTATGACCCCGCAACCCACATAATAGTATGTAGCACTACTCTGAGTGCTAGATCAGGAATGGTCTGAATGTATACCTTTCCATTACCTGACCCTTTGCATGCCCTTGCACACACCCTGTCCATGACCATGTCATTTTTTCGCCTGAGGGCCTGGTGCCAGTCAAGATAGGAACTGGACCCCTACTTGACAGTCTATTGATGAAGTACATGTCTGACTCTTCAAGCTAAAGTACGTGATCTCGAAGTTTAAACTTCTCCTCATCCTCATCCCAGATGCTAATCAGATATTGCAGTAGTTCGGGCTGAGGCCGGAGACATGGCATTAGGAAGAATTTTTTCAAACCAAAATTTCAGAGAGCATTCACACACTTCTCATTTCCCATTGCCAATTCATCTTCCTCACTATGATCTCTTTCCTTCCATTCAATTACCATTTTTTCTTTGTACCTGCCTCAATTTGGACATAAGCACATTGTAAGATCCCTTAGGTACTTAAAACAACAGTTAATTGGCCCAATTTTTGTTAAAATTAAACGAAATATTAGGTTGTGTGGTTGGCGCAGCTGTTTTTCTAACAGTCACGCCACCTGGCGTGGCCCCTATGCGAAAAAGGTTCGGTTGGCGCGGGTCTATGCCCGATACCCGCGCCAACCACGGAGGCCCTAATTTTTCAATTCCTCCCCTCAAGGATGCCAAATGACAATTAAAAGCTATGAAATTTGGCTTAAAAGATGGCTAATGGAAGCGGCTCTTACCTGAAGAAGATGGGATCCGGATTCGTCCACTGGATTGCTCACAGTTGTCGCCTCAAGATCGCAAAGGAAATGGCTCACTGTCGCTCTGCAAAGAGTCAAAAAGGTGAAAAGTGAATAAGTTTTTACTATTTGTAATATTTATAACTTTTCAAATCAAAATTAGGTTTTAAGACTTGTTTTTCCGATATTTTATTATATTTTCATCGAAAAATGGGTTTTACACTTAATTTTTGTGCAGCGACAGGTTTTCACACGATTAAGGCAAAGACACGAGTTGTATTTTATACTTTTTCAGACTCGGTAAAAACACGAAAAAGTCACTACTGGAGTCACCTTTCAGCTCTTTTTTGACTCTCTAAAATTGAAAATATTGCCGAGTTGCTTGTCATTTTGAGTTCGTTAAATTGGTTGCGAAACGACATCTACCCAGTATACATTTACCCCTTTTTCGGGCTGGGATAGATTATTTACGAAAAAGGAATACCCTAGACTATCATGACTAGGAGGTTCTCTTAGAAATAATTTTCTACCTTTTCAGATCTGTGGGACTATCTATGAAAAGGGATTGCTGGAGTTTTCTTTTCTGTTGTCTTTTCAAATTCTCTAAACATGAAAATACGCCGAGTTCTTCCTTTTTCAGAATCGTTAAAAACTGATGACATCAGACTCTGTCGTAGTGACGTTACTCAAGTTCCTCCTTCCTAGGGCTCGTTAAATGTACTAGGTTGGATTTGTCCAAAGGAAAAAATTATATCGCAAGCACATGCTACCCCCTTCAAGCTTGTTTAAAAAAATAATCGATGTACTCACCAGAAATGGTGGGGAAAATGGAACCATTATTATAGTCGTGTCGGCAATATGTCACTCTTGAACATGGAACTTGTCTGCATTCGTCTCGGGTTAGGGACATCTCATCTCATTATCTGCTTGCCTCCATGGGTTTGGTTAATCCCTTTTGATTGCTCATCTGCTCTTTGCCACATCACCATGACCTCAGATCCAGTGATGTAAAATACTACCAAATCCAATATTGTGCCACCAATATGTTCAAGAGAAGTTAGCCTCTGCAGTTTTCAACCTCTAATTCTCTGTTGGTCTTGATTCACAAACATTATGTCCCTCTGTCTCGTGTCGATGATGTGGGAAACATTATGGCCCACCTTCAATCAAGGTCACTTCCTGTCGACTTCATCTCATTATCTAGGAAGTTGATCTAGAAACTCCCTTCAGGTACCTTGGATCCTGCATACCTCAATGGCAGGTTCTTCGCATTTGACGCAAGGTTTTCATTACTGGCCTTCGATCGGATGATTCTACGGGTGTTCGAAGCCAGCTCACTGTTCACATTCCATGGATTGTACCTCTTGTACCTTGAGATCCATCGTCTTTATTGGTGGTTTATCTCGCGTCTGTTAACGACTTTCATTATTGGCTGGTAATCAGACGATGTTCTTGCATGTTCGACTTCAGCTCACATATTCACATGCTCGAACTTGTACTCTGTTCGGGTCGAGATGGAGCGCAAGACCCTGGATTTTGTCTGATAAAAATCTAGGCTATGGGTTCTTTGTGGATTATTATGATTTATTACATGACTCATTTGATTTGATGGTTGCGACCATACCTGAGTCTACTTGTCGATCCTTATTTACGGGATGGTTGTGTCCATACCTTGGATCCCAATTTTTGTACACTCTATTATGGATGGTTGCACCCATACCACATATCATGTATCATAGATATCAGTTGTATTTATATTCGCAGGTCTTCCGACGACAGTGTTTTTAGTTGGGCGCATTCTCATAAATTATTTCACCCCTCCCTCCCTCTCGGACCTCATGCTTTAGGGGGCATCTGTTACATAGAATTTTGTCACCGTCCCTACAATCCCTCGTCCCGTACATTGGAAGACTATTCCCGTGACCTATGAACAATAAAATGTTCTGAAAACACCTTGATGGCATCCTTTTGCATAAGGGAAATAATTCTCCTCAAGAACATTTCCTTTGGAAAACCCTAAAAATCCATGTTTTGGCATTGGCGCGGTTAGCCAGTTCATCCCTCGTGCCAATGGGGAAAATGCACACTAGTGGGTGCGCTAGCTGGCGCTCTGTCCCTGTGTTATGCCCACGCCAAGCCTTTAAAGGAATTTTTGTTAAAAATAGAAGGCGAAAGTTTGATTATAACAACTTCAAAACGGATCATCAAAATGGGGTTGGGTTGTTTACCTTTGGATCTCCCTGATTAGGAAGTGGTTTTCCACCTCTCATGGAACCTTCCTAACAGATAGGACTCTCCCCCATGATTATAGGAAGCTTAACCTCTCCTTCTCCCTCTATAAAAGCCTGCGCTCTCCATTTGCTAGCTAGCTGAACTTTTGGGAAGGAAATTATAGCTGAGTGACAATCAAGAGCAGAGCTAAGGAGAACCCTGTGAGAGAGAGAGTTCTGTTGAATCCCTGATGAGCTTTGTGAGACAAGTCCCGCTGGAACCCTGTCGAAGAAAGATCACGACGTCAAAGCACCAGTTGTAATCATTCTCTCGTATCTTAATATACATGACTCTGCTATTGGTTCCATGATTGTGTTTTTCCATTATATAATGTAATTTCATTCGTTCCTCTCTGATTGATTGATAGTTATAAAAGTGTGAAATATTACGTTGCATGTTGTCTCTCTTCTCTGCATGTGTACAGGTATCTAGATGCAGCAAGCTCACAGATCATGACCTGTGCAGCTAGGAATAGAAGCGCCACCTCTTCTTCGACAACAGCAGCAAAAGAACCACGATAAGCAATCCATCGCGATTCTATCTTTTGTAACTAGGAACCAATAACTTTGCGTGTTTCGATTGTTGCTAGACCCACCCTAGGGCTAGTGGGATCGCCTCTGTCTATAGAGGGGATTTACCTCCACAACACTATGGCATGACCCAACCTCCAAGTTTTAGTTATAGAAGTGGGTCTACTAACTGAAAACATATTTCCATCCCTCAGGCACACTAGATCACCCAGGTGACTAACAACAATCATTGTTGATCAATTCCTGAGGTGGAAATTTCACTTCTCAAGCTTTACACCTCAACCATACACTTGAAACACTTTGCATGTTGTTGGAAGGCTCCAACCGCATTCATGAGCCTTCCTGCATGCAATTATAACCAAAATTCTCTAGTTTAGAGGGTGCAGTTGCGATATCAATGCCACTTTTTCAGGGCTGGTGTAAAAACCACTACTTAGAACAACCCATAATTTTCCATAATCAAATCTAGGATAATAACAAGTCTAAATAGTAAATACTAAAGCTATATATAGTCCAAGACATGCCTATACATGATAGAAATTTCATCAAACATATGGTAAACATAGTAGCTATAGGTCATGAATGTATATCTGATCATGATTTTCTTAACTTCATTAGATAATCATCATGAAGGCTCAATTCCCTCTCAAGATAGCTACAAAAACACTTGTTAACCCATGCATACATTAACCATTCCATAACTATTCAAATCATGAGAAAGATCCATAGTATGAGCACATCATTCAACCATGCATGTAACCAACATATAACTAGAATTGAATTCATGAAAAATCAACCATAAAATCAAAATAATAACCATTACATGTGCTCATCAATCACAATAGGAAAAAAAATCATATTAATCATATGCAATATCCAACCAAGTCACAAACTTCCAAGTACCATCCAACCATAGATTGGGTTGAACCAAGTCTCTCTTTCAACCAATCACCCCCGTGCCACATTCCAAGCACGAATGTGGGATCAAATGGGATAAACCAAAATGGAACCAATCAGGGCTTCCATAAGCTAAACCACCTCAACCCTCAATGACAATGATTTCACCTAAGCCAGTCCAGAAATCACTAACATCAAAAAAAGCTTAGGTGCCTCTGACTTCCTTCACCAGCTCCAAAAGAATTTTCCTATTTCCACCCATCCATCAAGAGATCTAGGACAAATCTCATCTCCATCGTTGACCCTTGGGAATTTTCCCGAGACTACCTAAACCAGGATCCAAGTCTACTGACCATCCAAAGCTTAATCAAATAGAGAACCCACTACATCATGGTTATCCAAGAAATGGCAAGGCAAGGATGAAGCCACTGTCAATCCAAGAAAATCCCATGCCAATGACAAAAAAATAACCAAATCTAACCACATGCATGTACCATATATCCAAATATCAACAAGGAAATCACATATGCACACCGTTACCTGCAATTCCACAACTATTTTCTTCCCTTACTTCTAGTCGTCCAAATTTCCTCTTGTGCACCCTTTCTTTCCTTACATTCTTGCTCCCTTGCTTTTTCTCTCTCCTTTACTAATATTGATCAAAATCTGAGCAAAAGTTCTCAATTTTTCCTCAGGTTACTTTTTATCATTGATATCTAGTCTCTTCCTTTTCCTTTTTCCTCTTTTATTTCATTTTCATCTAATTTCTCTCTAATTTCCCTTGCATTAACATTTATGTCCCTTCATCTTCCTTTTCTCCTATTTTCCTTTATTTCTCATATTGATTTCTTCTTTGTCTTTGCCAATGACTTTGCCAATTTCCAACCATTAGTAAACCACAAGTGATTCCCACTACAATGTTTACCCAACAGTCAACTTGAAGTACATGTCTCGTGACCTTGGTTGATTTTTTCCTTTTTAGATGGAAATTTAACCTGAGGTTGTTGTTGGGACTTAGAAATGTCGTATTTCCATCCACCTTTCCCTTCACTATTCCTTACATCTCATCATCCCATTAACCTTTCATTACATCATTTTCATAAATACATTTGGGTTTCACCTTCTTATTTTCCACTTTATTCATTTTTGTATTATAAGTGAATTTATGATTAAATATTAGAAAATATACATGTTTTTATATATATCTCAAGAATGTGTGAGCTTTGTAATGTGTAGGAGAAATGTGAAGTATTAATTCTAAGAGACTTCTGGAATATCTCCTCCACCATATTAAGGAGATAATTATTTAAGCCTATTCCTAAGGAGAAGATCATGGAGGATTTGGTTGGCATATCTAATTCAAGATATGTGAGAGATGTGTGGAGGATTCAAAGGGATCATGTCTTGTAATAATGGGAAAGTAGTTGAGAGTGGTTGAGAATGAGATGGTTATCTTCTTCATGTATATAAGAGAGTGCTCTCTCTTCATTTTCATTAGATTAGTTTTTGAAGTTTTAAGAGATCATTTTATAATTAGGAGAAGGGGATTCTTATATTTGATTCATATTCTTTTATTGTATGCTTTCATGATTTGTCATTTGATTCTTGTAATGTAATTTGAGATAGCTTTATTGTTGTGAGTTCACATATGTGGTTTGTCATTCAACTCTTCACATGTTGTATTGTTTTTCCCTTATGCAATTTCCTGCTTTCATAGTTAATGTTTCAATGCCTTCCTAGATTAATTTGATTTCAGTAATTCAGATTAGATTAGATTAGTTCCACTTTAGTCCTGCATATATAGTGCATGTGCTTCGTAAGCCTACGAACCTCGGATTGACAAATTAAATGGTTGGGCAAGTACTACAACAGAATTAAACGACAATATTTTCACCCAATAGTTGTTACAAACCACTCCCCCTTGGGGGAACAAAATCCTCAGTGTTCTATGACGCTTATTACTGACAAAAAATACTGCTTATGGAGCTTTATAAACATAGCTCGATGTAGTATTTACAATGAGAAACTGTTGAAAACATGACAACATATTGCTTATGGAGCTTTATAAACCCAACTCAATGCAATATTTACAATGAAAACACATATATACTTATACACATTTTATTCAACCAACAAATAAACATATTGTTTATGGAGCTTTATAAACACAACTCGATATAGTAGTTACCATGCTATACACATATATACATATGCAAATTTTCTTTAACCAACAAATAAAATGATACGACGTCTGCATCTACAACAAGGGAATCCATAGGCTCACACCTCCACCCTCAAAGTAGTACCAGGATTTAAATCCTTCCCAGGAATTCCAAAATCCATTTCCAAAATCAAAGTCTTCTTGCAATGTCCAACGCTACTATCCTTGCGCTACTTGTTCTCTCAATGAACATTTACTGACTTATTGTTCCCGAGAACACTCCCAATGTGCTTCTGATTCCAATCAACAATGCTATTGACCAAAAAAATTTATTCCTAGACCTTCCCTTCTCTGCTTCCCAATCACTCTGGAAATTCGGTCACCCATTTCTATGTAGTCACTCACCTTCCAAGTTCCCCAGCATCCCCTTTTTTGCTTTCTAGTCCCTTGGGCGAACCATTCCTTGGCAAGGTTTCTTTGCATTGGAAGGTTTTAAAACAAGGCATACTCCTGCCTCAAAACCATCATACCGGTCATAGTATGCTTATGGCACTCAATGGAAACTATCGGGTACCAGTGTCCCATAATGACCCTGCTCCTGAAGTGCTTTACCAACATATTGTTGCATGTTCCAATTTATTTTTCTCCTGCTACTAACACTCTCGCAACCAATTCCAACCACCCAAATCGAGCGTTTCCATGCTTTCCTGTACCAAGCACATAATTTCCATTAGACTCAAAAGGAATTGTAATAAAATTCAAATCATACCTTATTGGTAACTCATCAATGAGGTAACATCTACAACTCTATTTACTTTCTGTCAAAACAAGTCAAATTAAATATTTGATCAAATCATCATGTATAAACGTATCACATCCAATTCGCTCAAAACTCAACTATCAAAAATCAGAATCCTAGATTATGTGTGTAATTAAAAACTGTAATGAAATATTGATACTTATCTTTCATATCATTCTTTGCCCCTACCTTTGCTCTTTGTCCTTTTCATAGACACACTGAATTCATTTCCAGACCCGACAAAAATCATTACCTTCTCTTCTCTTTAACCATGTACAGAAATTAAATCGATTTCCAAACCTAGAAAGAACCCAATGCCTTCTCTTTATTCTCGTCCAAAGAAATAAGGTAATCTAAAGACTATACCGCCTCCTCCCTGAATATCAATAATCAAGGGAACCTAGAGACTATACGGCCTCTGCCCTCAATATCAACAACTCAAGATTGGTCTTTTCCCAGGCTATCCATGGCTCTTGGGACTACTATCTCAACTCACAACCTCTAGGGAACCCAAGCTATTATAGGAATCCAACCCACAGTCTCTAGGGAACCCAAGTTGTTATAGGGCTCCTGAGAACCAATCCGCTTTACAACACATACACATGCACAATGTACAACGCAACACATATAAATAGAAAATAAGAGAAAATAAGAGAAAATTAAGGTGAAAGGTCACAGGTTTCATGTGAGGAGGAAAATGAAGGAAAATAATATAAAATAAAGAAGATAGAGGCCTCATTGATAAAAAAATATTATCAGGATCAATTGGAAAGATTTAGTTAATGTACCTTTTGTCAGTTCAGTTTTGGAGCTCTCTCATTATTATCTATCTCTCTCTCTATCTCACTCTTGGACACTTAGAGTTTTCTTGGAGCACTTTGGAATTGGATCAAGAAAGGAAAATAAGGTAAGAGAAAGGAAGGAGCAAGAAAGAAAGAGCAGGATCAAGCAACTTCAACATGATTCTTAGAAGGTATCAATTTGCATGTGTGATTTCCTTGCTAGATTTGGCATGCATGGTATTGCATGTGGTTCTTTCCTGTAATGGCATGGGTTTTTCTAGGTGTGGCATTGTTTTTTAGCCTAGCCTTTCCATTTTTGGATAGTCATGGTATGATGGGGTTCTTATGTTTTGGTTGATGTGGATTGTTGGATGGATTCGATGTTGAGGGAGGTGGATCTTTGAATTGATAGAACACATGGCCTAGTAAACCCTGAACTAAAATGTGGGTTGTGGTAAGGCTAGATAGTGTGTTTCCTCGGTAGGCCTAGGAATCCTCAACTGGTGAATGGTGGGATATATGATAAATAACATAGGTGGGTTGCTCTCCAATAGGCCTAGGAATCCCAAGTTGGGATATACGGTAAAGCTTGAATAATGTGTCTTTGTGTAGGGCCTAGTGATCCCTGGATTGGACTATGGGTTGCGGTAAAGCATGAGAGAATAGGAGAAAGGAAAATTCATCACAGTTTAGGTGGATAAATATGGTGGCACCCATGCTTGTTTTGGCCTAGTGATCTGGTGGAGATCATGGTAAAGCCTGTTATGACATGTTTATTTTTTTTCCTAACGATCTAGTGTGGATTATGGTAAAGCCTAGTTTTTAGTGATGATGGTGAGGTGATTTAGCCTCACGCTGCCCTGGTTGGTTCTTTCGGTTTGAGTCAAACATTCATGCTTGGAATATGGAATGGGGGTGATTGGAAGAAGAGATATTTGGCTTAACCAATCTATGGTTGGGTGGAACGTGGTAGTCCCATCCCGGGCTGGAGTTTTCATTCATTAATAAGAGCTTCTCTCCTTGAAATATTATGTGTAAATGTATTGGTTTATATGTGGATTCTATGGATGATGTATCCTTGATATTTTTGTTGTTATTATGTTGGTTATAAGCATGTATTCTAACAGTGATGATGTATGGCTCTCCTCATGTTTTGATTTGTAAATGAATGAACAATGTATTTATTACCTAATAGATGATAATGCAGCTAATGATGTAAGGGAACAATGCTTCTTATCAATTCTTAGATAAGTATGAGACCCATATGCTCATATCTGTTTTTTACACTTGTAGATTACATATTTGTGACATGTTTGAAAAAATTCATATCATGGCTAGTGGGGGGGGGGTCCAGTGAAGTCCTTGTCAATGTTTTTGAAAATGTATCACTATTCCACTGTTATAATTCATTTATGAACTTTTCATTGAGTTATGGGAAGTGACATGGGCTCTGGGCCTAAAGAAGTGCCTTAAATCCTGGGGAAACTAGCATAGGTATGTGGGAAAAATTCCTTGTACGAACGCATGCCTATGTTGTGAGGGTGTCCAGAGCCTCCCAGATGCACCCATGGCTATACTATGGGACCGTCTAGGGGTTTAATGGTAAAAAAAAATCTGTGGGAACCAAGGGCTAGCTACCTAAGTGGTTGGGATGGTTCTTGGGATTCTTGATGCTAATGTGGAAGGTATATGTGATGTGTTTTTGTCGATTCCACTTCCTTAAGGTCACCTAGGAGGTTGAATCATTTCATAGTAGCCTCTCGTCACATGTTTACTCCGATTGACTGGTTACTTGGGTAGATATGGGAGGAGGGTGTTACATAGTGGTATCAGAGTGTGGTTGCACCCTCCTTAGGTGATGTTTCGTTTCCAGTCTCTTTGTGAGATATCTGATACCACAAAGTGGTATCAGAGCATGGTTCACCCCTTGGACTGGATGGGTGGTGTGTTCATGCATTCATGTCGGTTGCACATGTGTTAATCGTCCTTATGGTCTATATGCTTGTTTCATATGCATGGTGTCGAACATGGTTATAGTGATGTCGCCATGTGAAAGAGGATGTTGTGGTTGTGAAGTGTGTCATCATGAATGTATGATTGGTTATACATTGCTATGTGTTTGTCGTGCATACATGTCAGCTGAGTATGTGTTCTTTATGCGCTTGTTTTGTATTCATGGTGGTGTCCATGGTTGTAGTTGTGTCACCATGTGGAATTTGATGGTATTATTGTTGGATGTGATCGTCATGAGTGCATGTCGGTTATGCATTTTTTATGCATGTTAGTGTCTATATGTTGTTATGCATGCATTGTCATGGTTATGGTTGTTGTTCATGATGTCATTGTATGCAATTAGGTCATCATGATGTTTTTGGTATGTTATGATGCTAATATGTTGGTCGAGATAGAGAAGGAGATGCAGATCATCAAAGTGAAGTTGTGGCACTAGACTTTGGGGTAATAGCAGATCGTCATACAGGTATTGTATGTTTGGCATGTAGGTATGTTGGTTAATGGTTTTGATAAGCATTAGGGTTATATACATGTTTGTCATCTTATTGTTGTTGTGGTTACATGTATGACAAATTCTAGTTTATCAATTTAGTTATATGCATTATGGTTATGTGTATGCATTTTATTCTATTGATGTTATGATCACATACATGATAGATGTTAGTCAAATAATGTGATCATATGTACATGGGTTGGTTATTCATGCATGGTATTAACTTGATGAATATGTTATATTCGATCTAAGACTTTTGTGATCCATAATGTAGATGAAAATGTCTTTCGGATTAATCACATCATTAGGATTAGATCAACATTTCGAACTAGCTAATGTGGTTCATCCTCAGGACAAGGTGGAGAAACAAATCAATATTGATGAATAAATAGTGGAGATGCATCATTGCCCAGAAATAGTCGTTAAGAACTAGCCATTAAGAGTAGTTGTTAAGAACTAGCCGTTAGAAAGTTAGCTAATTAAAAATAAAAAATTAATCAATTACATATTTTATTAATAAGGGTTAAGAAATCATAAAAAATAATAAGGAATAGGGAGGGTAAAATTTTTAAAAGAACTAACCGTTAGTTAGTCAAGAATTAAAATTTTTAATAATAAATTAAATAATTAAAATTAAAAAGGGTTAATATATAAAGAAAAAAAGTTAAAATATTAAATAAAAAAAGGAAAACAAATAAATAAAATAGAATAAAGTAAGTCAATAAAGTAAAAAGAAATAAGGGAAATAGATAAAAATAAATTAATTAATTAATTAACTAGAAAATTATATATATATATATATATATATATATATATATATATATATAGGTTAGAATAAAGAGTTAATATATAAAGAAGTAGGTAAAATATTATAATTTAATTAATAAAGTAAGTCAATAAATAAAATAAAAAATAAATTAAATAATTATATTAAATAAAAATTAATTAATTAATTAATTAATTAGAAAATAGAATATATATATATATATATATATATATATATATATAACAATTTTTTATAATTTAATAAAAATGAGGAAAATAAATAAATATATAGAACAAAGTAAGAAAATATAATAAGGTGAAAAGGAACAAATTAATTAATAATTAATTAGATTAAATAATAATAAAATAATTAATTAGAAAATTGAATATATATATATATATATATATATATATATATATATATATATATATAACCAAATACATAAATATATAAACAAAATTATCTAACGAGAGCTGGGGTCTATCTCTTACTTAATTTCCAACTATCATCTTGATTGAGATTCTTGGCATGTCGTTCAATTTCGATCGCCTCCCTTAATTTCCTATGGTGGAAGTGATCTACTTTGGAATCTTCAATACAAACATGGTGACAGGATCTTTCCACATGCTCAACGAGAGCTGAGGTACAAGACCGATTATGCCTAATATCCGCAGCATGCTCCCAGATTCTCTGCCTATTGGATCGACCTGTTTCACCAATATAGGGAGTTCCACATGAACAAGGAATCATATAAATGGGTTTATATGATTCCTTGTTCATGTGGAACTCCCTATATTGGTGAAACAGGTCGACCCATTATGTAGAGAATCCGGGAGCATGTTGTGGATATTAGGCATAATTGGTCCCGTATCTCAGCTCTCGCTGAGCATGTGGAAAGAACCTGTCACCATGTTTTTATTGAAGATTCCAAAGTCGTTGCCAAAGTAGATCCCTTCCACCATAGGAAATTAAGAGAGGCGATCGAAATTGAACAACATACCAAGAATCTCAATTGAGATAATGGTTGGAAATTAAGTAAGAGCTGGACCCCAGCTCTCTCTCTCTCTCTCTCTATATATATATATTCTAATTAATTATTTTATAAATATTTTAATCTAATTAATTATTAATTAATTTATTCCTTTTCATCTTATTATATTTTCTTACTTTGTTATATATTTATTTATTTATTTTCATATTTTTATTAAATTAAAAAAAAAATGTATCCAACTCTCAGCTTGGTAAATTTGTTTTGTATTTGTTTATATATATATATATATATATATTTCTAATTAATTAATTAATTTTTTTAATCTAAATAATTAATTTATTTCATTATTTTATTTATTGACTTACTTTATTATATTTATTTATTTATTTTCCTTATTTTTATTTATTAAATTATAATATTTTACCTACTTCTTTATATATTAACTCTTTATTTTAACCTATTATATATATATTCAATTTTCTAGTTAATTAATTAGTTAATTTATTTTTATCTATTTCCTTTATTTATTTTTACTTTATTGAATTATTTTATTTATTTATTTATTTGTTGTCTTTTTTTATTTAATATTTTAACCCTTTTTCTTTATATATTAACTCTTTTTAATTTTAATTAATTAATTTATCATTAAAAATTGTAATTCTTAACTAATTAATGGCTAGTTTTTTTTTTTAAAATACCCTCTCTATTCCTTATTATATTTTATAATTTCTTAACCCTTTTTAATAAAATCTGTAATTGATTAATTTATTATTTTTAATTAGCTAACTTTATAACGGCTAGTTCTTAATAGTTCTTAACAACTAGTTCTTAATGGCTATTTCCGGGCAATGATGCATCTCCACTATTTATTCATCAAGATTGATTTGTTTCCCCACCTTGTCCTGAGGATGAACCACATTAGTTGGTTCGAAACATCGACTTAATCCTAATGATGTGATTAATCTGAATATTTTATATGTTGATTGATGTTTATATTATATGATTAACGTGTTATTGTTATATGTTAGTTAACTTGATGATTAGTGTTATCTCCTTTAAGATCTTGTTCTTATATGTACCATGCTAGTTTGATTGGCATATGAAGATGGTCATGGTTATGACATTCATGTACGAGATGATATAGTTGTGATGTTGGGTTGTACTAATCTAGACTGACTATGCATATGTGATTGTTATGCATGAATGAAAATTGTTTTTGAGCTTATGATGTGAACATGTTAGCTAGTTATTGTTATGGATATCATGGCATTATTTATGATTGATTTGATATATTGTGAAGTTATAGCGTGCTAATTAGACTAATTATGCAGACAAGATAGCCTCCCCTGAGATACTTTAACGTATGAATTTTTTTATGTTGTCTATTTGGTGTTTGAATGTTTGATTATGTCGTCTATTTGGTGTTTGAGTGTTTGGTTTCTATTATGTCATCTATCTGTTGTTTGAATATTTGATTAATTGCATCATATGAACATGTGTCTATAGGATTGCATGAAGTAGTGATATTTTCTTAAGATGGTTGTACTAACACAGTATGTATTGAGATAACTGATGTGTACTTGAGTATAAGTAGGTGATAGTTGTAGTATTATGATTTTGACTATTGGTTGATTAGGACATGGTTGTTAGCCTTCATAGAGGTTGATTTTATTTAATAGAGACTGCCATGAAATATTTTGAGAAGGCTCTGGTTTATTTTTCCCTTGGAAGCATTGGGAACCCATGGGGATTAAGTCATGATGTTTGTTGCTACTTTTATTCTTTCGGTATTTATGATTTGTTTGTGCTTGGTTTGAAGTTTTGTTTATGTTTGGTGCATGATCATGCCACTTTGTTGTGGTTTTGTATTTCTTTTGGTTTTTCATGGTCTTATTCTTACTTGCTCTTGTTCTTTCCTTTTATGTTTTGAGAGTCTTGGGAATTGGTTGGGAAAGAGGAAAGTTAATGGCACTTGGGGAGAGCTGAATGAAACCCAACATGTGATGAAAGACTTAGATGAAGATCAATGCATGAGTAAGGATAGTTAAAGGAAAGAGTATGATAGTGAATTATATTGGTTGGTTCCATTGGTGTAAATGGACGGTGGAAACACAATCATGAGAAAGGTAATCAAGTAAGGTAAAGTGAATAGACTTGTGGCATTAGATGCTTTGGCTATGTTGGGAATTATTGTTATCAATGTTGTGCATACTCTGCATGCATAGAGGAAGTTATCTTAACCTTGACCTTATGATATATGGTAATTATATTGTGATCGTGATTATATATATATATATATATATATATATATATACATGGATTTATGTATTCCCCTATCTAACGAGATCATAATTTCTTTATGTTGATGTTTTTATATGCATATATGTATGTATGTCATTGTATGAAAAGGCCATCAAGAATCATTCTCGTGGAGAATGATTGCTTATGCAGGTGAATGACATGAAGAGGTTCTTGGCCTATGAGGAATAAAGTGGGAATAATAACCCCGACAGATCTACAAGTTCAATGTCATGTAGGTATGATTTGATATTATGTTATTATACTATGTATATGTCTATGTTATGGCGGGTAATGTTGAGGGGCACATCAACATAATGAAAGTGGTGTGATTTGCATCATGTTAAAGCATGCATGCATAGTGGAGAGACACTAGAAGCAAGGTTGCTTTGTGGGTGAATATGTGGTCTATGGATGTGCAATAATACTATTGTATATATTTTGTACATGTTTCACCTGTGATGTTATGGGAATATAGTGTTGTGTATATATGTTGTTGTGTGTATATTTCATAGGCAGTGCTAGGTATAGATGGTGCTTTGTACATGTTGGATATGCTGTGCTGTGTACATATCGTATTGCACGCATGTTAGGAAATGCGGTGTTGTGTGAATTTGGTGTTGTGCTCATGTTGGATATGCAGTGATGTGTACATATACTTCTATGTACATGTTTTATATGTAGTGCTATGCACATATGGTGTTGTGTGCATATTGTACATGTGGTACTGTGTACATTTGATGTTGTATGCATGATTATACATGTGGTGATGTGCACATATAGTGCTATTTACATGTTTTACATGTGGTGTTGTGTGGAGGTGATGATTTTGTTACGGGAAAAGCTACCCTAATGTCTGGGTTGAGGGACCTAATAGAGTAGATGGCATATCATCACAAGAAGCACTCGAAATATAAGTTTTAATGCTTGAACTATAAAATTGAGGATAGACGACCTTACCCGTTTGTCCTATGTTTGGGGTCGATCCCATAGGGTGCAAACCCTCTACTACTCCTCGTGCTCCAGAACCTACAAATAAATCAAGGAAAATCACACAAAATAGTTTCACAACATATATATCCTAGATGTCAGCATGTTAGCATATATAATCTCATAAAAATAACATGAAATAAACCATTCAAGATCATTCAACATGTATAAGAGAAATATAACACAAAGACATCAGGAATGGGATAGAGCTTCTTTTTATTGATAATATGTAAAGGCACAGGGAAATATCAGACTTGATCAGGGCTATAATAGGCTATAATATCAATAGCATTCTCTCTCTCCTCTTAGGCCATTCCCTTGAGGTGTATTTATACTTCCTCAAAATAGCTTTTTCAGTTGGGGAACAGTTAGGCCACAGGCTGGGGTAGTTAAGTTATAGGAAAAACTAGTAAAACCCACCTCATTAATAGGGAATTTATATATTTTTTAATATTTTAAATAGCATACGTGGATCGGATGTGGATGGACCCGCGTCTGCATGTAGAAAAAATTGGGCAAAGTAGCGTATGGATTTTAAAATAATGTTTTGTGAGAAGAGTGATCAAGTCTAAATGTAAGGGCTACCTAAGGAAAATGCATAAGTCGTCAAGTATATAGAGGTGATAAATGATGCTATAACACAGGGTTACCAAATCTCTGTGTTGTTTCCGATCAGAAGCATGTGACTTACTTTTTTATGATGGAACGATGAATGTTGTCTTGTTTCTGGAAGAATTTGAGAAAAAGGTGCCTAAGGACTAGAGATACGAAGCTTTGGACTTTGCATTGAGGTATACTCCAGCCTGATGGTGGGGCACACACAAAGAAATTTTAGGAATATGGAAGGAGTTTTGCAAGTTGATAAGGTTAATATTTGGTCATTTGGATATGAAGATCGCGAAGAAGTATGAATCCTCGTGAGAATTTGGCTCACTAGACTACAGCTTGGGGTGCCAAACCTCAACCAGAATGGGTGCACGTGTTCTGTCATTCCTTGGAGATGATACTTCAACAATGGTATCTTGAAACAGAGTTGCGCCATGGCACTACGGATTGGGATGATATGATATAATGGTTCTTATTAACATATAGCTTCATTAATGGTTGGGAGTTCATAAATGAGGCTCTTCAAGAATTTAAGGCAAGATTCTTCCAAATTGTTGATCTAAGGACTCTGGTACAACCTGAATAGGCTGCGCAATGAGAACATTCCCAAGAATGTTGTAAATAGTCTACCTGGATAGACTCGATCAACAAGTTTGCATTGGGGGAGGAAATCTGCTAGTGCCAAGATGAACAGACATAGAATGATTATGTTGGAGGGTGGATTCATCACAGTCACATTATTGCGCAACAGAATGAATGTAGGCACAGTTGGAGGTTACTGCATGGAAGGTAGGACTTCACTGAATGTGTGAGTCTCGTGGAGTTCATCCAAAATATGACCGTTGGAATAGTAAAAGTTTATTGGACAATGACTTGGCCATTAAAAGGAGTGAGAGGGATGAAAGTAATGGGCATATCTAAGTGAATCTGCCTAGACATTCATGAGGAGTATCTAAAGGTGATGATGCGATTTTAATTCGAATTTTTCTCCAAAGCAAGGATCCTACTCCCCATTCAAACACTTTGTGCGCTAAGTGTTAGACATGATATTTGTTGTCTGCAAGAGAGATGAGCAAGCTATTACATGTCAGAGTACAGTTTCAAAGTATTTAGAGAAACCTTGATCAAGGGAGGGCTTAGCCACACATTCATACAAGGAGTATATTTCACCATGATGGCTATGCCACCTGCGACTATCACAGGGTTGAGGTCACCCAAGAAGAAAATGACTGTAGGCACATCGTCGTCCGCAAAGCCTAAGAAACTAGTCCTAAGGTCATTGCCATGGAAGAAACTCTCGAAGGAACATTGGAGTAAGGAAGCTAAAGATCGACAGAAAAAGGCCATGGAGATAGAATTAGATGATGGCGAAGCAGAAGAAGTCCCTCAAGATATTGATGCTGAGGAGGTTAAGCCTATCTCTAGGTTGCCTCAATGTATTACACCCTAGAAGCTGAAGGCTAAGAAGCTAGTGAAGGATCGTGACACAGTGAAGTACAAGGTGTTTACACCATTGATTCTAGATGAGGTTCTAGTTGAAGGAGACTTACTAGCCAAGGTGCCTCAACTAAGAATGTAGGATTGGGATTTTAATGATCGGAGAAAATACCCACAATTTGAACCCAGTCGATATCTATGCCAATAGGCCTATGAAGGAGGAGTGACGAGATTGAAGCCGATGAAATGGGTGAAGGGTATCTAGGAGGTCGAGATACTCAACATGCTCTATGTGCCACACTTCGGGTGAATTCCTATCAACACTATCTGTGTGTGCCAATTGCTGGCCTTAGTGCATGACTATTGTTTGTGGATGGGGAAGAGGATACCCATTACCAAGACGCTCATAAAGAAAATTACGGCCCTTCCTTGTCTTTGGTCGGACCCTGCGAAGGATTTTGTGGGAAAAATCCAAGACAAGAGGCTTGCGGATAAGATGAAGACCCGAGGTTATCTAATTAAATCCATTTTGGACAGAACTTTGTGCTTCATCATGCACATTCTTGCGAGAAATATTATGAGGAAAAGTCGCAGAAAGGCTACTTTTGCGCATGTAATAGCCTTAACTACGGAGTGTGCCAAGGGCATTGTATATGATTCGACATGATATTTATGTACTGAATTCCTCGTTGGTTACAGAGTAGCTCAAGAAGAGGGTGAGAAATTCCAATACGTGTGGCTCCTACTTCTCATTGCATTAATGGAGTGGAGAGAGCCCGAGGAGTCCTAATTCAACACCACTGACCCCGATCTGTGCGAGGCATCCAGATATGATCCCTATGGAATTCGACAGAGCCATATAGGGTCATGGCCAATAAATTTTTCTGGGTAGGATTTGAGATGAGTTTGCACATGGTGATTAACAAAAAGCCCCAGTTATCACTAAGCATTATTGAGCAGTATCAATAGGTAGCAGAGTTCCATCACATACACATCCAAGTGAAAAAGGACCTCGATGGGGTTTGGTGTGAGCTATCATACTGAGTAAAAGAAGAATATGTGGAAGCCATCATCAACCACTGGTCGAGTGATTGGTTAAATCCACTTCCTGAAGGCACAGAGCATGCTAGAATGAGTGGGGCGAAGCCCACTAAGCTAACAGGAAAGAAGGACATGAAAGTAATATCTGTGACTGGAAAGGACACTAAAACAGAGACTCTAGAGACTGGAGGGGATGATATTATTGGTAGTGATCTTGGCACATATCCATCTTCCCCTTTTATCATCAAGCGAAGACAACCACAAAATGGAGGCATAAGAAAGAAGGTCAAATTCAACAGGTTCGCTCGCCCGACAGAAATGGTCCTCACTGAGGAGAACATTGATGAGATAAGAGACACTATCTGGTAGGTCACTGAGGATTTATGGAGAAACATCGAAGAGAAATATAAAAAAGGTATGGAAGATGTCCATGAAGGTTTGTAGCATTTGCAGATGCAAACACACACAATTCGCATGAGCATGACTTAGGTGAGCCGGTTGCAAGCAAGCGTGATTTTGCCAAGCGGAGCACAAGCCCGTACAAGGATAGTTGCACGTGAATTGGCACTGATCTATGATACCCGTGCGGTGGATATCCCTTCAGGCACACTGATTTTTGACACGAAAAAGCAGCTAAGGCAGGTGGCCCACTGGAAGAATACAAAGTTGAATCTTGCTGCAATGCCACTACAGGATTTGCATGAATTCCACCAAGGCATTGACGAGGAATTGAATATTAGAGAATAATTCACCCTTATGATAATTCAATATGTTGAGAATTAAAGGAATAGCATGGTTGAGGAAAAGAAGATGGGTGTCCAAGAGCACAAGGCTGAGGCAATGTAAAGACAAAAGCTGGAGGAGACTATCTCTAAAGCTTGTAGTGAGCTAGTAGAGCTCCATATTTAGGTTGCAGCTGCACCAAAAGAAAAAGTGGCCAAGTTTTCCATGGAATTTGAGGACTCTAAAGCCAAGGTCAAAGAAGTACACCTTGATTTACAGATGAAGATAGTTGAGCTACAGATGTAATTGCATCCTTCCACTTCACTAGAAGTCTGGGAGAAGCACGCAGAAGAGCTGAAATCTTCCACGAAATAGGTTGAGTCCTACATATAGGAGTGTGTTAATTTCTTTGGGGAAGTTATCGATGTATGGGCCTCACTACAAGAAAACCCTTAGGTGTAAACACTACAGGCCGAAGTGCACAAAAAATCTTGAAAAAATGGATCAGATTAAGGTTACTCCAAAGAGCTTAGCACCAATGCAATGACTTACCCATCTCCAAGAGGGTAAATTATTATAGGTCTAGGTCAATGAGCTTTGTAGGAAGAAGAAACTACTTATAGACATACTAAAACCATGGGAAGCCGACGCCAGCCATCTCTCCCAAATTGGGAAAAGAAGCTAAAATCACTCTGCACAATGCAGAGAGGATTCGAGCAGAAGGTAGCTAAGAAACTAACAGAGACGATGCTCAGGGAAGTCAGAGAGTTTTAAAAGCAGCGCGTCGAAGCGGTTACACTATTGATGGATGCCTTGAGAAAAATCAAATTGAATATCGATGGTGCACCAACTTTGTTATTCGGGATGAATCACAGTTTTGTGTTGGGCACCTGTTGGAGATGGGATCCATGCGAATTAAGCAGTAGAGAAAGACTCCATATATCGAGGAGTGGAGCGCATAGCACAGAGTCTATTTTGAGTCATATGGGCTTTGGGTTGGTTCAAAGCCCCTTATAATGTAATGGGAGGGGATTATTTTTTGAACGTTGGACTCCGCCCATGGTTTTCAGACCATGGTATTGTAAATACCAAACCTACATAAGGAATCTAGATAGAAGTCATAGGCAGGAAGAAGATTAAATAATAGATCTTATGAGATGCATTTGGATGTAAGGATTTTTTGATTCGAGTCTGTGTTTTGGGGTTAGAGGAAACGCTTCTGCAGCTGTGTGCGTAGATATCTTAGGAAGTTTGTAGTTGTGTGTGTAGGGCCTTGTAGCTATGTGCGCAGGTGGAACTGAATGTATGAGAAGGATCTGGATATTAATGAAATAACAGTTGTATAGATTTGAGTTCCACTAATTTTCTTGCTTTTACTTTCTATTTATCAATATATGTGTTGAATAAGGGTTTTTTATCTGTAATTGATTAGAAGAGTATTGTTTATGGTTGTTTAATTTGTTCAATGCATGAATAAGTAAGATCACACAGTATTTTAGCAAGTTCAACAGATGTGTTGAACAAAATTTGTATTATTGATATATATTACATGTGAAACTCTGTTAAGAAGCAAAATCCCTTAAGCCACAATCCTCTATCCCTCTAGATGCAAAAACCTAGTTCTAGCATCCCCCTATATTGCCTCGGGTGAGACTTCGATCTGCGCAAGTAGGTAGTTGCCGAAAGGGATGGTAATAGTGGGATTTTTTGGACTGTGTAGTCACTTTGAACCTGGGTATAGACCTCATAAAGCCAAAAAACAACATGATTTTCAGTATCACCATATCAGAGATTGTGTGCAGAGGAAGATTATGCCATTAGAGTACATTCTTACAGAGGAGAAAGATGCAAACATCTTGAAAACGACACTGTCAATAGACAAATTCGAGTTCCACAAAGGCAGGATTGGGGAAGCATAAAATCCATTTCTTGTTGAGAGGGAGTGTTGAAAATGACAACAAGAAGAGGCTTCTAATTTAATTTTCCCTTAATTAAATTAGAAGGAAATTATAATTCCACGTCACATGACAACTTGTACAAGTTAATTAAGTCAGGAATACTTAGTTAGCTTAGTAAATTCGAGTTGAGGGTCAAATTAGAATCATTTAGAGTGTTCCCTAAGTTTTTGAGGGCCCAGTTGCAGTTTATTTTGAGTTGTAATTAATTAACATAATTATTGAGTTAAAATCAGTTATCTAGTTCTAACTGATGGAGGAACTAGTGAGAGGTCTAGTGAATTAAATCTGATTTAATTCACATGTAGTGATCAATCAAATAACTAATAATTCACTAAAATAGCTCATGCATGTCAGTTATGAGGAAGACCCAATTGAGATTGGAGTTAAATGGAAGTGTAATATCAGTTATATAATTAGAAAATTGCACAGGTGGTGCATGGAGTCAGAGGGGGAGCCTTAATGTATTGCGTAATCATTATTGGAGAATTTCCTAATTAATAGGGGCTCAATTACCTTAGGGATTATGCAAGCAAGCAGGGCATCCAGAGGCCAAGAAATTGGTTAATTATGGAACCAAGCTAGCCCAAGAAGTAGTGAGGCAGACAAAGATAGTGCAGAGAGCTCTCAAGCCTGAGAGAAGCATTTTATTGTTCTCGTATTCTTTAACTTATGCAATATGAAGATAGTGGGGTTTTTAGTTGAGGCTTTCCCCAAATAAATATTTGTGCTGTGCGATTGAAATTCTTTCTCTTTCTTGTTCATGTGATTATGATCTTGTAATTGGTTTCCACAATTTGTAGAGTAGATTAGAGTATTTTGTTTAATCTTTTTAAAAATATCAGTTTGAAACTACGTGAATTTTCTACAACCCAAATTCGAGGAAACATGAATGGAGTGTAGTGAATATTCAATTTCCTACTAAAATATGAGTGAGAAATTGGTAGGTTTACATTTTATGAGTTTATATATTTTATTATTAAAATATTTTATGTAATATATTATATAAAATTATGGAAAAACGACGTTAAGTATTAGAATGGAAAATTTTGTCCCTTAAATATTTAGTGTTGTTAAATTTATTTTTAAAATTTGGGGAACTGAGTTTATATATTTTATTATTGATGATAATGATTATGATGATTACGTCCATTAAGATCTATATGGTCTTTTGGACTTTATGAAAGAAAAGGGATTAATTGAGATTATTTATTATTTTATTTCTATGATAAAAAAAATAAGGGAGAGAAGTGTTCCCAGATTACTATAATTTTTTGAACTTAACAAATCAATAAAGTTGGTTGTTAGGAAAAGGTTTTGGAAATGAGAATGGATGTGAGTAAGAGTGGGGAAATCCAAGAGAAATGGTTTTTCATCTTCAACCTTCTTAGTATCGCAAAGATTACATACTATTTTGTCCCAAAGTGTTTTGGGAATTGACCAACCCTCCATTTCACTTTGAAACTCATGAGAATTAATTTCTATCTTTGCAATTTTTATTTTCTTCTTAGCACTGGTCAAGTTAGATAGATAATTGTAGTTAGCTATATTGGGGTTTATCACCTCCTGTTGGAGCGAGGCCCCTTGGGGTGTACTTTTTTGGATAAATTTTGTCTTAGTTTTGTGTACGCACTGCGCGCAAATGGTCAAAGGGGATTTGGGGTGGGTCAAAGTCCCTTAATTGTTGTAAATGGTTAAAGGGAAAAACCATGAGTATTAAACCATGGTTTAAGACCATGGTATGTGCGCTTCTATGATAGTATAAATATATAAGTGTCAAGTGATGAAAATATCGATCGATAGATGAATGAATGATTTGAATTAGTTTTGTTTGTATGGGTTTTTTTTTGGGTAGAAAGACTCATATTGGTTGTGTGTGTGGAGTCCTAAGTCCGGAGTTGTGTGCAGACTCTGCTGCTGTGTGTGTAGAAGATAGATTGTACTGAATTGAAATTTCTCTTAATAAAAAAGGAATTTTTGGCGAACCTAGATTCTTATGTGTTTGACTATCGTGATTATCTATTATTTGTTGTAGATATAAATCTAGTCTGTTATTGCATATTTACATTTTTAATTGGTTGATTTCATCTATGCATGATAATTAGTTTATAAATAGATCTGAATGAAGTACACTTAATTACTGTGTGCGGAATATATTGAAGTATTTTATAGAAATTTCTGAAAGGGTTAGATCTGTTACTGTGGTTGCACAAATTTATTATATTATCTTCATTAAGTTTGATTAGGTCCACCACATCAAAAGCTCCTTGTAATATCCCCAAAAGGGAAGATTCATCAATACCTACTTGAATAACACATTTTTCAGAAGTATGTGCAGTGAAATTAGTTTCTAGCTCTTGGATCCCTTAGATCTGGAGATCTATCATCTAAATCCAAAAGGAGAGAAAAAACAAATCAAACTAGGTGAGGTAAATAGACCTCCCACACCTAGTATGGCTGGAAAACACCCAAGAACAATATGCAACAATACTACAGGAAAATAACACAGTTTTCCTAAGCAACAACAGGAGACCAATAAGAAGGCTCAAAATTCATATATACAACAATAAATCATATCCATATTGAGGCCCATACAATTTATGGCAGAATGTAGAAGACAAGAATAGAATAAATTCCTCAAAAAGAGGGGCTGCAACACATGTATTGACTGAAAAATAGCTTGACAGTGTTATTTTTAAGAGCTGCAGCAATTGTATATTACACTCCAGATCTAGAGCAGATCTATGTACACAATATTAGATCCATTTCAGATCTGTACACTAGAAGAGCTCCTTTATAATTTCCCCTTGGGGTTTTGAGCAAAACATGAGACACTGAGAGTAGATCTGAGATCTAAAGTTGTAGATTTGCAGTAGCATTTAGAAATTTCTGAAGATGAACATAATATAAGAAGATCAGATTTGAATAGAACATGGATCATAAATATAATCCATGGCTCACCATAGTGAAGGGCAGAACCCCCAACACCAGAGATCTTTCCTCCAAATGTGTGTCAAAACACCCTGCAATTGTACACTTGAAAATAACACAATCTTGGAAGGGAAACTGCACTGTACGCTCTAGCACTGGTTTGGCATGATGCCAAGATCTTAAAATGCAGCTCCAAAGATCTAATACTCTCTTATTAAGGGGATAGATGGCTTTCCCACTGAAAAGAATCACTAGATTGGCCTAGATCTGAGTAGATCTAGACTCCACTTGCTGCAACTTACAAGGACAACCAAACCCTCAACATGATCTGCGTTGTAGTTGGAATATGAGCTTGGCCAAATTCCTGATAGTGGATGAGATCAGAAAGACTCCTCCAAGAGCTACTCAATGGAAGAGGTGGGATTCCCGAACAGGAACACCCTAGTGCTAAACAACACTATCCTCAACTAAACAACAGAGAATGATATATGTCTAAACAGACAATATAATCAGAAATATACTCAATCAACAACCTTCTTATTTTGTTCTCCTCTTCCTTTTATAGGATGAAAGTCTTTTCAAACCCTAAACCATCTCAATGATTTAGCTCCATTCACATGTGTATCCTCCAACTAAAACTGCGTTGTGCATCTATGAGATTCACTGTATCTAGACATCACTGTTGATTTGGTCCTGGTTGACTTGGTCAAGTGATCCAGTTTCTTTCACACCTAAGTGTGCTTATGTAAATAGCCCAAATTTAGCTATGTTCACATGTGGCATTGATGTATTCTGCTGATTAGGAGTTTTATTGATCCTCCTTTACAATTTTATTTATGAAACAAAAAATTGAAATAAAATTGTATATTCCCATTAGCTTGGGATAATTGGGATAATTGGGAATATTACAGTCCTCCCCTCCAAAATGTTGCTTGTCCTCAAGCAACTGATAAAGTGAGTGTTTCAACACTTCTCCTCCTCCATTGGTGACACCATCAAAGATCAAGATTTATTCACAAGCTAAGTGTTCACCAATCCAAGCCTCCATGAATTGTTCCTCCAAAGTCATCATGAGATGTACGTAATCCATCCCACAAGGAGTCAAGAACTCAACAGAAACAAACATGGTTGGACCAATACTCTCTCTAAAACATGTAGCATGAGGTACATAGAGAGTTTCCATCCCATGTGGTACATACAAACTTCCTATCCTCCCTCCATACTATCCCATAAAAATTACAACTATATCATCCAAGTATGGAAGCATAATTACATATATACGAACAGAAATTTGAGCATGAGGAGGTGGGTCATAGTCCCACATATGGAACCAACGCAGTGCATCTCCTGCCTGCATCAGATCAAGGCATGGTAAGTGGTTTCCCCACCACTTACTTGCTGCACAAGTCATCTCACCATGGCTAAAAATGTGAGATATGTTTGGTGCCTTTGGGAAGCACCCATCATGAAAGAGAATCCCCCTTTGCACAACAAGGGAGTGGCCAAATTCAAAAATTTTAGTGGCCCAATGTTTGCCATGAGATTACATGATACAACACTCCTCTTTGGAGTCATGGCCTACATAAACATGGTGAAAGAATATGTCAAATCAGAAAATTAAATTTTCATTACGTGATCAAAATTTTCACCAACAATGTCTCTCCTACACATGGAATTGTGCATATATTTTTCTCCCCTTTCAAGAGAAGGAAGAAATGGTTGAAATGACTCTTGCATAGAGTCCTTTTGTTGTCCCAACTCCACATAGCTCTTGCATTCTAGAAAATGTTGATGTAGCTCTCCTCCAAAGCCTTCCCATTCAAAGCATCTCATGATAGTGTTGTATATCTTTATAGAATAGATAGGGCTGAAACAGAACTCTTTGTAGGCCCTTTGTAGCATCCTCTCCTTGAGCTTGGAGTCTCTAGGTAAGAAGACCCTATCATGATGATAGATGACTCCCTCATGGACTAGATAGCCCTCTTCGTGCAGCTGGTCATCAAGCATCATACAAGTGTGAAGATCTTTGGAATAATCAACCAACAACTGGGATTTCCAATATAGATCTACACTCCCCAACAATGACAGCATTGATGATGCATCAATATGAATGCCTGCCATGTTTTTTATCTCCTTTTTGACATCTCCTATGCCAAAGGTACAAGTATTAAGGACATACCTTACCTTCTTCTCCTCCAAAAGCACAGAATCAGAAATGAAGGTGGGTGATGATGATGAGAGAAGAAAATATCCCTCTTTCTTGTGCTTGCCCAAACCTTCCAGCGCTGTAGTTGTGTCTTCTAATTCTCCCATCCCTCCTGGATATGATTTTGGAGCTTCAAGTGGTGAGATATCTCTCACCAACACTATATTAGGTGGCCTCCTAGGTGGTTTGCCACTAGATAAGAGTGTCCCTTGCAGAAATCTCATGAACATAATAGAAGGGATAGTGAGGTCCTTGATTCCACTGCGCAAATCCATCATTTTTTTTGTGTGGAAGTGTTGTGTGAGGGATAATTATGCATGTTTTTTATCATTTGAGGTGCACCACTCTTCTTTTCCACCCATTCCATTTGCAAATCCTCCCAATCAGTGGTGACTTTCCCTAATGTAATCAACCATTGAACACCCAAAATAACATTGGTGTCTGGTTTGTCAACTACAAAGAAGTGATCCACCAAAGTGTAGGATCCCATGGTGACTGAAAGTGATGGGACATAATGCATGCATTGCATTGTTCTATCTCATGGGACCAAAATAGAGAATCCCTCAAAAATATCAATGGGTATTGACCTCCTTTGCACAAGATGGGCATTAATGAAATTGTGGGTAACCCCACTGTCAATCAATATAGAAACTCTATGATTCATATTGAACCTTAAACTCTTAGGGTCAAGTACTTAGGTACTCCCCTCAAAGATGAAAGAGTTCCTGCAATAGGAGAAAATGCTCCATTCCCATTTCCTGATGGTGTTGGATCTCCTCCAACATTATCAGCGTCGTGACCCCTCCTTGGCTCATCATCTTCATCTTCTTCAAGATCTGAGAAGACCTCTATATAATGTGCTTTACTAGCAGCACATCTATGTCCAGGTACCCATGGTTCTTGCCAAGTGAAGCATAGCTTCCTCTTTCTTAGATCTCTCTAAACTTCATCATCAAGAGGCTTCTTGTATGAGCTCTCCTTTGAAGGAGAAACTTTCTCTTCGTTTCCTTTAGGAGGAACAGAGGGATTGTTCTGAAAGTTTTCCCTTGCTTTTGGCAAGGCATCTTGAAGGTCTCTAGCCCTCTCAATGGAATCATGAAAGGTAGTGGGCTTGGTAGATTTCACCAACCCATGCAGAGGTTCATCTAGGCCATCGATGAACATGTACACCCTCCTTGCTGCAGATAAATCAGGAACCATAACAAATAATCTCAAAAAATCAGAGATATAAGTCTTTGTATTGCCTAACTGTTTCAACTTTGCATGGCTCATGAAAGGTGATTCTGGATCCTTTCTGTCAAACCTCTCCACCAGTCTTCTAGTAAACTCAGAATTGGCAGTCACATTGGCATGGCCCAATGTAGACAACCCATGGAACCACCAATTGTGTGCTTCACCTTCAAAGTGCAGCGCTGCAATCTTGATAGCTTCCATCTCAGGGACTTTGTTCAACTGAAAGTAAATATCTAGTTTTTCTACCCATGCTTTGGTAGAACAAGTGGATGACCCATCAAAATTGGGTAAAAATAATCTGCCCATAGAGTGATGTCGATCATGATTCTAAGTGAATCCACCATCTCTATGTTGATGCCTTGGTCTTCTTTTGTCCTTGAGGTGACAAAACTCTTGAAAAATCAAGTGTTCCTTGAATCTTTGATTCTGAAACTCATATTCTTCAAATTATTCTTCAAGGGATGCTTGTTCATGAGGTCCTTCATTTTCCACAGCCAAAAAATTAGGCATGGCAGAGCATTGTGGAGCCTGTGGCTGGTTCATTGGTTGATCATTCTAGTGGTGATACATGCCAGAGCTTTCTCCAGGATCAAATATCCTAGGAGATTCCTTGATCCTGTCCAATATCATCTCTTTGATCTCTCTAGCAAGGTCTTGCATGGCTTTCAGAAAGATTTTTGCAAACTCCTTCCCATCTTCATCACTTCCAGATTCAAGGGCTTTTCCATTGTCTTTATCATCATTGGTGTAATCAAATTTATTCTGTCTTCTTCTCAGGTACCTCTTCTCTCTGTAAATGAGAGGCTCATCTTCTTCTGAAGACATATTGGCACTTTAAGAAAGAAAATCACAGGTTGTGCCAAGATGATTGCTCCAATACCACTGTAATATCCCCAAAAGGGAAGATTCAGCAATACCTGCTGGAATAACACATTTTTCATAAGTATGTGAAATGAAATGAGTTTGTAGCTCTTGGATCCCTTAGATATGGAGATCTATCATTTAAATCCAAAAGGAGAGAAAAAACAAATCAAACTAGGTGAGGTAAACAGACCTCCCACACCTAGTATGGCTAGAAAACACCCAAGAATGGAGCTGCAACAATATGCAACAATACTGTAGGAAAATAATGTAGTTTTCATGAGAAAAAACAGGAGACCAATAATAAGGTTGAACATTAATATATGCAACAATAAATTAGATCCATATTGAGGCCCATACAATGTATGACAGAATGTAGAAGACAAGAATAGAAGAAATTCTTCAAAAAGAGGGGCTGCAACACATGTATTGACTGAAAAATAGCTTGACAACATTATTCTTAAGAGCTGCAGTAGCTATTTATTACACTCCAGATCTAGAGCATATATTTGTACAAAAATATTAGATCCATTTCAGATCTGTACACTATAAGAGCTCCTTTACAATTTCCCCTTGGGGTTTTGAGCAAAACATGAGACACGGAGAGTAGATATGAGATCTAAAGTTGCAGATCTGCAGTAGTATTCATAAATTTCTAAAGATGAATACAATATAAGTAGATCAGATCTGAACAGAACATGGATCAGAAATATAATCCATGGATCACCATAGTGAAGGGCAGAACCACCAACACCAGAGATCTCTCCTCTGAATGTGTGTCAAAACACCCTGCAACTGTACACTTGCAAATAACACAGTCCTGGAAGGGAAACTGCGCTATAGGCTCTAGCACTGGTTTGGCCTGATGCCAAGATCTGAAAATGCAGCTCCAAAGATCTAATACTCTCTTATCAAGGGGATATATGGCTTTCCCACTGAAAAGAGGCACTAGATTGACCTAGATCTGAGTGGATCTAGCCTCCACTTGTTGCAATTTACAAGGACAACCAAACCCTCAACAGGATCTGCATTGTAGTTGGAAGATGAGCTTGGAAAAATGCTTGATAGTGGATGAGATCAACAAGACTCCTCCAAGAGCTACTCAATGGAAGAGGTGGGATTCCTAAACAGGAACACCCTAGTGCTAAACAACACTATCCTCAGCTAAACAACAGAGAATGATATATGTCTAAACAGACAATATATTCAGAAATATACTCAATAAACAACCTTCTTCTGTTTTCCTCCTCTTCCTTTTATAGGATGAAAGCCTTGTCAAACCCTAAACCATCTCAACGATTTAGCTCCATTCACATGTGTAGCCTCCAACTAAAACTGCGTTGTGCATCTAGGAGATTCACTGTATCTAGACAACGTTGTTGATTTGGTCCTAGTTGACTTGGTCAAGTGATCCAGTTTCTTTCACACCTAAATGTGCTTATGTAAATAGCCCAAATTTAGCTATGTTCACATGTGGCATTGATTTATTCTGCTGATTAGGGGTTTCATTGATCCTCCTTTACAATTTTATTCATGAAACAGAAAATTGAAACAAAATTATATATTCCCATTAGCTTGGGCTAATTGGGAATATTACACTCCCTTAGGGTGCAGAAACCTGGTTCAAGCACCCCTCCCCCATACTTCTTCGGGTGAGACTTTTGTCTATGCAAGAAGATCACTGCCAAAAGGGCCTGTAGTTGGAGGGTTTTGTTGGTTGCATGATAACTCTAAACCTGGGTAAGGACCCCTCAAGCAAGAAAATGGTTCCATTGCTAGGACTGGGATCATTTTGAGGGAGATTTGATGTTGTGGCATCTGACGCAGAATGAATTACAGGATTGGCTCGATAATAATATACTTGAATCTCAACAGAAGCTCTAAATTTTCTGCCGAAGATTGGGCACAAAGGTACATCTACACAAAGGCCCAAGAAATTTTCTTTGCTTCCTTTGCAACCGAATTACACAAATGGTTGTCTTGGCTTACTGAATTCTAGACATGTGCAAAGGATGATGTGATAACTCAGTGGACCCCAGAGTTGGTACAACAATTAGAGAAAATTAGCAACAATATCACTCGCGCAGTAGCTCATTGGATCAATAGTGTTATGGAGGATTTGTGACTGAATTCTCTATTGATCAATTTGTATCATATTCTGAAGTTGAACGAAGGTTTTTAAAAGGCCCTAGAGGTATGTTCTTGCGCTCTCTGAAGTTGTGGATTAAAATGCTATTGTGTGAACAGGGTACTCTGTGCAGTCATATTGAGTGAATGTCCCGTAGAAGCCCAACTACGTGCATTGGAAGAACTTTAGAGTAGATCTAGAAGAAGGTTTTATTTATAGCCCTCTCAAAGGTAAATATGATAGTGACGAGGAATCTGAAATCAATTTTTCTGGTGAATATACGCACTCTAATGAAGAGGAATTGCAAGATAAGGGTAATCTTGTGTCATTGGCCATAATTCAGATCCCATCCACTCCACTCCCAAACTCATCTCACTCTAACAAGCCATCCACTCCACCTCCACCTCCACCACTAGATGTTGATATGGCCACCTCCATGAAGTTACCTACTTTCCGTGGTATCGGGAATGAAGACACAAACCAATTTTGGTTTGTTACTGATGTTGTATGGACAACACAACAAGTTAATAATGAGGATCTTAAGAAAGCACAGTTGGCCGCCGCTTTTCAATACCGCACATTGTATTGGTACATAAGGTATGTGGCAACAAACCCTAATGCAACTATTGATAATCTAAAGGCTGCATTAGAGGAACAATTTAAGAATCTGAAATCGTTTGCGTAATGTGTAACTGAGTTAAAGGAGATTCACCAAGAATTACACGAATCTGTATGGGATGCAGATCAATGGCTGAAGTGCACTATCAGAGATGGAGGATTTACTGTTGATGAAACACAACACAAAGAGTGGTTCATTGATATGTTTCTACCACATCTACATTAGTATTTAATTCGATAGAAGATTTCCACGTAGGCCAAAGCTGTACAGATTGCAATGAAGCTAGAAGCTTCGCTAGTGCCAGCTGCGCAGATTGGGACCCAGCAGATCCAAAGCCAGTTAGAGGCAATGCACTTAGAAATACAGATTTTGCAGAAAGATAAAGGAAAGGAGGTATGCGTGGATGTATGGTGTATACGTTGCAAAGTTTCCAGGTATCACAAGGACCAGTGCCCTGTATTCAATGACTATTTGTCAGTTGAAGGACCAAGCCCACTAAAGAGTGTGGCCGGACCAAGTGGGACTCCCACGTTATGGTGCGCGATTTGTCAAGAAATGGGTATGCATACTACAGACTTCTGCCCGAGGATTGGTAAATATATCCCTAAGCTTAAGCAATCGTTCTGAAAATTTTTCTCATCGGTGGGACATGACGAACATCACTATCGTAGCTTTGATTTAATGATTGACTAAGATGATCTATATAGGATGCACGTTGAACCAACCTCACCAGCATCCCCATCTAGGCACAGTGGATTCCAAAGCAGAGGACGTGGAAGAGGAGGAGGGATTGGTCGAGGGAGGGGGAAGCTCATCTGCTATAATTGTGGAGATGTGGGCCATTATGTGCACGACTGTCCAAACCCAGCACAACAATCTTGCAGGTATTGTAGGCAATTTGATCATGTTATTGAAGATTTCCCCATTTTTATTGCAAAAATGCAAGAAAATAAAACACAAACTCCCACTCAAAATATTCAGATGGTAAGAGATGAGCTACATGAAGAAGAACCAAGTGTGAATGTTGTCATTAGGAGTGGTGCAACCACTGGTGAAGACAAAGGGACGAAGCCTGACACTGATCTATGGATATGTAAAGCACCTGAAAAGAAGGAAGGATTCAACTTACGGAGAGAAAATGAAACCCTTCTAGAAGCAAAGAAGTGTTTTGCAGGAGTAGGCGCCTCAACATGAGGTAAGCCTATGGACGTGGTCAAAGAAGAGATAAAGCCCTTCCTACAAGCTTGTATCAAATTGTTGCGCAATAAGAAGGCAATCGAGAATATCCAATCATTGATAGACAACTGCGTAGAGAAAGAACATCCCCAGATGGAGCAAAAGGTTGTTAATAAGATCTATAAGAATAAAAGAAGAAATGGATGGGAAATGCGCTTGATTGCTCAGATTGGTGCAAATGAGATGGATCAGGTCATTCTGGATCTAGGATCTGATGCGAATTTTTTACCAAAGCAGACTTGGCAATGAATGGGAGAACCCAATTTGGAATGGTCTACTATCAAGTTGCGCATGGAAAATCAACAAAAAATTATCCCAGTAGGACAAGTAGTTGTAGATATCGAAGGAGTAAGGGTGCTCACAAACTTTGAAGTTATACAGATTATTGATGATACTGATCTCTAGCTTGCGCTGTTGGGTTTATATTGGGCTATCTATATGGGTGGCATCATCAATCTTAAGCGCAGGATAATGATCATTAAAAATAATGGAACCAGGGTTGTGGTCCCCCTAAATCCTGCAGAAGGTGAAAGATAAAATAATAGTTAAAAGAATAAAATAAGAATTATGAATTTTGGAGGGAAAATAAAAAGCTACTTTTCTAAATTGTATTTTTGGCTTATCTCCTTATAGGTTTACTCAAATTTCAATTGTGGACACTCGTTCGATGCAGGAATTAAATTCTACATCCAATGAGTACCCATTATGAATACTTTTGAGAAGACCCACATTGATAAAAATTCAACATACATTAAAAAGGTGTGTTCAACACACTTTTTTAATGTATCTTTAATTTTTATCAATGTGGGTATTCTCAAAAGTATGCATAATGGGCACTCGTTGGATGCGAAATTTAATTATGTATCCAACGAGTGTCTACATTTGAAATTTGAGTAAACATATAAGGAGATAAATAAAAAATACAATTAAAAAAGTATTTTTTCTTCTTTCCCTCCAAAATATTTACATGTACCTCTTTTTAAATTTAAAGGATTTTGATTGGTTTACACATTATGACATGGAAATTACGAGAAATTTTCATGGGCACTTTTAAGCTAAAATTCCTCTAATGGATGTCAATCATATTTATAATTTGACTGTGTGGGATGAAGATTGGATCAACTTGACAGCCGATGGAAGACTCAACTGGGAGAAGGATAGCTCTTGCTTTTTAGATTCATATGAAGAACTGGAGAATTGGAAAAAATGGTTGCATGAAGTCTCTGCGTTGCACTGCAATTGGGTGACAAAAGCTCTTTGGTGCATATCCTCAGAGGTCCGAGAATTTCCTTATAATGATGGTGTGACTAATGTTAACCTGTTTTTAGCAGAATTTGAAAAATTTGTTCCAGAAGCACAACGATTCCATGCACTTGATATAGCGTTACGCTTAAACCCAACACGTTGGTGGGAGACATAAAAGGGAAACTTAGATAACTGGGAAGTATACACCCACATGATGCGTCTACAATTTGAGCGTCCAAATACCAGAATAGGAGATAATTATTCTGGAGAAAGTGATCCATGCAAACATTTGGCTAGATGGACTAAAGCATGGGGCGCAGAGCCGAGGCCAGAATGGATGCATATATTCATCAACACTTTGGGGAAGGTGCCTATGGATTGGTACCTCGAAACCGAGCTGCGACAAGGAACCAATGAAAGGACCGTGCAGACAATTTTTTTTTATCTTGACCTTTAGTTTTAAAGTGGGTTCAAATGCCTAGATGAGGCATTGCAGGATATTCAGGAGGTCATCTTTGACACCACAAATCCGAAGGTTGAGCACGCCTTGCCAGTATCAAATGCACAAATGAAGGACATCGCTAATTGTCAAAATTTGTCAGTTGAAGATAATGAAAAAGACCCAAGGAACATTACGATCCCTGAATTTGAAGGACAGTGCGCAGTTGTTGGGCATACGATTGATTCCCTAGATGTAACTAAGCCTCTGAAGATTCAGCAAATCAACATTGGCTCAGAGGAAAAAGCAAAATTAGTGAAGATAGGGGATTACTAGGATGATGATACAGTGGGAAAGGTCGTTGAGCTCTTGACCGAATATCGGGACCTGTTTCCTATGAAATTTTCTAAGTTGAAGGGGATAGTAAGAGATCTTGGGGTAATGAAGATCACCTTGAAACCGGATGCGCGACCTGTGAAGCAACGCTCGTATAGGCTAAATCCCAAATACAATCATAAAGTTAAAGAGGAATTAGAGCATTAGGAGAATTTTGAAGTAAAAAATGGGCCTCCTAAGGAAAATATACAGTAAAAATTCACTTTATGAGAACCAATCACATTTTAGGGGATGAAATCATCCCCCATGGTTGAGGTGGCATTGCTTGAGTTAAATATACTTACTTGTCACATTCTCAATGGTGCATAAAAAATCATGGTTAACCATGGTAATATTATAAGTACTTTTAAACTCACAAAGTAAAGTACTCATAATAAATGTCAGTTCACATTTTTTTGAATAAAATAGTATTATTGTCATTTCATATTTTTTGAAAGAAACAATGCATATCCAGATACAATCTTCATGTATTTACACACTTTTCATATATCATATTAATTATATTATATATTATTTATTCTTATGTTATAAATCAAATCAATTCAATATGTAATATAAAATTAATACATAAAATAATATATTACATTTATTTTATCATATTATTTGATTTTTATATGGTATATTAATTACATGTTATTATATAATTTAATTTTATAGTTTAAATAATATAAATTTTAATTAATGGTATGTTGTGCAACTAAGAATTTATGAATTTATATTTATAATTTATTTAAGTATAAAGTACAAATGCATTAGTTGTTCAATGATAATGACTTTTTCTTGAAAAACTCATTTTTATTTATAGTCACATCAATACAATTTTTTATATTGATTTTATTTTGGTACAACTTTTCAATTGAATTTAACCATGGTTACATGAATTTTGGTGCAAAAAGTTAACTGTAAATTCATAGCTATTATTTTATTATTTCCTTAGGAGGCTCATTATAGACCTCAAAATTCCCCTAATGGAAAATGGTTGCGGAAGGGATCATCGAACTAGTGGAATAATCAAATTAGGTGAGCCCTATGCTAGTGCAAGACAAGAAAACTAAAGGAGAAATCCAGATTTGCGTGGATCTGCGCAAATTGAATGATGCTTGTGTACATGACCCATTCCCGACCCCATTCTCTGATGAAATCTTGGAAAATGTGGGAGTATAGGAGGTCTATTCATTTACATATGGTTTCTTAGGATACCACCAAATTAGAATTGCACCGGAGGATAGAAGCAAGATGACCTTTGTGACAGAATGGGGATCCTTTCAGTACATCGTCATGCCATTCGGTCTGAAGAATGTGCCAGCTATCTTCTTGTGCGTGGTAGTAGTTACATTCAAAAAATACATCCATAAGTTCTTAGAAGTATACTTTGATGACTGGACTTTAATTGGGCTATTGAAGAATCATGTGTCGAGTCTGCGCCTAATGCTGGAAACTTGTCGGAAGTTCCATTTGGGATCCTGCTAGGTCATATTGTTTGTCAGCGAGGATTGATGGTGGATTCCAAAAATATCATTGTTATTGTTAACCTGGAAGTTCCTACAAATTTGAAACAACTATGCTAAATTTTGGGGCATACAGGGTATTACTAGAAGTTCATTCAAGGCTATGCATTGATCACTGCGCCCATGGAGAAGTTGCTGAAGAAGGATGCCTCATTTTGCTGGGACGAGGACTGCGAGAAGAGCTTTGAATTGCTTAAGGAGAAGATGGTTACTACGCTCATATTTATCTTTCCGGACTAGACAAAGGAATTCCATGTACATGTTGATGCCTCCTGCATCATGTTGGGAGTTGTCTTAGCACAGCCATGAGCTGGGGAGATTGACCACCCTATTGCATTTGCAAGTAGGAAATTTTCAAGTGCAGAGTGTAACTAAACAACCACAGAAAGGGGAGGATTGGGTATTGTCTATGCACTACAGAAGTTCTGCCACTATCAGTTAGGAGGCCTCTTTAAGATGTTTACTGACCACTATACTCTGAAGTACCTGGTCAACAAGTCTATGTTGTGAGAGAAGAATTGTAGATGGTTGTTGCTGTTTCAGGAATATGACTTTGCAGTAATTGTGAAACCTGGGAGACTGAATGTTGTGCCAGACCATCTTTCACACATTGAAAGTGGATAAGAGACAACTAGCTTGGAATACGATTTACTAGACGCACAACTATTTTCCATCAAAGTAGTCGATGAACACTTTGAACATAATTACCGATAAAACGGGAACTATTACCTCAAAACGAGAACTCTAGCAAAAAAAACATCAAAAAACCATGAAAAAACATCCTGAAAACGAAAATTTGTATTCTGGAATAACTTTTTTTTCGGGGTTAATTTTCAACATTTTTTAGAAATTGAAGTAAAAGTCTATTTTTTTGGTGCAAAAAACAACCTGAGAACAAAAAGTGTTGATGTTGGTATAACGTCGCCAATTTTGTGTGTGCAAAAAATAACCTGAAAACGAAAAAGTGTTGATGTTGGAATAATGTCGCCATTTTGTGTGTGCAAAAAACAACTTGAAGTGTAAAGTGTCGATGTCAGAATAACGTCGTCAATTTTTTTTGTGCAAAAAACACCTTGAAAACGAAAAGTGTTGATGTGGGAATAACGCTTTTTTATTTTCGGGGTAAATTGTCAACAATTTTTAATAATGAAATTAAAGATAAAATATCATAACTTTGAAAAACCTTAAAATTTCAACGATAAGCTTGACATTAAAGATAAAATATCAAAAGTCTTAAAATTCCAATGATTTTTAGGCATGGTATTAAAGATAAAATAGCATGTCTCTAAAAAGCCTTAAAAAACAAAGAATAACATTAAAGATAAAAGATCACCTTTATGAAAATAAAATTCCAACGATTTTTAGTCATTGTATTAAAGATAAAATATCACTTATAAAAATAAAAAAAATTAAACAAAAAAATTAAAATAAATAAAAAATAATAAATTGATTTAAACAAGAAAACCAAAACAAAAGAACAATTTCTTTAAGTTCTAAATTATTATTTTTTTAAATCGCATAATTAAAAAAATTATAAAATAAAATAATTAAAATAAAAGTCTAAAAATAATTAAAATTAAAAAGAAATTTAAAATAATTAAAAAATAAAATATAAAAATAATTAAAATTTAGAAATTTAATTTTAAAAAAATAATAATAATAATCATTTTTTAAATTTAAATTAGAAAAAATAAAATAAAAATAAAAGTAAGAAAATTTCAAAAATTAAAAATTAAGAAATGAAAATAATTTAAAATTAAAATTTAAAAATAAAAAATTGAAAAAATATTAAATTAAAAAAAAATTAATATATATATATATACATATATATATATATATATATATATATATATATATATATATATATATATATATATATATATATATATATAATAATAATAATAAGTTCAAAAATTTCGGTACCACCACCACTCTAGGGGTCGCGGGGCTTAGCCAGCAAGCAGTGGGAGAGCTTGCAACCCTCTCGCTGCCAGTCAGCGAGCCTCGCGGCCGTGGAGGGCAGTGGTTGGGAATTTTTTTTATATTTTTGTTATATTATTTTTTTTAATTTAATATTCTATTTTTATCTTTTATTTGTTTTAAATTTATTTACTTTTTTAAATTAATTTTTAAATTTTATTTTTTTATATATTTAATTTTATTTGAATTTTTTTGTTTTTAATATATATATATATATATATATATATATATATATATATATATATATAATTTAAATTTTTGTTATGTAAATTTTATTTTAATTTTCGTTTTAAATTTATTTGTTTTTCTTATTTTAATTTCAGAATTTTAATTATTTTTTATTTTAGTATTTTGATTTTTTTTTATTTTATCAATTTTTATAATTATGTTATTGCTGTTTGTCTTTTTTTAATAACTTTAAAAAAAAAAAAATTGTTTTTTTTTCCATAAAATTTTGTGGTTTTATTAATTTTTTCTTTTTTTTTATTTATTTTAAATATTTTTTAATATTTGATTTGTTTTTGTCAACTCTTTTTTAATTTAAATTATATATATTTGATTGGTCTTAATGGACATTAACCACCACCACCACCATCATCATCATCATCATCATCATCATTTATATATATATATATATATATATATATATATATATATATATATATATATATATATATATTATTTAATTTTTTTTAATGTTCTTTTTAAATTTATTATTATTATTATTATTTTAATTTCGAAATTTTAATTATTTTTTATTTTAGTATTTTGATTATTTTTTATAATTATGTTATTGTTATTTGTCTTTTTTTTAATAACTTAAAAAATAAATAAATAAATAATTTGTTTTGTGTGTTTTGTTTTTTTTGTTTTTTTTTGTTTTTTTCTCCCATTAAATTTTGTGGTTTTTTTAATGTTTTCCTTTTATTTATTTATTTTTTGAGTTTTTTCCTTTTTCCTTTTTTATTTTTTCAATTTATTTTTGTTTTTTTTTTTACATTTTTATTTTTTAATTTTTTTTTTAACTATTTTTTAATATTTGATTTGTTTTTGTCATGTCTTTTTATTTTATTTTTATGTTTTATTACCAAGGTGAAAATCACCACTCTAAACAAAAATTATTGATGTGGCATCAACGCTTTTGAAAATTAGCATGAAAATCACAAACTTTTTAAAACAAATGTTCATACTTGATAAATAAAAAAATCACCACTTCTTAAAATCAACATGAAAATCATGACATTTAAAAAAAATCAAAGAAAATTAAAAGTTCCAAAAATATGCTAAAAAAAAAAGGAAGGTGATTCTACATCACCATTTTTCAAAATCGACATAAAAATCATGACATTTAAAAAAAAAACAAAATGTCATAAAAAAATATAAAGTGCCAAAACTATACTCCAAAAAAAAGGGGTATTTCTTCATCACCACTTTTAAAAATCGGGTGCTTTTTTTGCTACCTTAAAAAAGTAGGTACTAGTTCAGTTACCTATTTTATTGGTAACTATGTTTTTGCAAATATTATTCATTTCCTTACTACTGAAAGTGCGCCCGCAGAATATGCACTTAAGCAAAAGAAAGAGTTGGTCACATACGCAACTGATGTTACTTTAATTGTTGGTCAGCTGTATAAAATGGGTGAAGGTGAAGTCCTCAACGGGTATGTGTTGGAATTCGAGAGACGGGATATATTAGCTGAGGCTCATGGAGGGGTTGCAAGAGGTCACTATGCAGGGAAAGCTACTACGCAGAAGATTTTATGAGCTAGTTTATGGTGGCCCTCGTGCTTGTGATGTATGCCAAAGGACAGGGAGATCGTCGCGCAGAGATGAGATGCCCCTGCACCCACAGATGACTTTGTAAGCTTTTGACAAATGGGCCATTGATTTTGTTAGACCTATTGACCCTCCATGAAAGAAGATAGGTGCGCGCTACATAATCACTGTGACAGATTATGTGACCATATGGGTTGAGGCTAAGCCTGTGAAGGATTGTAGTGTCAACACAGCCACACACTTCATTTTTTTAGAACATCTTGACTTGATTTGGGTGCCCTAAGATTTTGATGAGCGATCGGGGTACACACTTTGTGAATGAAACTATTCAAGCTGTGACTAAATAATTCCAGATTCATCACCAGAAGAGTACTTTGTATCACCCACAGGCGAATGGTGTGATGGAAGCTTTTAATAAGATATTGGACACTACACTCACTAAGCTATGCAACGCTAATATAAATGATTGGGATGTGCCCATACCTGCAGTTCTTTAGGCATACATAACCACGTGTAAGAAGTTGACAAGAAAGACACCGTTCAAAATGGTATATGGGCAGGAAGATGTTATGTCGATGAAGTATATTGTCCCGAGTTTGTGCATTGCAGCATTCACTAATATGGTTGAGCAGGATATTATGGAAGAATGATTACCACAATTGGTCGAGTTGGAGGAAGATCGGTTCATTCTAGGTTTCCATTAGCAAGTGCAAAAGGAACACGAAAAGGCTTGGCATGACAGGAACATTAGACAAAAGGTATTCAAGGAAGATTATTTGGTTTCATTGTATGACAACAAGTTTGTGCACCACCCAGGGAAGTTCAAAATCCATTGGCTCAGACAACGTGTAGCAGAAGTAAAGGAAACCACTAACAGTGTCGCAACAGTAGTGGCAGAATGTGGTACACTTATAGATGAAGCCATGGGTGATTGGACTTCTATTCAAAATGGCCCACTGGTCCAATAGTTGAGAAATGAGCTCAAAATTAAAGAAAACAATTTATATAAATCAGAATAGTGGCGCCAACGTTGGTGACAGCCCAAAGGCTTTCCAAACTTCATGAGGGCAAAGGCCATTCAGACAGAGATCGAGGACCTGTGCTGCCAAGAGTATCTACTTGAGACACAGATGCAACCTTGGGCTGACAAAACCCTATAACTATCGCAGAACCTTGACAGCACCCTCAAAAGCCTGCAACAAACACAACATAGCATCAATTTGGTAGTTGAGGGTCCAACTGTTGAGATTGCAACAAGATGATGAGCTTAGTGGAAAGCAGTCGCCTTAACTAAGTGGGCCTGCAGGCTATCTTTGGCGCAAATTCTATTTTTAGACTATGTCTATTTTTAGACATGTCGATCATATTCTATGAGTTGCAGGATGCTATTTGTGGATGGTTGGTCAAGTTGGAAAAATATATGGACTTCTATTTTTAGAAATATTAGGTGGAATCTATTTTTAGATTGCCAGTCTAAAAATAGATATGTCGAATATTATTAGCTCTTAATAATATTTGGACTATAAACATTATATTATTCTCTTGGAGCACTTCAGTTAAGTGCACAGATGTGGCACAGGAGCTGACAGAAGGAATTACGCTATTCCTAAGGGTTAAGTGGAGCTATTGCATGGATACTTTAGTTAGAACTCATGTGAGAGAGTTTGGTGGAGGTGATTGAGGAAGTTAATGGAGTTGTGTTCAGTTTAACTGAGTTAAACATAGTTGAACTAGTTGTATCTAGTCTAACTGATTGATACACTAGTGAAAGTGGTGTGAATTAATTATTAATTAATTCACTAATTATAAACTCATTAATCAACTAAATAATACATCAGTTAACTTCAGTGCATGGACAGTTTTAGTGGAGACCAGTGGAGAGATAATGAAAACAGCAGTGTGACTATTAGTTGTGACTATACTATTGCATGATTTGCAACAACCATTGACTGGAGATGCCAATGAGGATTGCGCAGTACAAGCCAGGTGGTTTGAAGTTAATTAAGAGCCATTCTTCAGCAGTGATTGCGCAGTAGAGGCAAGCTATCAGGTGGCAGAGATTAGAGCATGTGATTTGCTAGATCTAGCTTGATTAGTGTGTATAAATTGGAGATGGTACTGAGAGCTTGTGAGGAGCTTTGTATGATGATTGTTACATGATATCTATGACATATAATATACAGATAGTCAGGGGTTTTCAGCTTTAATCTTTCCCATAAAATATTGTGTTCATATGTGTGATTTTTTACGGTTTTAATGTGCGCATGCGATTGTTTTTATTTCTGCAATTAATGATCAATGGTAGAAGAGATTATGTATCATGCATGAAGTTAAAATAGTGTGTGATTAGGAGAATCTCGGTGGATAACATATCAGTTATTCAAATTTCTACATGGTATCATAGGGATATTGATCATTGGAGCAATTGCAAACATTGAAGCGGTTGAGTTTTGAGCTGGTGGAATTCGAATTTGCAGTAGTGTTTTCTTGGTGTCGAAGTTGAGATGTCTTTCAACAGATTGCGATTGGAGTATGCCCTTGAGGGAAGCTTGAATTATATTGCATGGAAGGACAGAATGGAGGTGGTGCAGAATGACAATGGGTTGAAGGAGTTCATAGATGCAGAAATTCCAAAACCTACTTCTAGCGATGTTGCTGTACTTGATGCATGGAAAAAGAAGACATCAAAGTGTCGAAGGATTCTATTTGAAGGTGTGAAGGGTCACATAGTGTCCAGCCTTCATGGTAAAGCTTCTCCATTCTTGATGTGGAAAGCTTTGATAGATTTATTTCAAAGAAAGAGCGACTACAGGAAGTTGGCGCTCAAGGATAAACTCAGGAACATAAAAATGGAGAAAGGCGACAATATGCCCAAGTACCTCGCGAAGTTCATCCAATACAAGGATGAGCTGGAAAGTGTGGGGGTTACTGTTGATGACGAGGACTTGGTGAACTTGTCTCTCCTTGGGCTTCCAAAGAGTTGGCATTCCTATCAGGACTTTGTCAATGGTTGGGATAAATTGCCAGGATGGGAGCGACTTTGGTCAGATCTTGTGCAAGAAGAGATAAGGCGTAGTACTAGGGACAGATCTTCATCAAAGAACTCAGATGAAGAAAATTGCGCTTTGGCTGCCAAAGCAAGGAAGGGGAAGAGCAAGAAGAATGCTTCTCAATCCCGTGCGAAAGGCAAGAAGCAAGACATGTCCAAGGTGAAGTGCTTTCACTGTCACCAACACGGACATTACGCCACTAATTGTCCCCAGAAGAAGAAAAATAAGCAGGCTGCTAGATCTGCAGCTGGAGAGGCCTTAGCCTCACAGTTTGAGCTGGATTTTTCGCTGATCGCATGCTTGGTCTCAAGTGTGATGGGTTCAGTGTGGTTTCTTGACAGTGGTGCGTCTTTTCATATGACCGGAGACAAAAATCTGTTTACTGATATGGATGGGAAAGATCTTGGAGTGCACATCGAGATGGGCGATGATGGTAGATATAGTGCGACTGGTATCAGTACCATTTCCTTTGAGAGGGAGTCGGGTAAACCCTTCATATTGAAGGAAGTGATGCATGTTCCGGGATTGAATAAGAATCTGATCTCGGTGGCCATGTTAGAAGACAAGGGATATGATGTTGTATTTAGCGAGGGAAAGGCTTTCCTGCACAGTAAGGCAACTAGTGAAACCCGGAGGATAGGGGTTCAAGTTAAGAACCTTTATCAGTTGCTGGTAGATGGCTACGCAACAATGGAAGGAAAGGAAGAAGGAGTGGTGAGTCGGGATGATGGCGAGCTGTGGCATAGGAGATTGGGCCACCTTCACCATGGAGCTTTGAAAATTTTGTAGCAGATTTCTACCGGGCTTCCCAAAGGTACACTTGCGCAGTCAGATCAGTGCAAGGGATGTACTTTGGGAAAAATTTTGAAAGCCACCTTTCACGAGAAGGATAGTCGTGCCACGACGATCCTTGAGAGAATTCACACATAGGTGTGTGGACCTTTCTCAGTATCTTCGACAGCAAAGCACAGGTAATATGTGATATTTGTTGATGATTTCTCTAGTAAGTGCTGGATCTTCATGCATAAGAAGAGTGAGACATACTCAAAGTTCTGTGAGTTCAAGGCATTGGTTGAGAAAGAATCAGGGAAGCGGGTGAAGGCTCTTAGGAGCAACAATAGTGGTGAATTCATCTCTGGCGAGTTCAAGGAATTTTGCAGCGCAGAAGGAATTTGAAGAGAGCTCATAGCACCTCATAACAAAAAACAGAATGGGGTTGCTGAGCGGAAGAACAGAATGATCATGGGTGTTGCACATGCGATGTTGCATGATCAGAGCCTTCCCATACACTTATGGGCTGAGGCATGCAATACTGCGGTTTATGTGCAAAACCTTTTTCCTCACAGGATACTTGGCATGAGTACACCCGAGGAGGTGTTTTTTGGTAAGATGCCTGATATTTCCCATTTGAGGATTTTTGGTTCACCTATTTACATTCATGAGACGAAGGATGTTAGGAAGAAGCTGGAGCCGACTGCAGAGGTTGGGATATTTGTGGGGTACACTGATACGCCCCACAACTATCAAGTGTATTTTCCAGACAGTCGCAAGACTGTTGTGCGACGGGATATCAAATTTTATGAGGAGAAAGCCATGAAGTGTTCGCTTCAGAGGGAGCCACACTTGCATGCAGATGAGGAGATATTAGTTCCTAAGGATGAGCCTTAGGATGTGGATTAGCCACAAGAGGAGGTTCATGGAGTGGAAGAGAGCACTCATGTAGTGCCAACCTTTAGAGGGCATAAGCGCACTACAGAAGCTGAGCGACTGGCTCAAGATGCAGAGAAGGTTGTAGGAGCACCTGCATCACAACGCAGAACGAGACTGTCACCTGACCGGTATACTGGATATGTGGCTCTTATGAGCAAGTGTGTTGTGACAGAGCCATCCTCTTTCGAGGAAGCTGTGGAGGATCCCGCATGGGTATATGCCATGGTGGAAGAGTATGATTCGATTGTTAGAAACAGTGCATGGGAGATTGTCCCAAGGCCGAAAGGGAAATCAGTGGTGGGTTTGAGATGGATCTACAAAGTGAAGCAAGCAGCTGACGGGAGTGTGGAGAAGTACAAGGCAAGATTTGTTGCCCGAGGCTTCTCACAGATTGAGGGGATCGATTATGAGGAAACCTTTGCATCTGTCACAAGGTATTCTTCCATACGGACGATCCTAGCTCTCTTAGCGCAGATGGGGTGGCACATTATTCAGATGGATGTGAAGACTGCATTCCTCAATGGGGTGATTGAGGAGGAGGTATACATAGAGCAACCCGAAGGTTTCGAGATCTTCAGCAGTGAATCGCATGTGTGTAGGCTCAAAATAGCGTTGTATGGGTTGAAACAAGCACCTCGGGCTTAGTACACACAGATAGATAGTTATTTCACCGGACTTGGATTCTCCAAGAGTGAGGCGGATCCGAACCTATACCAGATTGTGGTGGAGGGTAAGTTGTTGATCATTGTACTTTATGTAGATGATTTGATTTTGACAGGTGATGAATTGTTGATACACTCATGCAAGGTTGATCTTGCAAAGGAGTTTGAGATGAAGGACTTGGGCCTCCTTCATTATTTCCTGGGATTGGAAATTTGGCAACGTAGTGATGGACTGTTTGTTTCTCAAGGCAAGTATGCCTGGGAGATACTGGAGAAGTTCAACATGCATGGCTGCAAGCCTGTTGATACTCCTCTTCCTGGTGGATGGAGGAAGGAGGATGCTACTTCGGTAGAGGTAGTGGATGCCACTGTTTATCGACAGTTGGTGTGGTCACTTATGTATCTGGTCAATACACGACCCGACATATGCTATGCTGTTAACGAGCTTTCACAAGATATGGTTAAGCCTACCAAGCTCTTTTGGAAGGCATGCAAGCATGTATTGAGATATCTCAGAGGCACATCGGGATATGGATTATGGTACAGACAGTCGGATGAGGTGAAGCTATGTGGCTTCACAGATGCAGATTGGGCAGGAAGCCCAACGGACAGAAAGGGCACATCTGGAGGGATTTTTAGTATCAGGCTGACAACAGTGTCTTGGTACACCAGGAAGCAGAGATCCATGGCACTCAGTTCAGCGAAGGCCGAGTATATGGTAGCGAGTTTAGCTGCATGCGAGGCTATATGGATGAGGAAGATCCCGGTCAGGTTGTTCGATTCACACTTAGATCCTACTGTGATTTATTGTGATAATCAGAGTTGCATCAAAATCTCAGTTAATCCAGTATTTCATGATAGATCTAACCACATTGACATCCAGTATCATCATATCAGATATTGTGTGCAACGGAAGATCATGTTACTTTCATACATTCCCACGGAGGATCGGGATGCTGATGTCTTGATGAAGGTGCTCACCAGGAGAAAATTCGAATACCACAGAGGCAGGATAGGGGTGGCAGATAATCCTTATCTTGTTGAGAGGGAGTGTTTAGATTGCAACAAGATGATGAGCTTAGTGGAAAGAAGTCGCCTTCACTAAGTGGGCCCGCAGGCTATTTTTGGCGCAAAGTCTAAATTTAGACTATGTCTATTTTTAGACATGTCAATCATATTCTATGAGTTGCAGGATGCTATTTGTGGATGGTTGGTCAAGTTAGAAAAATATATGGACTTCTATTTTTAGACATATTGGGCGGAATCTATTTTTAGATTGCCAGTCTAAAAATAGATGTGTCGAATATTATTAGCTCTTAATAATATTTGGACTATAAACATTATCTTATTTTCTTGGAGCACTTCAGTTAAGTGCACAGATGTGGCACAGGAGCTGACAGAAGGAATTACGCTATTCCTAAGGGTTAAGTGGAGCTATTTCATGGAGACTTCAGTTAGAACTCATGTGACAGAGTTTGGTGGAGTTATTGAGGTAGTTGGTGGAGTTGTGTTCAGTTTAACTCAGTTAGACACATTTGAGCTAGTTGTATCTAGTCTAACTGATTGATACACTAGTGAGAGTGGTGTGAATTAATTATTAATTAATTCACTAATTATTAACTCATTAATCAACTAAAGAATACATCGGTTAACTACAGTGCATGGACAGTTTCAGTGGAGACCAGTGAAGAGGTAGGTGAAAGAGCAGTGTGACTATCAGTTGTGACTATACAGTTGCATGATTTGCAACAACCAGTGATTGGAGATGCCAATGAGGATTGCGCAGTACAAGCCAGGTGGTTTGAAGTTATTTATGAGCCATTCTCAAGCATTGATTGCGCAATAGAGGCAGTCTATCAGGTGGAAGAGATTGGAGCATGTGTTTTGCTAGATCTAGCTTGGTTAGTGTGTAGCAATTGGAGATTGTACTAAGAGCTTGCGAGGAGCTTTGTATGATGATTGTTACATGATCTCTATGACATATAATATACAGATAGTTGGGGGTTTTCACTTTAAGCTTTCCCATAAAATACCGTAATCTATATGTGTGATTTTTTATGGTTTTAATGTGCGCATGCGATTGTTTTTATTTCCGCAATTAATGATCAATGGTAGAAGAGATTTTGTATTGTGCATGAAGTTAAAATAGTGTGTGATCAGGAGAATCTCGGTGGATAACATATCAGTTATTCAAATTTCTACACCAACAGTAGCCAAGTTGGTAGATGAAGTATAGAGTGTCGCCACACAGAGCATTGAAGTTATCATGCAATTCTAGAGCTATGTCGAAGCATTAAAGGAAAAGATGAAGGCAACCACCCCATAGTGACTCGGGATGAGTCATGAAATTATTTTGGGGGCTTGTTGGAGTGAGGCCCCCTAGGGTGTAATTTTTTGGGTAAATTTTGCCTTATTTTTGTGTATGCGCTGCACGCAAATGGTCAAAGGGGCTTTGGGGCGGGTCTAAGTCCATTAATTATTGTAAATGGTTAAAGGGAAAAACCATGAGTCTCAAACCATGGTCAAAGGGGCTTTGGGGCGGGTCTAAGTCCATTAATTATTGTAAATGGTTAAAGGGAAAAACCATGAGTCTCAAACCATGGTTTGAGACCATGGTATATGCGCGTCTATGATAGTATAAATATGTAAGAGTCAAGCAATGAAGATATCAATCGATAGATGAATGAATGATCTGAATTATTTTTGTTTGTCTGGGTTTTTGTCTAGGTAGAAAGGCTCTTGATGGCTGTGTGCAAGGACACCTAAGTCCCGAGCTGTGTGCGGACTTTGCTGCTGTGTGTGTAGAAGATAGATTGTACTAAATTGAAATATCTCTTAATAAAGAAGGCATTTTTGGCAAACCCAGATTCTTATGTGTTTGACTGATGCAATTATCTATTATTTGTTGTAGATCTGAATCTAGTCTGTTATTGCATATTTACTTCTATAATTGGTTAATTGCATATATGTGTGATAATTAATTGATAAATAGATCTGAATGAAGTACACTTAATTATTGTGCACGAAATATATTGAAGTATTCTATAGCAATCTGTGAAAGGGTTAGATATGTTACTTTGGTTGTGCAAATCTGTTGTATTATCTAAATTAAGTTTGATTAGGTCCACCACATCAAAAGCTCCCTCAGGGTGCAGAAAATTGGTTCCAACATGCCCCCCATACTGCTTTGGGTAAGACTTTGGTCTACGCAAGCATATCACTACTAAAAGGGCTAGTAATTGGAGGGTTTTATTGGTTGTGTGATAACTCCAAACCTGGTTCAGGACCCCTCAAGCCAACACCTTCTTATAATACCTTAGGTTCCTTTTTCCTTCTAACTCATTTTCGTCCCACAACTTATCCTTAAATTTGGAATTAATAGTATTTTAATTTTATCCTTATTCTCCAAGAGTATCTCTTCCTTTATCCCCCAATTTTTGAGCCAAGACTGAGTATCTTTATGCAAACATCACTTGAGCTAGAGGTGGGGGTTTTGACTAGAGTTAGAAGAAAATTTGGGAAGCTCTTGACTTCTATGTTATAAGGATTTTTTTTATACATCAGATACCAAAACATATCCATGCTTTCAATGGGGTAAAAGGCTAGCTTCAATCAATGGGATGGGATAGGAAATATTTCCTTTAATATTGAGATTGTAGTTTATAAATTTCTTTTGGATCAAGTCAATCTTTCTCCATGATTCTCTAGATATACAACAACCCCAAATATCACATCCATATAATATAACAGGGTTGACGATAGTCTCAAAGATTATATTTTTATTACTCCATACCCAAAGATCAACTGACTTACAATTTTTCAAGCTCATAATAGGCTCTCTGGCCTCCTATAATCATTTTCTCAATGCTATAATTCCATTTGAGCTCATGGTGAATGTCAATACCTAAATATTTGTCTGAATAAACTTACTCCAAGTAATTTACATCATAAATGACATTTTTTTTTGTAAATAGGAAGCTTCTATTATATCAAAGAACACAATTTACAAGCATGGTACAGTGTCTAGAGCCCAAAGCTCTTACACCATATGTCACTATTGATAATGTAGTTTTTACATAGATTACAAAAAACCTCTTTCTTTAGGTCGAGACATGAGATAGGACTAGCTGAATTGACATGCATTACTAGACTCTAAGGTGCTTCAAAAGACAAAATTTTAAAGCTAGTTGAGGCCATGCCGAGACGACTAGTTCCGTGGGGGTGGTTGCTGTGAAACATCATTAAAAAAACCATATAGTTGATAATACCAGAAAATCAGAGAGGCATAGAGTTATACTTTCGAAGGGTTTTCTTCTAGCCTTATCGAATTTTATGGAGTGCTTCTAATCGAGGCGTCCTCAGTAGCCTGGTGATTGGTTGAAGCACCCGTCGGTCCTCTTTTTCCACTTGGAGAGGCTGATCTTAAAGGACCTTTGCACATGAAAAGAGCTTTGAGCCATGTTGATTTGAAGTTGGTGACAAAGTGCTTAAGTGGGTGAAATTATGCATAGGCATTTAATTATGCATTTTTACTAAAACTCATGCATTATTGATACAAATGATTAATAATTGTGAGAGAAATTTGTCTCACATATTATTCATTAATGTAATTAGGGAAATTGGTTTTTATGTGAGAAACCACCTCACACCAAGTCTCTATTTTTTCTCAATTATAGGTTGAGAGAATCAAGGGCATGGTTGAAGAGTTTTTAGGTGGTTTTGAGACTTTTCCCAATTATGAGCCTGAGATAGTTGGAGGTCCTACTTTCATGGAATTTGTTTTTCCTTCCTTGTAGTTAGGCCCTACAATTGTGGGTCTTGTAACTAATGCTCTTTGTTGGGGAGTGGGTGAGGGGAAAATATATATAATCCTTATGTAAGCCATGAGAGGGGGAGAAGAAAAGGAGAGAATGCTTAGCCATTGAGAGCCATAGTGTTTGGCTAATGCTCAGCCATAGATCTTGAATGTAAGAAAGCTTACTTTGAAGAAGGAATATAGAGGATCTGCATTCCACTTGTAGCAAATCTGGAGATGTAGCCCCAGAGAGATGGAGGGGTGAACTTCGTTACCAATTGGCTGTCTCTCTCTTACTTACGTGTTTGTGCTTCTTTATATGTTAGTTTTAGTTATTTATGTTTATGTGTTTATGCATTGTAATCGATGGACTAACATGCTCATTTAAACCTATATAAGCCATAGTCAATTAAAATATCTTCATACCGTACATGATGGTTAGAGTATTACTCGACCCGTGATTAGATCAAGTGGTATCAGAGCAGGTGGCTTCTTTGTAGGATGGAAAAAGGAATGAAGCACACTAAAAGAGTGCAAGAGTTGCAAGAGATAAATGAAAGCATTCAAGCAAAAAATGCAGAATTGCGAAGCCTATTTCTCGATAAGTAAGAGCTTCAAGAGATGCTACGAGCCAAAGAGAAGTTACTATCTAAGTTGCAGAAGGTTGAGATAGCGGAGGTTGAATCTAAAACCGAGGTATATGATGTTACTTCATGTATTGTTCTCTCTCAATATGAAACTAATGTTGGCGTGAAAATCCTCATGAATATGGGGTATAGAGGAGGTGGACTTGGCATAAATGGACAAGGAATCACCTAGCCATTGGAGGTTGTACCAAGACAACCATTTATAGGTTTGGGTTATGGACCAAAAGAGAAAGGAGAATGCTCAAAGGTAGCTGAAGAAAAATCCATCTCTTCATCACTTGATTCCAAGAATGAAATCAAGCCACATAGTCCTCATCAGTTCTAGGACAAGTCAGGAAGGTATAAAATTCATTCAAATTCTTCTTTTGCATATAAGAGAAATGATTGCTTCCATAGATCTTCTAACAATGATGTCGTTAAGCATCACACAAATAAAGTGTGGGTTAAGAAGAGAGATGTGTCCACGAGAAGTGAGACGAAGACGAATGAGAACCTTTTGAATCCTCCTATCATGAAGACACAGTTGAACGGGAAACAACATAATTTCTGTAGTTTTTGAAAAATCAGTGGCCATTGGGAGAAGAAATGCTGGAAATTGCACCACAAAATTCGCCACAAGTCAAGAAAATATATGGTGAACGAGATCGTGAAGAAGGAGGCTCCATACACCATTCTAAAAGCATGATTAAGAGAAGAAAGTACTTGGTGTTGGTTTGGTAAGAAATTCATGATGTTTCTGTATTTTTTATTTCTGCTCATTTGCAAAAAATTTATTTTTATGGGGACATGTATTCCTTTATTGATCGGAAACACTCAAAATTTTTCCGATACAAAATCAAAAAATAATGGCACCATCGCTTCAAGACCCCCATGATGCCCCTACTTTGACCATGAACGAGGTCGTCTCCATGGGTATGGAGACCACCATCATGAGGGAAGATTGAAATAATGTAAAATGAATTTTATGAATTCAGCAGATTCCAGCTTGATAACACCAGAAGTTAGGGATCTAAACAGTAGACTTCTGAAAAATGATAGAAATCATTACAAAACATGCAGAACAAATCGCCAGGCTGAGGACGGAACGGACAGATTGATTTGAAAATTGTTGAGGCTTTAATGTTGAAATCCAACACCATGAACACTTTAAATTTTCAATTGTCAACTGGTAGGAAGTTATTGGGTTCTATTTTAGCACTTTCTTCAACGGGAGTCGAGCACAAGGGGAACATTATGAGTGCCAACTTTGTACAGGGTGCTCTTAACTCGAGTGTCGTTGTCACTTTGGCAGCCATGCTCTACGCTTTCATCTGTGCCATTGGACTTGACTCGCTACTTAGATGCACCCATTGTCACTTCAGAAAAGAAGGTGTTGAGTCATTTTATGAGGTGGATGTTGGGCCTACTAACACTGAGGTGGAGAATACTACCATGGAAACACTGTAGATTTTTGTTTACACATCTTCCTCTAAGCCATCATTGAACATGGCCATTTATTTCCCCATATGCTTGGCTGAATTTAGGGAAGGAGAAAAGAAATTCTTTGGATCTCCTTAGCATGAACAAGAAGCCTAGAGATGTTGCAATTGCTTAGGAGTGTGATCCAATTGAAAGGGTTTGTAAACTTTTGTTGTTGTTGAGCTTGTGTAAGAAAGGAAAACAACGGTTTGGGATTGTTGTCCTGTTCAGGGAGAAAGTGTGTGGATGCAAGACTGCCCGCCACTTGCTAGCTTCTTATCAAATGGGGCAGTGGTGAGTCCCAATATGACATTCACACCATATGGGTCCCCCATAATGTTGCCCACAATGCTGCCCAGATCGACAAATTTTCCACACCCATTCACACCATTAGTGAGCAATTCGAAACACTGGTTCGATAAAGAAACATTGAAAAAAAAATGGTTATGTTGTTGGAAAATGTCGTTCTATTCTAGAATTTTGTTACGATCTATTTTTCTATCATAGCGGATTCTGGAATTCTGGAAATAATAAGGAGATACGTTGAACATGGGCATATTGAAGGTCAAAGAGACCCATGGTGGACAACATGGCGCCGATCTTGACCCTGTATCTGACCCATGATTCGGAAATGAGCCATGTAGGATTGGCTAGGTAGACGTTGCCCTAGTGCTCCCGATCGAACTCCAATGCACCGATGATCGCAAACATTGGCAAAACATATCCAAGGAATTATAACTTGCTTTGACACAATGTGCAGCATCTATGTCTGATGATAATACCAGGACCAAATGATACTGTAGAAATTATATAACTAATGTGTTATATGTCTAAGATTCTCCTGATCACACACTATTTTAACTTCATGCACAATACATAATCTATTCCACCATTGATCACCACATGCGGAAATTAAATCAATTGCATGCACACATTGAAACCATAAAAATTCACACACATTAACACAATGTTTTAACGGGAAAGCCTGAAGCTAAAAACCCCAGCTATCTGTATATAATATATTTCATATAGATCATGTAACAATCCTCATAAAAATCTTATCATAATCTCTCAGTACAATCCAATCACTAAAAACTAATCAGGCCCAATCTTTCAAATCCATGCACTGATCTTTGCCAGCCTCTAGCATGCCTCTACTATGCAATCCCTGCTAAAGAATGGCTTTGAATGAACTTGAATACACCCTATATTGACTGTGCAATCCTCATTGGCATCTCCAATGAATGTGTGGTGCAAACAATGCAACACTATAGTCACAACTAATAGTCACACTTGCTCTTTCACCTACCTCTCCACTGGTCTCCACTGAAACTCTCCATGCACTGGAGTTAACTGATGTATTATTTAGTTGATTAATGAGTTATTAATTAGTGAATTAATTATTAATTAATTCACACCACTCTCACTAGTGTATCAATCAGTTAGACTAGATACAACTAGCTCAACTGTGTCTAACTGAGTTAAATTGAACACAACTCCACCAACTACTTCTACAACTCCACCAAACTCTGTCACATGAGTTTTAACTGAAGTCCTCCATGCAGTAGCTCCAGTAAACCCTCAGGAATAGCGTAATTCCTTCTGTCAGCTACTGTGCCACATCTGTGCACTTAACTGAAGTGCTCCAAGATAATAAGGCAATGTTTAGAGTCCAAATATTACTAAGAGCTAATAATATTCGACATATCTATTTTTATACTGGAAATCTAAAAATATATTTGACCAATATGTCTAAAAATAGAAGTCCATATATTTTTCCAACTTGATCAACCATCCACAAATAGCATCCTGCAACTCATATAATATGATCGACATGTCTAAAAGTAGACATAGTCTAAAAATAGACTTTGCACCAAAAATCACCTGTGTGGGCCCCACCTATTTTAGGCGATTATTTTCCAACTAGGATCAAGAATGATGTTTTAGGATGCCTCCTTCACTGTTTCTTGTTGCAATCTTCAATGGATACAATAAATTTCTCTTTTCCACAATAGCCTTTGCATAAATGTTTGTAGGTGAAGTAGAAATTAAGTACTGGTGGTGTTGCTTTTACTAGAGAAGTAGTGTGGCATCAGCCAACTCCAAATGCCATCCATTAATTCATAAATCGTGATGAGATAAGATGACGTACTAGATGCACCTGCGGCTATGGCACAATTGAGAGAAAAGGTGTATAATTCAAATAAATCATAGAGACTATTGTCGCAGTCCCAAGAATATTTCCTCACCTCCTCCTGCTACTCCTCTTTACAATTCGAATATAATTCAGTTGAATTATCTCCGTTTTTTGGGAAAATCCTGAATTGGGCTTTTAACTCCAACCACATAACAATGTCTAAGTCGATCCGCATCAAGTCGTGCATGCCTCTGATGAATTTTCTATATCTGCATTGATATATAGCATTCTTTCACTAGAAAATTGGGCAGAATTTCAGACGGCCAATTCATTGCTATTTCGACACATAGTCATCGCAAGAGCAACAGTTCGAGGACGGGAAAAACGTGGTTTTCCATACCGTCTCAATTTCGACGTGCTTAAAAAGTGTTGCACTATCGACACTTTTTCCATTGCTTCCAAACAAGCGTCGCTCTTCCGACATTTCCCAAACCATCGCGCTTCCGACGTTTGTAAACTGTCGCACTTCCGACGAAATGTGGTCCGACGTTTTGAACGTCGCTCTTCCGACGTTTGTAAACTGTCGCAATTCTGACGAAATGTGGTCCGACGTTTTGAACGTCACTCTTCCGACGTTTGTAAATTGTCGCAATTCCGACGCAATGTGGTCCGAAGTTTTGGACGTCGCTCTTCCGATGTTTGTAAACTGTCGCAATTCCGACGAAATGTGGTCCGAAATTTTGAGCGTCGCTCTTCCGACGTTTGTAAACTGTCGCAATTCCGACGAAATGTGGTTTGACGTTTTGAACGTCGCTCATCCGACATTTTTATACTGTCGCTCTTCCAACGTTTTTAATCTGTCGCAATTCCGACGCTTACAAGGCATTGATATGCCGACGGCAGGTTCAATTAAAAAAAAAAAAATGAAACTTTAAAAGAGTAAAAATGTTGTTTTGAATATATTATATGAAGTAAAACAGTCCATGAAGTCATTACATTTTCACATCTGAAGATTGTAACCCAAATATCCATCCAGAAAAGTGGAAGTCCCACCCGAGACAATGATAGAAAAATACCCCATGTCACATACAGGGACATGATATAAAACCCAGTAACGATCCACATGGAGATTATTGACAATCTGAGAAAGCAGCCAAATATGCCCAAGGCATCTATAAGAAAGTGAAATAGCAGTATGTAGAATAGTAAAGCAACAAATAGAGTACCGACGTCCATTATTCCAAATACAAATTAAAGTACCCAAAATCCTTGAACAGAGAAAAATACTAATCATGTGAGGAGTGTGATATGTCCAAAATATAAAAAGACCATTAGACCATATCAGTAAACCAGCAACATAGACCAACATCGCTAGTTTTGAAGGCAGAGTGATAAACATTAATCATTTATTTTTCATAAGAGAAAAAACTTTGTTTTGAATATATTATATGAAGTAAAACAGTCCATGAAGTCATTACATTTTCACATCTAAAGATTGGAACCCAAATATCCATCCAGAAAAGTGGAAGTCCCACCCCAGACAGTGATAGAAAAATACCCCATGTCACTTGATATAAAACCTAGTAACGGTCCACATGGAGATTATCGACAAATATGAGAAAGCATCCAAATATGCCCGAGGAATCTATAAGAAAGTGAAATAGCAGTATGTAGAATAGTAAAAAAATAGATAGAGTACCGACGTCCATTGTTCCAAATACAAATTAAAGTACCCAAAATCCTTGAACAGAGAAAAACGCTAATCATGTGAGGAGTGTGATATGTCCAAAATATAAAAAGACCATCAAACCATATCAATAAACCAGCAACATAGACCAGCATCGCTAGTTTTGAAGGCAGAATGATAAACATTAATCTTTTTTTTTCACAAGAGAAAAAATGTTGTTTTGAATATATTATATGAAGTAAAACAGTCCATGAAGTCATTACATTTTCACATCTAAAGATTGGAACCCAAATATCCATCTAGAAAAGTGGAAGTCCCACCCCAGAGAGTGATAGAAAAATACCCCATGTCACATACAGGGACTTGATATAAAATCCAGTAACGGTCCACATGGAGATTATCAACAAATCGGAGAAAGCATCCAAATATGCCCGAGGAATCTATAAGAAAGTGAAATAGTAGTATGTAGAATAGTAAAACAACAGATAGAGTACTGACGTCCATTGTTCCAAATACAAATTAAAGTACCCAAAATCCTTGAACAAAGAAAAACGCTAATCATGTGAGGAGTGTGATATGTACAAAATATAAAAATACCATCAGACCATATCAATAAACCAGCAACATAGACCAGCATCGCTAGTTTTGAAGGCAGAGTGATAAACATTAATCATTTTTTTTTCACAAGAGAAAAACATTGTTTTGAATATATTATATGAAGTAAAACAGTCCATGAAGTCATTACATTTTCACATCTGAAGATTGGAACCCAAATATCCATCCAGAAAAGTGGAAGTCCCACCCCAGACAATGATAGAAAAATACCCCATGTCACATACAGCGACTTGATATAAAACCCAGTAATGGTCCACATGGAGATTATCGACAAATCTGAGAAAGCATCCAAACATGCCCGAGGCATCTATAAGAAAGTGAAATAGCAGTATGTAGAATAGTAAAACAACAGATAGAGTACCGACGTCCATTGTTCCAAATACAAATTAAAGTACCCAAAATCCTTGAACAGAGAAAAACGTTAATCATGTGAGGAGTGTGATATGTCCAAAATATAAAAATACCATCAAACCATATCAATAAACCAGCAACATAGACTAGCATCGCTAGTTTTGAAGGCAGAGTGATAAACATTAATCATTTTTTTTTCACAAGAGAAAAAACGTTGTTTTGAATATATTATATGAAGTAAAATAGTCCATGAAGTCATTACATTTTCACATCCGAAGATTGGAACCCAAATATCCATCCAGAAAAGTGGAAGTCCCACCCCAGACAATGATAGAAAAATACCCCATGTCACATACAGGGACATGATATAAAACCCAGTAACGGTCCACATGGAGATTATCGACAAATCTCAGAAAGCATCCAAATATGCCCGAGGCATCTATAAGAAAGTGAAATAGCAGTATGTAGAATAGTAAAGCAACAGATAGAGTACCGACGTCCATTGTTACAAATACAAATTAAAGTACCCAAAATCCTTGAACAGAGAAAAACACTAATCATGTGAGGAGTGTGATATGTCCAAAATATAAAAATACCATCAGACCATATCAATAAACCAACATCGCTAGTTTTGAAGGCAGAGTGATAACCCGTCAACACATAAAATAGTATCATAAAGCGGATACAGGAAATGTGCAGAGAGATGTACTGTTGATATACACCTCACACAAAAAGCATCCATGATAGAGCAAAAATATGTATAAACCTAGGGTCGATTGTATGTTCTGGCTCGCTTGTTCCCGGAAATAAAAACCATCTGCAGAAACCCAGGCTTACTTGTAAGATCAGGCTCGCTTGATTCCAAAATTGGTAACCATTTGTTGCATCCGAGATGTAAGGTTCAGGCTCGCTTGTTTCCATTAGTAGCCTGCTACAGCATCTACCCTGTTCATAGAAAAAAGGTTCCTGTAGATATACAGAGAAAGAGTATAATACGTATACCATATAAACATGGCTCTGTATTTCAAAAAATAGGTTTAAAATAGAAACAGGGCAACATTTTTTTTTCTAAGTAAAGTTAATCTATTTACAGTGGGAATAAAATTACACCGAAGTCAAAAAAACTTCCCAGACTCATGGAAAATTTGTCATCAAAAAATCAAAAAATTAAGAAGACTGCCCTCATATGGGGAAACCAGTCTTAAACATTTAATTTACAGAATTCAAAAATATTACAAAGGTCTAGCACAGTAAAATAATCTAAAAGCAGCCCAATTAAGTGGGCGGTGAAGCAAGAAAAACAAATTAACCAAACTACTCCTCTGGCTCCTCGACGATTTAGCACCATCCTTTGGAAGGTCCAGGATCGCTAGGTGCTACCTCCATAGTCATGCCACCGCTCCCCTCCTGAAGGCCCGAATGATGGCCGGCTTTTTCTGAACTTAGACCCGCTGGACAAGTGCATTGTTCTTCCATTTGGGCCTCCTCACGGAAAACCACAGTAATTTAAGCTGTGATTCATGGGCGGTTCAGAGAGAAATTAAAGGAAAAAAGAGCAGTGTGTGTCATGGGAGAAGGTGAAGCTATGGGGAAATGAGGAGCAGGGGAGCCCATACAGTGGCCAGATCCTAGAACTCGACCCCGCCCACTTCTAGTATCTGGATAACGACCTGCATGATAATCACTGGACTGGGAAGTCGACTCGGTTGAGGGGCTGAAGGGAATGCACAGGGGTTGACCTCTAGTGCTCCCCCTGCGGCAATGCATCCTTTGACGCAGGCAAGGCATGGGTGCAGTCTCAGCAGTGGGCACAAGAGGAGACAGAGAAGAAGAATTCCAAGAAACAGACGAAGACAGACAAGGACCAGACCGAGAGAAATGCAGATATGCAGCAAGGTCAAGCAGCAGTTCAGCTAGCCACTTCTCCTTCTCATCACAGTGAGAAGGCAGTGTAACCCATCAACTGGCTCGTCTGAAAAACCATAGCGAAATGCCATTTTATCGATCTAACTGCAATGAAATCTAAGGACTCCCATCATAATTAATCTCTGATCATTAATGAGAGCCAAAGGCCGAATCATATTGGAGCATGCGGAATCACTAACAGGAGTGGAGGTCCGATCTTGAACAGTGTTAAAACTTAATGCGATTAGATGTGAAAACCTTGGAACTTAATTGAACAGTGTTAAAACTTAATGCGATTGATACAAAATCGCCACATCCAGGTCCCATCACCTTAAACGCCATCGAATGCACCTGCATCCGGGAACAGGGAAACATTTGATTAAGGACACATGGCATAAATTGATTGGACCATATCTTTGTTTGGGCCGCTCGCGTAGTGGAAATCCAGACCCGAAAAAGATTAGGGCGAATTTGATAAGAAGTTCGCGTCACAACTTTCCCTCCGTACGCCAGCCCAACCTCGGACCCGAAAAATATTAGGGCGGAATTCAATTGGTTTTCGCGTCACAAAATTGGCCGACGTCAGCAGGCTATTTTGGAACGCGAATTTGGTTTGAATTATGGTTTATCGCCATTTGAAGTCCGGCGGGCTCGACTTAAGAACAATTTTGTTTGATCCCATCTTATAAAATTTGTGTTGGTTTGCTTTGATAATACACATATTTATAATAAATCATGGGAATACCACACTAAACATGTGAAAAAGTTATATAAATTATTGAGAACAATCATTTTTATGTAAAAGTATCCAAATGTGCTTTTGGGAAATAAGAATTCGAGTATTTGGTTCATATTGTTTTAAAGGAAGGAGGGAAGTTGGAGCCTCAAAAGATGCAAGCTATTACAAAATGACCTATTCCTAAGAAAATCAAGGTTCTTAGAAGATTTTTTAGACTTACATGATATTATTGATCATTTGTTAAGAATTATGCATGCATTTCAAGTCCACTCACATATATCTTGAAGAAAATATCATTTATATGGAATGATGAGGCTACTTTGGCATTCTCTCTTTTAATGGATGCCATGTATTCTACACCAACATCGGTTGCACCTACTTTTGGTAAAACATTCATAGTAGAGTGTGAGGCACTAGGACAAGGAATTTACGTAACATTAACACAATAAGGGATATCATTGGCTTTTAAAAGCAAGGAATTCAAAGAAAATATTTGGTGAAATCTACGTATGAAAAATAAACGGAAGCAATATTACATGCAATAAAAAATGGGGATAGTATATCATTGGGAGGTATTTTAAATTCAAGATATACCATGATAGCATAAAGTATTTTTTGAAGCTATGATTTTCATTAGAATATTAACAAAAATGAGGAGAAAAAATGCAAAGTTTTAATTTTGAGATAATCTCCAAAAAGGGTAAGGAAAATTTAGTACATGATGCTCTTTCTAAAATAGAAGAGGCCTCAAATTTATATCCAATTACATTTTCTATTCCTAGGTGGCTAGAAGAAGCTTGCTATAATGGAAAAATGACAATAGTACTAAACAAAAACTAAAATTTATAAAGGATGGGATGAACTCTCTGGAGCATTGGGAGTGAAAGAGAGATATACTTTGGTGCAAATGTAGAATATTTTTATGCACGCAAGCATATTTGAATAAACAAATATTAAGGGAGTCCCATGTCTCTCTCATGGTAGGACGCAGGGTTCCTTAAAACATCTCAAAGGATCAAAAAATATATTTTTGGAAGGAATGAAGAAAGATATTCAAAATTTTGTAAGAGAAGGTTAGGTTTGCATAATAAATAAAAGAGAGATAGTAAAATCTCTAGGGTTACTTTAACCATTCCACATACATATTCAAAGACTAGAAGATATATCAATAAACTTTATTACAGGGTTACTGAAATATAAAGGTAAGTATTACATTTTTGTGGTCATTTATATAGACAAATTTTGTAGATTTTTTTTGTAGAACTCAAAGTACATAAACAACAAGCCAAGTGGCAGAAGTGTCCGTGAAAGAAATTCATAGTCTTCATGGTTTTCCTAAAGTAATAGTAGCAAGAAACTTTTGGAAATAATTATTTAATATGAGTGGAGAAACACTAGCTGCCATGAGATCTATATATCAAACACAATCAAATGGTCAAACAAAAATAGTTAACAAATGTTTTTAAGGTTATCTACAATGTTACTCTTTAGAAAAGCAATCTTAATGGATGAAGTGGGTTTGTCAAGGAAGAATGGTAATTGTTACACCATTTTTTGGTCATCTAACCTATTATCATTAGATGGACCCAAGTACACCATGTAAGACCAATTTTACCCTAAGTAAAATTGCTTTCACCATGTAAAATAACTTAATAAACCACATTTATTAGGTTGTTTATGGTCTAAACAGGAAACCCCAAAAGGAAATATTAAACAAACCTATTTTGTTTAATTTTCCTTATGGAATAATTAATTAAACCATAATTTAATTATTATTCCTAGTCATGTTTAACCCAAAACAAAGAAATTAATTAGATAAACCTTTATTTATCTTATTATTTTCTAGGAATAATTATTTAAATCTTATTTAGATAATATTCCTTGTTAAATATGACCAAATCACCCACAAATAATTAAATAAATCATTATTTATTTAATTATACTTTAACCACTTCCTTAAAAATATAAATAAATCATTTATTTATTTATTATTAACAAATAAAGGGATTTGACCCAAGTCAAATACTTTTTCCCTCCAACAAATATAATAAAATATTCCATAAAAGATGGATCTAGATTTGGTTAACATTATTTTAATCATGCACCAAGATCTAGAATGACCCAATATTTTGTTATAAATAGGAGGGTTTTTCCTACCATTCTTCACCTTTTGTTGCCTATTAGATCACTCTAGATCTATACACTTGGTCACATTTTTCCATTATTTGCTGTGCGAGCTCCCTTTGAGCTCTATTCTTTGCATGGGTTTTCTACACCAACAAGAGAGAGAGATTCTAGATCTGAAGTGATGAGGACTTCCAAGAATCCATCCCATTGAGGAGAATTGGATACGCCTTCTTGTTTTCCTCCCAGGGGCCCTTAATACAAAAATTCTTTCAAAAATTGTTCTTGTCTTGTCTATTGGTATATGGAGCAAACCCTTCTTTTTACTGCTTAATGTCTTTCTATGCATAGATCTGGTTTTTTACAGCTCTTTTCTTGATCAACTAACTGTAGATATGAAGATATTGGCAGCCACATTTGTTGTTAGGGCTATTAGTTATGCGTAGCTAAAGTGGTCCTTTTTTGTACACTTTGACAAAGGATTCATACTAACAAATGGCGACTCCACACGGGTTTTAAATTACAACCACTGTCGTGTTTTCACATTCCTGCATATCCAGCTACTTCAGACCCCAGGGTTTCTTTTCAGCTTTTTGTTTTTCCTATTTTCATGTTGTTTTTCTCCTATAAAACCCTAAAACATTGAAATTTCTAACTTCCGTGTGTTTCTGGCCCTATTGCGCAGGTAAGCGACATCAGCCGCAACTGAGATGGCAAATTTTTCAGAAATCAGCCGCCGAGACACCCGGAGCTTCAGGTCGCACTTTTCAGCCCATAAACTATGACCTGGACCTCCAGGTCGCACTTTTCTGCCCATTTTCTGCGACTTGCACTGAAAACAGGTCAGAACCTGCGACCTGCCATTTTTTCAGCTTTTTTTCTGCAATTTTTCTAGGTTTCTCTAAAGCCTCTGTCAGGGTTTTCCAGCCTCTGTCTCAGCCCGTTTCGACCTGTTCCTGATCTGTTTTGCTCATCTAAGTGGGAACCTAGCCCCCTAGGGCTTCAGTACCCTCCACTTTTGGTGGAAGAGTTTTAGCTGCTTCAGGTGTTTGTTTTTTCAGAGTTTCAGCCTCCCCTTTTCCAGATCTGTTACCTCCCTTTCAGATCCCTTTTAATCAGCTCTTCTACCTCTCAAATCAACTCCTGAAGATTTTTTTGGATCTACTTTTAGGGCCTCTTCCTCGCCCCTTCTGCTTTTTGCAGATTTCCTCTTTTTTTCCAGCCACCTTGCCTCTGCCTCTTGGCTGTGATCTGCACCTCTTTTCAGTAGCTTTATCCTTTAAATCCCTGTCCCTCTTGACCCTAGATCTATTGGCCTCTTTTTAAGTGTGTTTTGACTAGATTTTTGCCCTTGTTTAGATTAGTTTTGAGTGACCCGCCTTCTTGGGTTGAATCGATGCACTAGTAGCTCTTATTTTTCTGTTATCTCAGCATTATATACTGTTCTCTGCAGATTTATTTTCAGTTACGCAACACACTTTTTCTCTTGCTCTCAAAACGAAAAGGGTTTAAAAATCAAAATTAACGCACGCCACACACTCACCCTAAGCGAAGAAGAGCCTGGTTTACACCGCTAGGCAAAGACTTTAAAATCAATTGACACTGCACCTATATGCCCTTGTTTCAACTTGATTCTTCACCTCCTTGCCCTTGTGGTCGTTCTTCTTCCCCTTTTGCCATGTTTGTGTTGTCATCATTGCACCCCCAAGGCGCACTTCTCGGAGACTTCTTGGCCTTCACCCTCAGTTTCCGGTCGATTGACCTGCTCCACCCCGCCGTCGTCAAGCTAGTCCTCCTCCGAGTCCGCACTCCGACTCCTATTCTAATTCATTGGGTTCTCCTTCTCCTTCTGGTTCTCCCCCTGTCACCTTCACTATGTCTGGTCTCGGGCCTAATGCTAGCGGTGCTCCCGGCCCTAATGCCGGAACTACTACTAGCGGAACCGCCACAGGAACTACCTTGGCCATACCCTTGTTGTCGTACATCGTAGGCCTTAGCCTCCCCGATTTCAATCAGTTGATCAATGACCCTATCCGCCACGATGTTGGTTGGCCTGCTATGCCAACCAAGCTGCCCTCCGACATCCCTCAGTTCGAAGGCCTTGCTGGAGAAGATCCAACCAATCATGTCCGATCTTTCCACATGTGGTGTTCCTCCAATTCCATTACCGATGACTCCATCCGTCTTCGATTGTTCCAATGCACACTTACCAACGAAGCTTCTAAATGGTATGTAGACCAAGCCACCTCTTCCCATACCACCTTTGCGACCATTGCCCAAGCCTTTTTATCTTACTTCCAGCTCCCTCTCCGATACGATACTGGTACGGAGCTTTTGACCTCTTTCAAGCAAACCTCTTCGACCCGCCTTTTTGCCCATGTCCAGGAATGGCGACGAAGATGAAGCTTATGTCGAGCTCCCCCCTTCGAATATCGAATCTATATGGACTGGTTCCTTCGCTCTCTCTTAGCTCCCATTGGCAAATATGTCGCCTCCCATTTCCCTCAAACCGAAGAAGCCGCCCTCCAAATAGCCTTGAAATATGACCTGATCTACGCCCAGTCTGGTTATGTTTATACCGTCCTTCCTGACCTCCCCAGGCCCGGTGGCGCTAACGCCCCGGGGGCATCTCATTCCGCCGACGGTATCATTGGAGCCCTTTCCCATCCATATGCTCAACCTCCTATGGGCTATGGTCTCCCTCACGGAGGGGCCAACACCTCTAGCACTCTTCCCCCTCCCGGTAGCATGTATCCAGGATACGGCATGCCTCCTCCTTTTTCCCAACCTCCTGCTTACCTCAATGTTGCCCAACCTAACCATTACCCTTATCCGCAGCCTAGTGCGCCAGCTCCTCCAGCATATGCGCTTCCACCTCCCTTGCCTTTTCAACCCCAGCAACATCACCTACAGCCCCCTCCAGGGCAAGTATTTGCACAGCAGGGCGCAACTAATCCCCCTTCTTCTCAAAGAAGGTGAAGAGGCAATCCAAATCAATCTACCCCTGGTACTCGTGGACCCAATACTCAAGGTGTTGACCCTAACACTGCTAACCAACAACAGGGCACTCAGCCCAAGCCGAACAGGCCGCTTCGCACAAATAAGCCTTGTTCGTGTTGCGGTGTTTATGGTCATTACACCCATGATTTTCCCCTCTTACCCCAGATGCAGCAGATGTGGGAGTCTCAAGCCACATTGCGCGGACAACACGCCTCCCCTCATGCTCCTCCTAATGTGGCCACTACCCAACCAGTTGTTTTTACCGATCCTTTCCCTCAGCAAGGATTTGTGGCTACCCAACCGCCTGACAGCCAGGTCGCCACTCCACCTTCTGTTTCTAGTTCCTCCGATTACCAGATCCTCATGATGAACTCTGATCCATCCCCAACTGTCGACCTTCACCTTCAAACTCGCTCTCGCCAGTACCCCAAGCCTCCCGCTCAGTCTGCCCCCGAGTCCTCTTCTTCCGGTTCTACAAAGCCTCTTTCGACATCCAATGGACCCTTACATATCCCTCAACCCAAAGTTGAGGTCCATACAAATATTCCTAAGGGACCATTACGTCGAAATGCTTCTTCTAGTCGAGCTGCTCATTCGTATAGCATAGTAGATGATTTGGCGCAATCTCCCGCTGCCATTTCCACACTGGAACTCCTCCAGTCGTGCCCTTCCCAAAAGAAGGCTCTACTATCTTCCGTGGGTGCTGTAGATCCTGCTGATGACCAAATGATTGTTTTCGACGCCCATCAATCAGACCATCCTCCTCTTCCTGCTTCCGTCGCCTTCCAAATCCCAGTCAAAATCCGGAACGCCAACGTTTCTCAGTGTATAATTGATGAGGGGGCATCCACCTGTGTGATGTCCGCTTCGGTTTGGAAGCAACTCAGATCCCCTGAGTTGGCCCCTTCCACAATCACCCTTCGAGCGTGGGACAGCCACGCCTCCCAGCCCATTGGCCAGTTTCGTAATTGTCCTATCACCCTTGCCGGTAAGACTATTTTCGTTGACGTTGAAGTCATCGACACCCCGCTAGACTACAACATTCTATTGGGGCGAAGCTACACCTATGCTATGTCTGCTGTCCCATCCGCGGTTTTCCGTAAGATGTCTTTCCCTCATAATGGAAAGATAGTCACCATTGACCAGTTGACATATCATGAGCCAAAATCTCAGACCTCACGTGAGACGACCATCTCTTCTGTAGCCAACAAGCAAATCGTCGATTCCTTGACCAGTGTCTCTCCTGGCATCTACAAAGACTCCTCTTTGCTCGGAACCTTCCTTGGTCTTCCTCATCCTCCTATCTCTGACCCCAGCTCATCGAATGTTTGCATGATGCAATCGTCTCGGGCTGCTCTCAAGCAACCTACTTCGGCTAGTCAGCAACCATGCTCTCCGCAACCTGCTCCTAGCCCTTCACCTGCAGTTGGTCGTCATGAGCCTTTTTATCCTCCTGGCACGGTTCCTCCAAGCCTTAGCCATTTAGGAGCCGTCCCACCTGACCATTACCCCTCTGGTCAGATACCGTTCCTAGCTCCCCCACCAGGAGTGTACACGGTACCGGTCATGGCCACCCTCTCTCTCTCTAACCTGACCCTGGGCATACCCGTCTGGTACATTGACCCTCCAGCCGCTACCCCACCCAGTCACCCCAAACCCTACCTTGCTTTGACACCGGTTCAACTGGTCCCCCTCGCTTCCTCCGGGCCCCCCGCACCTCCCCAGGACCCTGCCCCTATGGTGACAGCCCCGGGAAAGAAAGGAAAAGCTCGTAAGGGGGCAACCAATCCGGACCAAGCCGCCCCAACAACCCCTACCCCTCCGCGACCGCCAAAGCCCGCCATCCAGTGCGCTTTGTGCGATATTGTCGGTCACACCACCCATATGTGTCCTGAATTGCCGCACCTCAAGATCCTGGTCAACGAGATGTTTCCCGACTCTGATATCCCCGAAGTCTACGTCACTATCCCGGATTCTATCCCGAAACTCAAAACCTTGCGCACAAATCACCCTTGTGCTTTGTGCGATTTCCACGGCCATTACACCCACCTATGTCCCTGCCTTGACGAGTATCGTTCCTCCTTAGACACGTACCGCCAATTCAAGGCTACGCACGACAAGATACCTTCTCACTTGTCTGCGAGTTCTACTTCGATAAGACCAGAGGATATTCCTACTCCCATTCACATTCCTCCTCCCACTATCGAACAAACGGAGCCTTCGACCACCATTTTGTACTTATCATCATCCTTGAGAGATAGTTCACCTAACCTTCGACCTGCGGACACTCTCGGTTCCCCCTCAGTTGACCTTGGATCTGTTGACATTACGCATCTGAGCCCTTCTCCACAAGATGACCCGTCACACATCACTACCTCATCGGGTGATCCTTGTTCCTCCAGTCTTCCCATCTTCCAGTCCGATGAAGACATTATGGAAGCCATGACCCACCCTGACTTTCCGTGGGATGATATGCACCATCGCGCATACTTCCTCCCACAGCAATCCCATGACCAATATGCTTTTGAAACCAAAGACTTCATTCCCAATGCATTCGATTGGTTCAAAAATCCCATCCCTGCACCTGATGCTTTCGAAGAAGGAAACATGGCCAATATTCCCTTTGACTTGATTTTTTCTCCACTCCAGCTTTTTTCAGCATGATCGAGATCCGTATACTTGATGGTTCAATGATATAGCAACAACTCTTGATGATTCCCGAGTGTGTGTGAGATGTCTCAACCCTCATGAGGGGGTGGCCCTGCAGGTAGCCCCCCACATGCCTGGATGACCTCCTCCTTGCAGCCTTCGATGCAGCTCCAGATATTTGATGATGTTGGCCTTAGCCACTTGCAGCGCCTCTTTGATTTGCACGTATTAGTCAGATTTTGTGAGCCCTTCCCCATTTACAGGGGGCATTTGGGTTGTATTTGTATCTCATGTACTCAGATATTATTTTATAAGTCCTGGCTGTTATCCCAGGCACAGCATGTATGTGGGATTCCTCATTGTATTTGTATCTGGCTCTTGATTATGTCGGTTGTACTTTATGGTTCGGTCCCTTGTTTACTGGACACACTATTCTTTTGTACTTTGTCTCGGTGGGCATAAGTATGCCTCCCCTGCCGCCTTTAGCACAGGTACCCTCTCATAAAAAGAGACTTGTTGCACCTGCGAGTCTCGTCTCCTCAGGGTCTAGTTCTTCAGCACACTCGTCTACCTTACATTTCTCTCTCTGACTTCCCGCTTGATGTCTGGTGATTGAGTTCTTACAACGTACTTCGGTCATACGATTTGCTCCTAACACTCGCACGCTGGGGGGCAATCTGTTACACCATTTTCTGGTCATCTAACCTATTATCATTAGATGGACCCAAGTACACCATGTAAGACCAATTTTACCCTAAGTAAAATTGCTTTCACTATGTAAAATAACTTAATAAACCACATTTATTAGGTTGTTTATGGTCTAAACAGAAAACCCCAAAAGGAAATATTAAACAAACCTATTTTGTTTAATTTTCCTCATGGAATAATTAATTAAACCATAATTTAATTATTATTCCTAGTCATGTTTAACTCAAAACAAAGAAATTAATTAGATAAACCTTTATTTATCTTATTATTTTCTAGGAATAATTATTTAAATCTTATTTAGATAATATTCCTTGTTAAATATGACCAACTCATCCACAAATAATTAAATAAATCATTATTTATTTGATTATCCTTCAACCACTTCCTTAAAAAGATAAATAAATCATTTATTTATTTATTATTGACAAATAAAGGGATTTGACCCAAGTCAAATACTTTTTTCCCTCCAACAAATATAATAAAATATTCCATAAAAGGTGGATCTAGATTTGGTTAACATTATTTAATCATGCACCAAGATCTAGAATGACCCAATATTTTGTTATAAATAGGAGGGTTTTTCCTACCATTCTTCACCTTTTGTTGCCTATTAGATCACTCTGGATCTATACACTTGGTCACATTTTTCCATTATTTGTTGTGTGAGCTCCCTTTGAGTTCTATTCTTTGTGTGGGTTTTCTACACCAACAAGAGAGAGAGATTCTAGATCTGAAGTGCTGAGGACTTCCAAGAACCCATCCCATTGAGGAGAATTGGATACGCCTTCTTGTTTTCCTCCTAGGTGCCCTTAATACAAAAATTCTTTCAAAAAATTTTCTTGTCTTGTCTATTGGTATATGGAGCAAACCCTTCTTTTTACTGCTTAATGTCTTTCTATGCATAGATCTGGTTTTTTGCAGCTCTTTTCTTGATCAACTAACTGCAGATCTGAAGATATTGGCAGCCACATTTTTTGTTAGGGCTATTAGTTATGCGTAGCTAAAGTGGTCCTTTTTCGTACACTTCGACAAAGGATTCATACTAACAGTAATATGATACTACCTATCACACATCTACTAAAATTTCCCCATTTAAGGCCCTTTATGGATATCCAACTCCTAGTATATCATACTTTTTGCAAGATAAGTCCAAATTATAGGAAACAGAGTCACATATGGAAAATACTAAAGAAACTTTGAAAATTATTATGGAAAACCTTCAAATGACATGAAACATGATAAAACAACAAGGGGAACAACATTGAAGTGAAAGATAATTTGAGGAGGGTAATTGGGTATTTTTTAGATTATAGCATTATAAGAAATCTTCATTCAAGAAAAAGAAGAATAAAGAATTAGCTCAAAAATGTTATGGCCCTAAATAATTATTCATAGGATTGCACAAGTGGTATAGTGGTATTTAAGATCACTATTCTAGGAATAAGGAGTTATTTTCTCCAAAAATAACCCTAGCCAAACATTGACAATGCATCAAGGATATCTTTCTATGCTTCATAAGTACATATGTTCTACTTCTAAATCATGTCTTGGAAGTGGTTGTTTTGCTGGAAATTATTCACCATTTGGTTTCATACCAAATTCTTTTTCTCATTTTCAGCATCCAATACATTAAAAAGATAATGGTTTAAAACAACATAAATATTTGAAATTTTGCAAGAATTGTCTGGCACACTTTGAATATTAATTTTGAAGTCAAGTGCATGATGCTATATAGGATCAAGTGTCATTTTGAATACCAAATGTTTCACAAGAAAATTCTCAACATGCTACCGTGCAGTAAGGATTAAATGACAATACTGCATCAACTATTTCCATAATAAAAGTGCACCTCGGCCATAATACTAAACAACTACAAATGTTGTAGATCTAACAAGACCACACAATCAAATGTATTCCACAAGGCCAATACTGTATGAAAAATGAAAAGGAGTTTGCAACCAAAAATACTTTAGGCAACTAATTCAATTAGATACACCAAACCATCAGCAAAAAGGAAAACCAGCCTACTTAAAAGGCAAGCGTTTACCTCCTTTGACAAAATTTTGAGTTCTGAAACAAGGGCCTTTATTGTCTTGTCAATGCCCCTAGTAATTTTAACGGGGTTTGCACCTGCTACAACAACCTAAACAAAAAGGTTTCATTTCAAATTATTTTCCACAAATTTAAGATACAACCATTGTCAATTTTGTATTTCCTAACAAGCTCATAAATTTTGACAAAAGAACCAAAATTTTTTAATACCTGATAGCAATTTTTTCACTCAAAAAATATCTTAGACTCAATAAGCCCAACCCAAAACTAAAAAACCAAACACCATAAGAACCTACAAAAATGAATAGATGATCTTAATCCAGTACTATCGACAAAAAGTTACCTTTACACCCTCACTTATTAAACCCTGTGCTGTTGAATTTTGACTTCAACTGCTGCAGCAGAAGGACGGATGCAGCAGCAACATTTTTTTTTGGAGGTTGCTTGCACGCCATCCAGAAATTTAATTCAGCATTTAAAATTCCTGCAAGTTTTTTTTGTAGATGGCCACAGCCATATTTCTGTACAGGATTGTATTTAAACACAACAACCAACATTAACGCAATTCACCAACCAAAAATTAAACAAACAGAAATTTACCCCCCAGTTTTGTAAATTCAAAAGGAGGACACGTGGAGCATTAATATTGGATCGCATGAAATTGAAGGGAATCTGAAAACCTGAAAACCGGACTCGAATTTTTTATAAGGCATATTGGATTGAGAATTCACGTTACAAATTAGGCAGACGTCAGCATCCCATTTTGGAACGCGAATTTGGTTTGAAATTCAATCTATTCATACTTTTGAAGTCCGATAGAAAGTGTTCTTTAATGTTTTGCTAGTTTAATTTAATGTATGCTTTAATATATACATATGTTTTAAACATATTTTATATATATATCATATGCGAAATGAAAGGTGGGCCATAGAATTTAGTTTTAATTTTATTTTTTTTAAAAGAGGGTTTATTATAATATGTTTTATATGTTACGGCATATAAAAATAAAAAGCACAAAAAAGCTTGGTAGTTTTTTTTATAGACAGTACGTAAAATTTTTATTACACAACAGTGTGTAAAAATTGAAAGACTGAGTGTAACTTTTTAAGTGTGTATGCACAGCAGTGCGAAAGTGAAAAACACAGCAGAGTGTTTTAGAGATAGAGTATGTTTGTTTTGAACAGACAGTGAGTTGGTTTTATGCACTGTGTTTTGTAGAAGTCATAATTTTGTAATCCCTCTCAGTGAGGAAGAAGTGTAATAATTTTTTTTTGAGTTATTGAAGGGAATAGAAGTTTGTTTTCAAAGTATTGAAACTCTGTCTCCTGTCAAAGAAATTTTTATTTTCTCTGTGTTAGAGGAAGGGAGATTTATTCTCCATTCATTGTTCTGGAATTTTTCAATATTCCAACATATGCAAGAACAACAGATGTTGTGGTTCCATCCCCAACTAAATCATTTGTCTTTTCCGTAGCTTGCCTTACCAACTTGGCCCCAACATTTTCAACTGGGTCCTCTAATTCAACCAATAAAAAGGCTAAAACCATAGCATTGAGATACATTTCATTACACTGTCAATAACAATAAAATTTGACTCAACCATAACCCTTTCCTTTTATTGTTGTGAAAATATTTATGCATTACTCTAATGTGGCTAGTCCATAGGCCAAGTAGACCACTTGGTAACAAATATGTTTCCTTTCACCTTTGAGTTTTCAAACTATGCCTACCAAATCTAAGACATTTAAGAGGGGGAACTAATACAACGTTAAAAAGAAAACCAGAGCACACATCTACAAATTACCTCCTTAGCTACTGTCACACCATCATTAACTATTTTCGGAGAACCATGCTTGCTCTCCAAGACAACATTTTTCCCCTCGCCCCAAGGGTGACTCCAACAAGATCAGCAAGTTTTTTCACACTGCTTGCAAGACAAATTGATAATGCTTTTAGTAAGTGTGCAATTGAATTCTAGACCATATGCCAAAACAAACCTCCATGAAAAATTAAAATAACACATTAAAATCGAATATAAGTGGATAAGGAAAGATCCACCGCAGTGAAGTTTCACGTGCAGGTGACCTTCCTTTAAACATAATTTTTTCTCTAACCTGCAACTTTTTTTTCACTGAGCCATCCTTGTTGAAGTACAACTCCTTTTCCATAGCTCTTGTATTAACTACCTTCTCTCTGTCACGTAATCTCAGAGTCCCTCTTCTACTTGAGAGATTAAAGGAAATGGGTGAAAAAACTGAAAGAGAAGACAATTGTCTGCCATAATTATCAAACATTGCACCCAACTTCTTCCCCTTTCCATTGTTACCCAATGAGGTAGATGTGGAAATTGTTTTCCTACTACCCAAAGAAGAGGCCATCTTCTCTTATCCTAAATATAGAATTACAAGATCTTCATATTAGTATAAACCTTGAAAAACATGACTCCCATTGCTAAAAACAACTTTTAAGTTGTAACAGGAAAACTAAACAACTATCGCAACTTTTGGCAAGTTCTGGAGCATTGAGAAAGAAACAACCAAAGAGAAATACAACCACAATCCTCATTTTAATGAGACCGGACTATATATTTGCATTAAGATAATAGAAATAAATCACGACTATATTAAGGCCAGCACAAAACAATCTTTAACCAGTGTCTCTCGCGGCCTTCAGGTTGCCATGCTAGAGGTTGTATATTTTTAATTTAAATTCTTGACCTCTCGTGCCCATCTATGAATGCATCCAATGGGATATCTACATCAAATGCTCCTTTATATCCCCAAAAACAAATTCCATACTACAAGAGCACCAGTATTGATGGATCACCCCACACCATCCCACCCACTAGAAACGGTGAAAAAGGAAACCCGAGAAAACTTCTGAAATATCTCAAGATGACTATATGGTTGGTTCTTATGAATCAACTAACCATTCAGAACATGTTCATCAATCCAAACCATAAGTATTATGTGACGATATTCAAGCAGGCACTGAATCGGATTTCTGAAGCTATGTTAGAGAAACCCTAAACTCTCACTGAAAATAGGTGAAATGTGGCACCACTCAGATATTGACATGTGCCAATTGGTACAAGTGGTAGACAATTGGCATGCTCAAACAATGAGGTGATCCAGGAATGACATGAGGGAGAAAATATCAGAAAAGCCCCGAATCTGGAGAACTAAAGCTCATCACCAACCTGAGATTGACAAATTTACATGATGTAACCTATGAAATCGTAAATGGAGAAATAATAGTAACAATAAAGTAACCTATGTAACAATAAATTCAGATTCATCCTGGGAGTGGTAATGGGAGAAATCATAGTGAACAATAGGAAACATGCAGAGTTGCTTACAATCAAATAGATGAAAAAACACATACAAAAAACCTAGATAATAATCATGAACAAGCTTAATATTGAATTATGAACTGTAAAGGAACTTACAAAATGTGACATTACGAACCTGGTCAAGCACACAAGAAAAAATATCCTAGACATGACCCTGGTTGACAAGTTGTATTTCTCATGATGCAAGAGGATTTGTACCTGCACTGCCAATTCAATCAAAATCCATCATTATCTATACAATAAATACAAGTAATTGATGGAGCATTTTTTACTCTAAGATGCATTCTTATGATAATGTTAGGACCTATGTTGAAATTTTCAAAACATGCCTGAATAAGCTCCTCTTCGTTTCAAGAACAATTTATTGGAGTCGTATGAAATTGGAACAAGCCTCCCACGATCTGAAAGAGTAGCAACTAAGTCAACAGTGACTTTTTTGTTGCTACGCTAGATCGAGGGAGGTTTGATCCAAGATTAAATCACTCCAATAAATTATTCTCTACTAAACAAGGCCAACCACGTGAAGGTGGAAGCTCTTATGGCCCCTCCCCCCCCCTCACATCACTCTCAATTCCCCAATACCCAATCTATATTTCATTTTTTACTTTCATGAGCATAAAAAAAAATATTCAATAACTAATAAAAAAACAATTCAACAAAAAGTACGTAAGGAAAAATTGCAATTAATGCTTGACATAAAAATAGTATGATAAATGAGTTTTTTATATAATGCAAAAAACGTTCCAAGTATGGTAACATTTGTCTTATAATAATACAATATTTTACATTGTCAAATTTTCTTTTTCTTCTTCCTATTTTTAAAGCTCCTAATTACATCATCAATATCATCGTGTTCTGCTCCTGTTTCGTGCCTTTCAACCCGCACTGCTGACCTAGTTGCGTATTCACGATGTCTGGGCTCATCCAGTGACGGGGCATCGCCTACAAAAACAGATAATATTAAATTTTAATTGTCAGTTTTTAAATATCATTGAACTAGTTCGGTAATTTTAATAAAAAAAATTGCAATGAGATTATTTACCTGGTGCACCAGTTGTCGGCGCTGACCTAGTTGCGTAGTCACGATGTCTGGTCTCATCCAGTGACGGGGCATCGCCTACAAAAACAGATAATATTAAATTTTAATTGTCAGTTTTTAAATATCATTGAACTAGTTCGGTAATATTAATAAAAAATATTGCAATGAGATTATTTACCTGGTGCACCAGTTGTCGCCGTTGAGACTGTTGCCCTGTCTTCCTCTCTGGTGGTAAGATCCTCAAGGGAAACATTCTCTGTCATTTAAACAAAAAACATTATAAGGACAACCATCAAGGTATAATTAGAAAAAATTATAAGTGGAAATTAATTACCGTCACGGCCCTCACTGATAGTAGCATTGTCGGCTTGGTCCCCACTACAATGATCAGGTTGCACGTGAGGATCATCTACATCTGGCTCTAAAACTGGGTTATTTGCCTCGTCGGTAGTGTTGCTCCCCTGATTTAAACAAATTTGTTAGACATTAAATTTATGGACGAAAACAAACATATTGAAAGTTTAATGTTTTACCTTATCAGGCATTCTAGATCTTGGGACCTGCCCCAAGCTTCTGCGACGTTCAACTACGGCTTGATAGCCGAAATGGAAAGTGATATTTTTATCTTCCTCTATAGTTTCTGTTCCGAATTCATCACCCTACATTACATATGATTGTGTATTTTTAATCATATTTGATAGGATTACAAAAACGTTGGAAGGCGATACAATTAATTATAAGATGTTTAGCTACTTAATTACAATTCTTGCGGCTAATTTCAAGTAGCCGCCCTGGCCTAGCTTGTGATGGCCCTTTTTTCAATCCTAGCTTTGGTTGCCTTTGAGGTGTCAGGCAACCTAGCATCAAAAGATTAAAGTCAGATATGATGTAGCACACTTTTATTTTAGACATAGAGAAAATTAAAGCTATTGAATTAAAGTTGTAATTTACCTTGCGGGTCCAGTTGGCATTTTTCCTTCTTTCTTTTCCATTTTCTCTTTTCCGTCATGGATGAGTGCTCTCCACTCACTCTCTGAAACTGCGAGAGGACGCTCATATCTAGGGTTAAATTGAAATTGTGTCCTATAGGTGTCCCTGGTATATTTCAAATATTTTTCGGCTACCTGAGCCACCGCTGTTCTGTCAAATGTGCCGACCCCAAAAAGGGCTTCTAGATAATCTAGAAGTTCTTTTTTTAGATTGGAATTCTGGGAATTCCACCCTGTACATATGGTTGGGCCAAAAATTACCAACGCATGGCTCTCCAGAATCCTGTAGAACTCATTGTTTCCTACACAGAATAAAACCAAAAAAAAAAAAATATATATATATATATATATATATATATATATTATCATTAATTTAAAAATAAAAATCATGATAAATATGTTTTAGATAAAGTACATGAAATAGTTAAAATATTAAAATTTACCTGGGAGTTGTACGTGATTTATAGGGACACCTTCATCGTTCACCAACAACGTGCCATTAATGGTCCCTGTGGAGCTGACACGTGTAGCTCCAGGAAATGCAATAATGTAGTTGGCCATATCAGCCTCATCATTGCCAACATGTTCAGCGGTTGGCTGGGTGTCTGCTTGGGCAAGGTGTGTTTCTTGGTTGGCACCTAAAGGAGTAGAAGGTGTACGAGAGGGTTGCCGGGCAATCTCTTGCCCTTGTGTCCCACTACCACCAACACCGGGTTCAGTAAGTGCCAGAAAATGCTACATACAAAAGAAATTTTTGTTAGTTTAGTCAATGTAAAAATTAAAATTCAAACTATCACAATTCATCTCATGCAGAAAAAAAAAAATATCCTTTTGAATTTTTATTATTACCTGATATGTTTCTAGCTGGCTCATAAGTTTTTTTATTCTCTCTTCTGTTTCAGGTGTTTGAGGCGCGTCTATCAAAGTATTAAATTCCGACCTTGCATCTCGTGCCTTTTTTTGCAACAAGAACAATGGAGATAGGGATGAAGAAAGCTCTTCCTCAAAGAGGGAATCATCAGGCGTACCATGGCTAGGTGTATGCATATTTGAACAAAATTAATAGTATTTCAATTATGTAAATAACTAAAATACCTGAATATAGAGCAATGCTGGCACTTTACATGTTCTTTCGCTGGCCTCTTTCCGCGATCATCCCGTATCGAGGTTGTTCATGTACTGCCCTGATCAGTTTGCCACATTGCAATAAAATTATAAATGTAAAAAGTTGAAAACAATATCTAACTTGAAAACACAAAATGAAAACTGAAATAATTTCTAATAAGACACCGGAAGACATAGTTAGAGTTTCAAATATGCCTTGCATTGAATTCAGTCCTGGAAACATGTCATTGCACATTAAGGCACCCAAACAAGAGACGAGTTGACAATGAAGAACTTATTGAATATATTGTTGGAGAAACTTCTAGTAAACTTGTTGTGAAGACCTTGAGGAAATTTTTGGAGCAAAATTGTTGAAGCTGATGGTATAGCATTGTTGGAGACGATCTTGAAGGGCCTTGAATTGAAACTTTTGGAGCAACTATTGAAAAATCCTTAAAGCATTTAAGTAAGGCACTTTCTATCTTCCATCAACTTTTTCATTTCAATATCCTTTAAACGATTTTGTTGATATTTAATGTTTGAAATCATGTTATAATTCCTTTATTATATGTGTTTGGGGACTTTCCCTTTGAAATTACCCAAAAATACCCTGGCAATTTTATCTTCAGGATGCATGTCTGACCCTATTGTTCAATATTTTGATTGATAGTAGTAAACATAGAGAGTTAGGGGGCTCTTGACTTGGTTTGATTGGGTCATTAGATCCCTAACATCTATTAGGGAGAACCCCCCTTGAGTTGGAGGAGAGCTAGCCCGAAGTGAAAAGAGGTTGGTGAGTTGACAATGGGGTTATTGAATTACACATGGTATCACACTTTAGCTTTAGGACTTTATCTTGAGAAGTGCGAGATTTTGCTATATCAATTCTCAAATTGTTTACAACACTATTGTTAAGAACTAATAAGAAGTGATGTTGAGGGGTTTTTTGGGTATAAGAAACAATACCATTTAAAAACTAGGGTTCTCAGTCCTTGGCATTCCTTCACCTGGGCCTAGGGGCACACTAGAATAATTTCACACTAAACCATGCAAAATTAAAAGTAACTTAACATATCCATAAAGTAATAATAATCATAATTCCTAATTTCCTATTGTACAATATGATGCAAATTATTCAAACATGAAGCAATGAAGACATGCAATGTCTGAATTTCAAGATTGATGAACCAATACAAGAAGTTAGAAACTACAACTTTGATTGAATACTCTGTGTCCTAACTCCAGGAAGGAATCTAGTTTGTAGTACAGAACATTCATCGTGTATTATCAATTCTTAATTGACAACAACTAAAGGACATCTACCTCATCAATTCCTTCCCATTTTGTGTTTTTATGTTATATTCCTTATAAAAGTGTCAAATTTCTCTCAAAGTAAGCAACCACTGAATAAAATAAAAAATAGTTGAGATATGATTGAGAAATAGTCATTTATTTCTTGAAAGGATCTTCACGATTTCTTTGGTTGTTTTTCATCTCAAGAAACAAGAAATGACCTAAGAAACTATCGTGATGTAATATAAGAAACAACACGGTGCAATGGCCATTTTCAACGCCAAATGATGTCCATTGAGGACATGGCATTTATTTGGTTCTTGTTTCATAGGAGTTTCGAGTAGAAATGGAACTTTGTTGTACCATTTCTAGTAGTAAAAAGGGAAAACCTTCTTTTTCCATGGAAAATAATTTACCTTTCCTTTTTCAAGATAATCTAAATCACAAAAAATATGAACTATACTGCACACATTCTTGGATAATGTGAAAGTGGAAAAGGAATACCCTACACAAGTGATGCACACATGTACATTTGAACACTAATAGATTTTTTGTAGTTGAAATGCAATGCTTGTTTTCATTTAAATGTAGGGTTTTTAAAGCAGGGAGAAATAATGGCTGCCAAATTAATAAGCGTTTCTTTGGGAAAAATCTAAATCTTGTATTGGGTGATGAAGATAATAGAGGGTATTGAATCTTGATTCTTGACATCTAGAGAGAACCCTACAGCCTAACACAATCCAATGGAATTGACCAAAAAAACCCAAATAGAGTCAACCCTACTATAGGAGGAAGGGCCTGCAGTAAGAACTTACCATTTTGCAAGAGCTAAGGGTGAATTCTATTCTGCAAGAGATGAGGGCGAAGACTGAGGGAGAATGCAGGGCGAATGTTGTTCTGCAAGAGATGAGGGCGAATGCTGTTCTGCAAGAGCTTGGGGTGAATGCTGAGGGCGAATGCTGTTCTGCAAGAGCTCAGGGCAAATGATAAGGGTGAATGCTATTCTGCAAGAGCTCAGGGCGAATGCTGTTCTGCAAGAGCTGAGGGCGAATGCTAAGGGAAAATGTTGTTTTTCAAGAGCTGAGGGCGAATGCTGAGGGTGAACACTAATATATTTTTGTAGTTGAAATGCAATGCTTGTTTTAATTTAAATGTAGGGTTTTTAAAGCAGGGAGAAATAATGGTTGCCAAATTAATAAGCGTTTCATTGGGAAAAATTTAAATCTTGTATTAGGTGATGAAGATAATAGATGGTATTGAATCTTGATTCTTGACATCTAGAGAGAACCCTACAGCCTAACAAAATCCAATGGAATTGACCAAAAAAACCCAAATAGAGTCAACCCTACTATAGGAGGATGGGCCTGCAGTAAGAACTTACCATTTTGCAAGAGTTGAGGGCGAATGTTGTTCTGCAAGAGCTGAGGGCGAATGCAGGGCGAATGCTGAGGGTGAATGCTATTCTGCAAGAGCTTAGGGTGAATGTTGAGGGCGAATGCTGTTCTGCAAGAGCTTAGGGCGAATGTTGAGGGCGAATGTTGTTCTCCAAGAGCTTAGGGCGAATGCTGAGGGCGAATGCTATTCTGCAAGAGCTAAGGGTGAATGCTGAGGGAAAATGTTGTTCTGAAAGAGCTGAGGGCGAATTATGTTCTGCAAGAGCGGAGAGCGAATGCGCACGTGATATCAGATTTTAATGTAGCTATTCCGACGGATATAAGTTTTGTATTTTTAATAAGATATTTTTTATGTAGCGCGCATATAAGTTTCGTATTTTTATGTAGCGCGCATATAAGTGTCGTTATACTAACAGCAGAAAAAGTGTCGCTATTGCGACGGATGCCTCCAAACGTCGCAATTGCGACACTTAGACATTTTGTTGCACTTGCGACGTTTGGAGACAGCCGTCGCAATAGTGACGCTTTGGGGCATAGTGTCGCAATTGCGACATCTTCCACCAAACGTCGCAATTGTGACACTTTGTATAAGTGTCAGAATTGTGACACTTTTCTATAAACATCGATATAGCGACGGTTTCGGGCGGGATTGAAAAAATTTGGGGAAATTTCCGACATTTGGTCAAAAGCGTCGAAACCAAGTGTCGGAATTTCCCCCAAATGTACTAGTGTTTGTGGGGAGATTCTTAACTGGTTACATGATGAATTGGGTTCCAACCCTAATTATTTAATTATTTTTCCTGAATTGTCGATAGTCTTGCCACAGAAGGAATCTAGATATAAAATAGAAACCTGTTGACAGAAGTGTCGTCAATTTCAAAAAGGAGCTTGTTTCTCAATGAATGTTGCTTTTGGTTTGCAGGCTTAGTCATTGAAATCGTGGAACAACACCACCAATATACCAGGCAATTTAAACATGTTAACTTTGGCGCAAATTTTCATTTTGTTTGCAAAATTATGAGGACAAGGGCCAAGTACCTCATACACAGTGGGGCCAAAGACTTTGCTAAAAAAAATGGTTTTAAACTTTGGACACCCTTATGTTATGGAACGTGGCCTAGTTATGGTGGGTTTTGTTTATTTTAGTTTTTAGACTATAAAAACCCATGCCATATGCCAATTATTTTCCCTATGCTTAGAAATTGAAGGGAGGGGGGCACTTTTATGATGCACATGTTTTGTCATGGAGGATTTGACTTATTTTCACCTTCCAAGTGCATATGTTATTCGGCACATAATATGTAAAAGGGTGGAATTTTATGTTTCTACTATTAGTGCTCTTTGTTTATGTACACATTATGGTTCAAAAAATTTGTACTTTTCCCTTTGTGCACATATTTGGCACATTAAATTTCTTTGTAATTGCCATGCAAAAAGGGCCCTAGTTGCCATCATATTTTGGCATTAGAAAAATTGGCATGTAAATTGTTGAATGCCTTGTAAAACGACCATAGTTGCCACCATGAAAGGCATGATGTAAAAGATGCTTATGAAGCATTGTAAAAGGCTTGTTTTAGCCATGATTATGTGAGGGAGAGTGAGAGGCATATTTTTACGCATTAAGCCTTGTTGGCTTCTTTGTAATCAAGTTGAATGAGGTGATTTTCCTAAAGCCATTTTGGCATGTAAACTTGACCACTGAACTCTTGGTAAGTGTTGTAGATAGGTATGATCAGTTACAGGTTGCATCTTTAGTTAGATGTGGGATTTTGCATTTTTATTCTGAAGGACTGAGGTGAAGGGATCTTGAAGGGATGTTCCTTCTTTTAGAAATTTGCATTGTAGCTTTAGGCAGATGTTGGCTTGCATCCTGATTCCGAAGTATGTCAGGTGAAGGAGTCTTGAAGGGATGTGCCTTTTCAGGCATTTGCATTGCAACAGTTGCAGGTGTTGGCTTGCATTCTAATTCTGAAATACGTTGGGTGAAGGAATCTTCAAGGGATGTGCCTTTTCAGACATCCGCATTGCAACAATTGCAGATGTTGGCATTATGTTCTGATTCCGAAGTACTTCAAGTGAAGGAGTCATGATGATGATGATGGATACAAGCTGATACTTTTGGAGACCAAAAGTTTCTTTGTGTGGAGGTGTGATATGAAAGGAACTTTGCACATGAAAAGAGCTTTGTGCCATGTTGATTTGAAGTTGGTGACAGAGTGCTTAAGTGGGTGAAATTATGCACGTGCATTTAACTATGCATTTTTATTAAAACCCATGCATTATTGATATAAATGATTAATAATTGTGAGAGAAATTTGTCTCACATATTATTGATTATTGTAATTAGGGAAATTAGTTTCTATGTGAGAAACCACCTCACACCAATTCTCTGTTTTTTCTCAATTATAAGTTGAGAGAATCAAGGGCATGGTTGAAGAGTCTTTAGGTGGTTTTGAGACTTTTCCCAATTATGAGCCTAAGATAGTTGGAGGTCCTACTTTCATGGACTTTGTTTTCCCCTCCTTGTAGTTAGGCCCTATAATTGTGGGTCTTGTAATTAATGCTCTTTGTTGGAGAGTGGGTGAGGCAAAACTATATATATTCCTTATGTAAGCCATGAGAAGGGGAGAAGAAAATGAGAGAATGCTTAGCCATTAACAGCCATAGTGCTTGGCTAATGCTCGGCCATAGAGCTTGAATGTAAGAAAGCTTACTTTGAAGAAGTAATATAGAGGATATGAATTTCAGTTGAAGAAGATCCGGAGATGTAGCCCCAGAGAGATGGAGGGGTGAACTCCATTACCAATTGGTTGTCTCTCTCTTACTTACGTGTTTGTGCTTCTTGATATGTTAAGTTTAGTTATTTATGTTTATGTGTTTATGCACTATAATCGATGGAGTTACATGCTCATTTAAACCTGTATAAGCCACAGTCAATTAAAATATCTTCATACTGTACACGATGGTAAGAGTATTACTCGACCCGTGATCGGATCATAGGCTTATCCACTGGTCTATGTGGTGCCCATGTGGCACTTTAGTAGAGCATATTGAGGAGAGTCTCAGGTAACAAAAATAATATGGTGAACAAATTCAAAATAAACGATGAATTTGTCAGTTAGTGCATCAAATTTTTCCTCCAAGGCCTTTGAGTTCTCTGAATGCTCCTGAAGAGCCAGGCTCAAAATAGTCTTGAGATGCCAAGATAACTCAATTAAGCAACTGTAGAGAGTCTCCCTGACCCTGGTAATCCCAGGGTCGGGTATCTATTCGAATTTTGCATCCACTTCCTCAGTGGTAATACGCCTTCTCATCTTCCTCACATGTAATTCCAAGGCATTTATGTGCTCCTAAGCTTTAGGGGAGACCGAAACCTGGTAGTTGAGGGCAGATCTTCTGGCCATGGCTTCGGCCCTTGTGCAGGGTTTCATGTTGGGATTATTCCAACACTCATTGATACAACTATGCCCACAATGAGGGATCAGGGTGGAGCTTAGACACAAAGACATCAAGAAAGAGGGAAAGGGGTGGGATGAATGGAGCGAAGAAGAGGAGAAGAAACCAAGGGCGCAATTGAAATGAGAAATTTTAGGGTGTGTTAGCACCTGAATTCGACCCCAGGCTACAAAAGGAAATATTAGGGTAACAACTAAACCACACTCAGCCTTGTAGCTAGCCCTACAAGGAAAGGAGAGGGCTCTCTCCATAAAAGAATATTCAATGGAACACAATAAATGGATTGATATTAGGCTAGATAAAATTATGGGAAAAGGGTTTAATAAAATGAATGAATGAATGAATTTCAGGGATGCGTGGGATATAAAGGGACAGTTGAAACTGGGAATTAAATCAGGACACAGGGTATTTCATGGGGAAATATAGGCAGGAAAATTAGCAATTAAACTTTAATTAGGATGGGATGGAAAGACTGGTGAGGAGCTGAAAAGGGCACAATAATTGGATCCTTTTCAAACAAAAGAAAAATACAGAGTATGAATGATTTCCCAAGGCAGAGCATATAAAATGGATTCTACCTCTCTATCTTGAAAGCATTCAAAAGGAAATGTTTATGGATGGATGGAACACATAACAATTCACATATGAAACAAAGAAGAAAACAAATGCTAACTCTCATACCACATGGATCCCACAAATCAGAGCTGCATCTCTTATTAATTCCTGTCAAACTGTACAATGTAGCGCAGAGATGTTCTTCCACACTATTCCCCTAGTTTCAGACTCAGACTGGTTACAAATGATTTACAATTACAATAAATAGGCTAAAATTTGGGAACATAGATCCACAGAAAAGGGAGTTGTTCTAACAGCTGAAGAACTGAAATACAATCATAGTAAAGAAATACAACAATCTACCCCTGAAAATAAGGGAAATCATTGCATTTGACCACTTGGAGATTTTGTTGTTAGGCTATATGAAAGAAAATAGGTTAACTAATGAACAGATTTCCTATTTTGCTGCTTGTTGTAACAATATTTGTTTTAAATAAGCTCTCGGCCCTTTGACTGTTCGATTTCCATTTGTTGTTTGAATAAAACCAACTTTTTTAATAAAAATTCCTTTGAAATGAAACTTTGCCTTTAGTGAAGGGAAAATTTATTTTAAATGGGAAAAGGGAAGGGAAATGGGCAGTACCCACATATAAATCGCAATCGCAATGGGAACAGGAGCGGAGAGATATATATATGAAACAATAGTGTGATCGCAGTCGGAATGGACAGGCGGAGGGGATATGACATATAAAAATACAAGTGTAATCGCAATCGGAATCGGGGAGCGGGGTAGGCGGAGTGACATAACATATTAAAATACAAGTGTTATCGCAATCGAAATTGGGGAGCAGGGTAGGCAGAGTGACATAAAATGAAATGATTAAAATATGTGATGCGATGGTGGAATGAGGGCAATCACAATCGCAATCAGGACTTTGGGGCAGGCATATTGCAATGGGCGATTGAAACCAAAACTTCTGATGCGATTGGAGAAGGGGGAATGGGAAAAACCTTTGTACAAAATGAAATATAACAAATTTCACATTTACAAAGGGGAAGGCCCTTTATAATATATATGGGTGGAAGGACCGTATGGTGGGCCCGGGGTCAATCGCAATCGGAGATCGGAATCGGGAGAGGGGCAGAGTGATATATGTGAAACAACATTTCCGATGCGACTGGGGAGAAAACTTTTTATATAATCCAATTAACCAAGATTCAGGTTAACAAATGAAAAACCCTTTTATATATGAACGGGCGGATGTATTATGGTGGGCCCGAAACTAGGGGAATAGGGGAAAGTCAATCGCATCGGGTCGGGACTTGCGATCGGGTGATGTTGTGATCGGGTGATGCTGCGATCGGATGATGTTGCGATTGGAAGTGCTCAATCGCATCGGAGCTTGCGATGAGCCGATCGGAACAGACAAATAAATGTTGCGATTAGCCGAATATTGCGATTGCGATGAAAGGAGAAGGGACTTGGGTTATGCAGGTTTTACAATATAAAAATTTTGTTATAAAGTTTTATCATAAGGTTCCAAAGTATGGTGGGGAAGTGGTTGGAAACGGCAGGGAATATATATAATATACGAAACTTTGAAATATAAGGTTTTAACAAGAATGGAGGGGAAGTGTTTAACATATAAATCACATTTGTATATAAAGTGATTTATAATGTGAATTTATAATCGGAAAGGGGGAAAAGGGGTTTTTTAAAGGGATATAAAACTTTAATAAAACAAAGTTTAAGGGAAAATTGGGAAATAGGGGGTATAGGGAATTTTACTTCACTTAAGCATAAATTTCAATCCAGAAGTCAGTTTTGAGAGTGTAGTATACCGTTGGAAAGCTCTTTCTGGGCTCTTTCTGATGGATCTACTTGGAGGATGATTTGGTGCTAAACATGCTGCAGAAAACTTCTCTGAAGGTAGGTACATCACTTTGTGGAGATAACAGGTTCTAAATTGTGACTTATTACATATGATGATATAAAATTACATAATGAATAAAGGCAAAATGTCATGTTTTCACCTCAAAACATGGTTTTGAGGTGAAAATTACATCAAGCTGAATAAAATATCTTTTTGATCTTCCAGGTGCTGTGACTTTGAATTTATTGACTTCCTCATGACCTTGCTAATATTATTGACATTTGACTCATTAATTTGACCATGGTGAGACCCTAGAAACTAATGAGACCCATCCTATGACCTACTGATATGATTTTGAGAATGAAAGTGACTAATGACTAAAGACCATAGAAAGGAAAATTAGCAAGTACCTCATGAGGGACAACTGATAAAAATTACTACCATCAATGAATCCATGACCTAGCGGAATGGTGAAATTTATTCGGTATGAGACACCTAATATGCAGATGCAAAAGAGAATTTTTGATCACTGATGGAAGTATGACTAGACTAACACTAACATTGGCTCCAATGGGGATGGTAGCTCCTTGGAGGTGCCAAGAACACTGTAGACCAAGTAGCCTTATCCATTGGGCATGGAGTCAAAATGTTTAAAACTGACGCAAATGCAAACTGACTCTAACTCTAGACTAAGACTGAAAACTGAAATAAAACCAAACCATACACATATCATCCAAGTTTTATAGCCTTCACCTCGGGCCCCAAACTTGAATGACTGTGCATTTTGAAATTTTCTTTTAGAAAAATAAAATGGTATATACAATGATGATGAGATAGATTCTGATCCATGTCTTCAACAATGGTATTGCTTCAATAGCCTACCATTTACTGCTCCTCCAGGACAATCCTGGCCATCCATTTCTGAAAGCAAGAAGGCATTCTGACCCTTGTATGATGTAATTTTGTAAGGTCCCTTCCATAGGTTGTCAAATTTACCGTGCTTGCCTTTATCTTCATTTCTTGCATCCCATTTCAACACTACATCATCCAACTGAAACTTTTCTGCTTTAGTCTTCCTGTCATAGATATTTTTAATATTTTCTTGCAACTGACTTGTTTTATGTGACACTTCTTCTCTTTTTTGTTGAAGGTGGATCATCTGGTTGATCCTTTGCTGGTTGTCATCATCTTCGCTGCCAACTTCTTGTAATAATCTCATAACTGGAACTGTAAGAGAAGTAGGAAAGATAGCATCAGTACCATAAACCAACTCAAAAGGTGACATACCTATTGATTTTTTACTACTAACTCTGTCTGCCCACAGTGCGTTGATAAGCTTCTGGTGCCAATTTATTTTGTTTGCCTCCAACATTTTCTTAATTATATTCATTAGCGACTTGTTGGATGACTCTGCCAGGCCGTTGCCTTGTGGATAATACGTTGTTGAATGGCCCAGTGTGATGTTGTATTTATCACAGAAATCAATCATTATTTTTAATATGAACGCGGCTGCATTATCTGTCACAATTTTACATGGGCAACCAAAACGGGATAAAATATTTGATTCCAGAAATTGAATAATTACTGTGTCAGTCGCTTGCATGGAAGGGATGGCCTCGATCCATTTCTTGAAGTAATCTGTCCCAGTCAATATCCATCGATGTTGTGCTGAGGACGCGGGATGTATTTCTCTTATAAAATCGAGCCCCCATTGCTGAAAGGGCGTGTTCACTGAAACAAGTTTCAAAGGAAGTGGAAGCAATTTCTTCTTCCCTTGGAAAATTTGACATTCATGACAATTCATCACTGTTTTATATAAATCAAAAAATAATGTGGGCCAATAATACTCGGCTCTCAAAACCTTGTTGGCTGTAGTTTTCCAAAACAAGTGACCACCACAGTCACCTTTATGGAAATCGTGCATTATGTTGGGTGTGGAGCCTGACTATCTTGTTTACTTTGTATCATAGAATTGGACCCCTATACCTTCAAATGGGCGGCAACGCCACCCGTAATTAATCGTTGCCGTGTATAGGTTTTTTCCCTAGAAGGAAACCCCCTTGTATATATGAGGGTATTGTATTGCGGCTGTGTATTGTATGTGTATTCTCGGAGTGAGAAACAGAGAGGGAGACTGTGAGAGAGAACAGACGATATTACAACGGATCTGCTGTAGGTTTTGTCTCTTCATTTTTGCTAGATAATAGAAAGGAAGGACTGGCTGTTCGGGGTGGACATAGCCCAAACTAGGTGAACCATGTATATCTGTGTCTCTCTAGTTTTATGTGTTTTGTGTGCTTTTATTTTCTGCATATTTTATGTGTTGCATTGTTGTGTAATATTTAATTTTCTAACAACTGGTATCAGAGCTGAAGGTCTATTTGGCTGATAAACTCGCAGGAGAGAAGGGTTCCTGGTTCGAGTGGGAGCAATGGCAGAATATGGTAAGTTTAGGGTCGAGAAATTTAACAGCCAAAACTTCCTGCTATGGAAGATGCAGATGGAAGATTATCTGTATCAGAAAGATCTGTACCTACCATTGAGCGGAAAAAAAAAGAAGCCAACATCCATGACAGATGCGGAATGGAACATTCTTGATAGAAAGGCACTCGGAACAGTACGTTTGTGCCTTGCAGTGTCAATCACCTTCAATATTTTGAAGGAAACAACAACAGAGGGTTTGATGCAGACATTGGCAAAACTATATGAAAAACCCTCGGCCTCAAACAAGGTATTTCTTATGAAACGACTATTTAATATGAAGATGTCGGAAGGTGGATCTGCTAATTACTAAATGGAATTTAATAAAACACAACAAAGAAGTCCTCGTAGGCAGATTTGATGACAGTTTTCAGATATCCCCTATATCAGCCATCAAGATTATGAATGTTTTACAATGCTATTATACCTCACTGGATTCAGTACTTTAAAGTTTGATGATGTTGTTGGTGCTATCCTTAGCGAGGAAATGCGATGGAAAAGCTCCGGTGAGACATCAGGTAATGCTTTGAGTGCAGAGTCTAGGGGAAGAAGAATGGAAAGAGGAAAGAGCTCTAGATATCGCAGTAAATCAAGGAAAGGCAGATCCAAGTCTAGATCGGGGATAGTGTGCTGGAATTGCGGAAAGAAAGGACACTTAAAGAAAGACTGTAGATCTCGGAAGGGAAAAGAAGGAGACACACAACAAAAAAACAATCATGAAGCAAATGTGACATGTGATGTGTTACAAGATGCTTTGATTCTTTATTTCGAAAATTTTACTGATTCTTGGGTTGTAGATTCAGGGGCTTCATTCCATGCCACACCTGATAAGAAATATTTTCATGACTATGTTCAAGGAGATTTTGGACAAGTTCGTTTGGGTGATGATAAACCCTGTAAAATTGTTGGAATGGGTAAAGTTCTTGTAAAACAACAGAATGGAAACCAATGTCTACTAAAGGAGGTAAGGCATGTTCCAGATCTGAAGAAAAATCTGATTTCAACAGGGCAGTTAGGCAGTGAAGTTTGTGTGACAACTTTCACAGATAAAACTTGGAAGGTCACCAAAGGAGCGCTGGTAATATAAAAAGGTGAAAAGGTTGGTACATTGTATTTATGCAATGGTATTTCTAACTCTGTTAATGCTTTAACTTCAAAAGGAGCAGATGCAGCATTATGGCATCATAGGCTCGGACACATGAGTGAGAAGGGAATGAAGATTCTTCACTCAAGAAATTTGTTGCCAGGATTGAAGAATGTTGATTTGGATTTCTGTGAGAATTGCATTTATGGAAAACAAAAGAGAGTTAGATTTCTCAGAGTTGGGAAAGAAAAGAAGAGCGAAAAATTGGAGCTTGTGCATACAGATGTATGGGGACCTGCTCAGGTATCATCTCTCGGTGGCTCTCGTTATTATGTTACTTTTATTGATGATGCAACTAGAAAAATATGGATTTATTGTATTCAGAATAAATCTGATGTATTTGATACTTTCAAGAAATGGAAAGCTTTGGTTGAGATTGAGACAGGAAAGAAGTTGAAGTGTCTCAGATCAGACAATGGAGGTGAGTATTGCAGCAAAGAGTTTGATAGGTACTTTTCAGAGCATGGAATTCGTAGAGAGAAGACAGTTCCAAGAACAACACAAGAAAATGGTGTTTCAGAAAGGATGAACAAAAAAATCATGGAGCGTGCAAGGTGCATGAGATTGCATGCAGGATTGCCTTTACAATTTTGGGAAGATGTTGTAGATACTACTGTTTATCTAATAAACAGAGGGCCTTCAAGTTCCTTGGATGGTGGTATTCCAGAGGAAGCATGGACAAGTAAAAAGGTAAACTATTCTTTTTTAAAGCCTTTTGGTTGTGAGGCCTTTTTCCATATCAATAAAGAAAACAGAACAAAGCTTGAGGCAAAATCAAAGAAATGTACCTTTATTGGATATGGTGCTAATGATTTTGGTTATCGCTTATATGATTATGAAAATCACAAAATCATTAGGAGCAGAGATGTAATATTCAATGAAAAGGTCTTGTATAAGAATAAGTTGCAGGAAAAGAAACAGGAAAAAGAAAGCAAGGAATACATGGTTCTTGATGAGATAACTGAAAAAGTAAAGGTGCCTGAAAATAATAATAATCAACAACCATAGCAGCAGCAACCACCACAATAGCAATAGGCACCTCAAACACCTAAAAGTGGTGTTAGAAGATCTACCAGGATAAGTAGACCCCCTGAACGATACTCTCCTTCATTATATTATTTATTGTTGACTGATTCTGGTGAACTTGAATGTTATGAGGAATCAATGCAGGTTGAAAGTAGGAAGAAGTGGGAGCTAGCCATGGAAGAATAGATGGACTCCTTAATGCATAACCAGACTTGGGACTTAGTCAGGTTGCCTGCAGGTAAAACTACATTGCAAAATAAATGGGTTTACAGGCTGAAGGAAGAAGATGGAGGAAAACAGAGGTACAAAGCTAGACTTGTGGTGAAGGGGTTTGCACAGAAGAAAGGTATTGATTTTGATGAAATATTTTCTCCTGTTGTTAAGATGAATTCAATCATAACTATCTTAAGTCTTGTAGCAGTGGAAGATTTACATCTTGAACAGTTATATGTAAAGACAACATTTCTCCATGGAGATTTGGAGGAAGAGATATACATGCAGCAACCAGAAGGATATGAGGTAAAAGGGAAAGAAAAATTGGTGTGCAAGTTAAAGAAGAGCTTGTATGGCTTAAAACAAGCTCCATGGCAGTGGTATCTAAAATTTGACAAGTTTATGTCTGAACAAGGTTATACTAGATGTCACTCTGATCATTGTGTTTATCTAAAAAGGCAAAATGATGGCAGCTATATTATATTGTTATTGTATGTAGATGACATGCTTGTTGCAAGATCTAACATGCAGGAAATAAATGTGCTCAAAAGAAAATTGGCAAATTCATTTGCAATGAAGGATTTGGGAGCTGCAAAACAAATCCTTGGTATGAGGATAACTAGAGACAGGAAAAATCGCAAATTAACACTGCCTCAGAATGAGTACATAGAAAAGGTGTTGAAAATATTTAATATGCAGAATGAAAAACCAGTTAGTACACCTTTTGCTAGCCATTTCAAACTTAGTAAGGAGATGTGCCCAAAGACCCAAGAAGACATGGATTATATGTCTAAAGTTCCATATGCATCAGCAGCTGGAAGCTTAATGTATGCAATGGTCTGCACAAGGCCTGATATTGCACATGCAGTGGGAGTTGTAAGCAGGTACATGAATAATCCAGGAAAAGAACATTGGATGGCAGTAAAATGGATTCTCAGATATTTGAGAGGTACCACAAATCAAGCATTATGCTTTGGTGGTTCAAAAATTGCTCTACAGGGATATGTTGATGTATATATGGTAGGTGACAGAGATAACAGGAGGAGCACTACAAGATATGTATTTATTGTAGGTGGAACAGTTGTCAGTTGGGTTTCAAAAATCCAAAGTGTTGTTGCACTTTCAACAACAGAAGCAGAGTATGTTGTTGCTACAGAGGCTAGTAAAGAAATGATTTGGTTACAAAGGTTTATGGGTGAATTGGGTAAGAAGCATGATATGGGCACGTTATACAATGATAGCCAAAGTGCCATTCATCTTGCAAAGAACTCAGCATTTCATTCCAGGACTAAACACATACATCTCAAGTACCATTTCATACGGTCAATATTGGAAGATGGAGAGTTGAAGCTGGAAAAGATACACACTAGCCAGAATCCTGCAGATATGCTAACAAAAGTTGTAACCAGGGAGAAACTGAGAATGTGCTCAGTTTCAATTGGTCTTCAAGGATGACGATGAAGATGAGGAATAGCCAGGTCCAAAGAGGATTCATTGTCCAGTAAATGAAGCAGCGATGGAGTTGCTACAATCAATCTCCAAGTGGGAGATTGTTGGGTGTGGATCCTGATTATCTTGTTTACTTTGTATCACAGCATTGGACCTCTATACCTTCAAAGGGGCGGCAATGCCACCCGTAATTAATCGCTGCCATGGGGGGTCCAGGGGGGGGCAGCAGCGCTTTTCGGAGCCCCCCCCCCCCTGGCGGAGGTTTTCGGGGGCAGCGCCCCCAAAGCTAAAAACAGATGTAAAATTGCCTTGTAAAAGTATTGTAATTTCTAGTCAATCTGGGCCGTTCATTAGGAAAATGATCTGACAGTAGAAGTTATGTTTAGATTAGGGTTTTTTCCCTAAAAGGCAACCCCCTTGTATGTATGAGGGTATTGTATTGCGGCTGTGTATTGTATGTGTATTCTCAGAGCGAGAAACAGAGAGGGAGATTGTGAGAGAGAAAAGAGGATATTACAGCGGATCTGCTGTAGGTTTTGTCTCTTCATTTTTGCTGGATAATAGAAAGGAAGGACTTGCTGTTCGGGGTGGACATAGCCCAAACTGGGTGAACCACGTATATCTATGTCTCTTTAGTTTTATGTGTTTTGTGTGCTTTTATTTTCTGCATATTTTATTTGTTGCATTGCTCTGTAATATTTAATTTTCTAACACATTACCTTCTGAGCTTCTTCTTCAACCAGGCAATTTAGCAAAACGCCTCCCGAATCCTTCCAAAACAGAGCACTATTCAAAATGCAATATTTTGCAGATTTAAGCTTCAAAGATCTACCTTTACTCTTAGACATGCCTCAAGGAGGTGACAGATGCTGAAGAACATACACAATATCTGAATACCAAGGGGATTGCATAAAAATATCTGAAATAGGAACCAGCAAACCTTCATCTTCTTCTTCCGACATTGCTGAAATGAGGTTTATATCTAAAGCACGCAGATTTGATTGGGCCATCAGTTTTGCCAACCCTTGGCCTTTGATCAACTTCGTAGGCTTGATCTCCAGGTCGTACTCCAACATAGTTTCTATTCACTTGCCTCTTAGACCTTCTGGATCAGTTTGCATGAGCACATCCTTGACTGATGCATTAGGGACATATGCTATAGTGTGTGAATGTAGAATATAGACCCTAAAATCTTTCAATGCCTTGACAAGAGCCAATGCCTGCTTTTCAATAATATTATATCTTAAAGCAGCACCTCTAATAGTCCTACTGAAAAAGGCAATTGGATTTTCTACTTCATCTCTCTTTTGCATTAAAACAGCAGCCATAGTATGCTCAGATGCAAACGAAAATATAATAAAATCTTGAGTATAGTCGGGACTGATCAGAACTAGGGCATTAGACAAAGAAAACTTTACCAGATTGAATGACTTGATAGCTTCCTCACTCCACTTAACTGTGTTGTCTTTCTTCAACATATTGGTCATTTCTCTCAAATGCTCAGCCAGATTAGGTATAAATCTGCGCAAAAAATTCATCTTACCATTAAAGGCCTGAATCTCTTTCTTGTTCTGTGGAAGATATATGAGCTGAATTGCCTCCACTCTGGCTGGATCTATGCGGATTCCATATTTATAGATGATATGCCTGAGAAATTTTCCCTCATCCATCGCAAAAAGGCTCTTTTTGGGATTGAGAGAAATCCCAAACTTTCTGCAACGCTGAAAAACCACTCTTAGATGGTGCAAATGCTCATCATCTGAACCTGAAAACACTGTAAAATCATCCAAATAAACAACAAGAAACACATATTTTTCATTTGCAAAAGAAATTTCCATTGCACGTTGGAAGGTGGCTCCAGCGTTCTTCAGTCCAAAGGGCATCTTGGCATACTGGAAGGTTCCCCAAGGTGTTGTAAAGGAAGTTTTATCTTGGTCCTTTTCATGCACCAAGATCTGGTTATACCCTGAGTAGCCATCAAGTAGTGACATCGTAGATGCTCCAACTACTCTCTGCAGAATATGGTCCATTTTCGGAAGTGGGTAATTATCCTTTAAGGATGCCTTATTCAAGTTCCGAAAGTTAATACACAGTCTTATTTCTCCAGTCTTTTTACACACTGGGACAAAATTCAAAATCCAATCTGAAAATATAATAGGAATTATGATTCTTGCTTTGTACAACCTGTTTACCTCCTTTTCAATTGATGGCAACAGCTTTGGATTGATTCTTCTCAACTTCTGTCTGAAAGGCTTCTGATCCGACTTGATAGGAATTGTATGTTGAATTATGTTCTTATCATACACTTTCAAATTTGAATAATCCCATGCAAATACATCAGAAAATTCATAAATAAATTTAACATACTTCTCCTTTACCTCAGGGGATAATGCCTTTGATAATTTGACAAACTTGGGCTGATCAGCGGTTCCAATATTCACATCTTCAACTCCTTTCTCTGTGGGAACCAAGCTTGGTTTCTTTGCAACATCATCCTGATCAAAAATCTCCTCTAGAGGTATGAGACCTCTAGGAATTACATTATCATTTAACTGCAATATTTCCATCTAGTTTGCTTCCAACTCCTGATCATCAACCTCATACTCACCCTCTATTGGAGTATCTTTGAATTTTCCATCACCCTAAAAAAATGCATTGATCTCATTATCATCCCAAAATACTTGCCAATACCTTAAATTGTCCAGAACAGCAGGCCTATGTTTGACGTAGATTTCAAACTTATTGTTGGAGTTAATTAGAATCTTCAAGTTACTTGCAGTAGTGGCAAGAGAATCAGAAATAATGTTTTTCATCCTGGGCATTGTTGTCAAAGTATACTCTGGGAATATTTTCAAAATTTCCAAGACAACATTTATGTATGCCCTCAATCTTGGATGTTTGGCTTGGTATTCTCCCTTCACTCGTTTGATTATCAATTCGGAGTCTCCATATACAGAAATCCTTTTTGCATTCAACTTCTTCAAAATTTTGAGGCCTGCAATCAAAGCCTCATATTCTGCTTCATTGTTAGAGCAATCAAAAGCTAGCTTATAAGCACAAACTATAACATTACTTGGAACCTTTTCAGGTTGAAAAACAGGGCTCCTAATCCATATTCCAATGCCAGCTCCATCAAAATCCATACTCCACAGGCCTTCTTCTTCTTCTTGAATATGCTGGAAATTTGTTTCTTTCTCTTCTTTACCTTGGCTGATTTTTGGTTGTTCATTGTCCCTTTGTTGCTGGAAGGTGGGAGGTTCAGAAGTATTTGCTGCTTTTTCCTTTTCCTGTTTGAGAACCTCTCTGAAATCTCAGGTATTTAATCCACTTGTACCAATTGAACATTCTCATCATTTAAACCACCATCATAATACAAGACAAAAGACTCTAAGTCTGTATGGACATCATTAATGGGATGATTTACAGGCTTGTCTTTGCTGGTAATCATATATTTCATTTTCTTTTCCCTATATAACTTCCTCAACTGGCCAAATACAGGGATAGTGGCATAAGAGAAGTCAAGCTGCATGATTCCCTTAAGTTTTGCACCCCAAGACCTAGATAGAATCATTCCAAACCTTGGTGGGACATCAGCAACAACTACGTCCATCAAGACATTCTTTGCTGGAATCTGGTCTAAAGACACTACCAAATATTTAATTAAACCAATACAGTGGACCCTACTTGAGTCGAAGGAATACAAGTCATGATATTTACGAGTGATGTCAAGGCCTAGCTTCTCCATGACAGCTTTGGGCATCAAATTATGTGAGGCCCCGGAGTCCAACATAGCATTATGTAGGATAAACTCATGTACTCTAAGACTCAAGTAAAAAGGAGGGACTTCATTTTCTTCAGATTCTTCTATGGCTGGACCGAAAATAAGTTCAAGGTAGTTGTCTTCTACTTTGACCATATCGGAGATGGAATCTATTTGCAAGACTTTGGACACCTGAGTTTTATACACGCTATTCTTTACCAACTCTGTGAGGGGCATAGACACTTTTAATTTAGAGATTTCATTTTCTAGATTAAAGGAGGGAGGTTTTTCTACCTCTTTGATGGGCGGGTCTTTCTTATTTCTTGGCTCCTTTACTGTGTTCTGCTGGTTCTTCTCATTGGATGAGTAAGCACTTGTAGGTGCTTTGCTAGAGGAAGGATCAACCGGCTCCTTAGCTTTCTTCTGTGCATCGTTTTTCATTTGGAGTTCCTTTCTCTTTTGAATGGGGCTGACTGTAACCTCTCTGTTCCTTAAAGAGTACTGCCTTTGTTGAGCCAACAAAGCATTCATATACCCTCTCTGATAGTCATCAGACTCCTCTTCCAGTACTGTATCATTGGCAAAAATGAAATTTTGGTTTTTTTGAATGTCTGGAGTCACCACTGTGTATTCTTCATCTTCTGTAAGGAAAATGGGTGCACCATCAACCGTGAAAAAGTGATTAGCCTCAATCACAGGATCATCTTCATCTGAATTTGTCCCTTGCACGTAATTCTGCTGCAAAGGAGTTTTAATTTGCTGCTGTGGTGGCGTAATTTGGTCCTGCGTTCTTTGCTCTCTCTGTTTAATTCTGAATTGCGACTGCTGTCCTCTGAAATTAGGATTTATTATTTGAGGCTCTGGTTTGTCTGCAATGGTCAACCTATCAACCATTTTTTCCACCGTTCTGATCAGAGTGTCCATTTTACTATCTGAAGTAGAGGCCTCCTCTTTAAATGTGACTCTTTTCTCAGCTCTGGCTCATGCTCTTTTAGCTAGCAGATTAGCTTCAACATTTACCGCTATCTTCTGCATGTCTTCAAGTGAAGACAGATCTCTTTCACGCAGCTGATATTCCATGTCGGCATCAAATCCATTAGGAAATTTTAACAATGCTAATCCCACAGGAGGCTTCAAATTAGCTGGAATAGCATTATATACATCATTGAATCTCAAACAATAATCCTGCACGGTTTCACCCACATTTCTTTTAATGTTCTCATATTCAGACAGAATTTGAAGTGGGTTCTTTTTTTCCTCCCACCGGTCCAGAAACTAAGTGTGCAACTCCTACAAAGTGTGAATTGTGCCTGGAGGTAGGGCTCTAAACCACTTTCTGACTTCGCCTCCGAAACTTTGAACAAACATCCTTGTCGTTACATTCTTTGCTTCTACCTCATGCAAAACAAAAAAGTCATTCATTTTATCAACATGTTGCTGACCCGTGATGCTCTGAGTGGCATCAAAAATAGGAATTTTACTTTGATAGTCATCCAGAATATCATTGAGGACCTAGGGTAAGACCAGGGGTGCATACCTGACAGCCATAACTCTGGGTGGATTTACGACATGATTTGTAGGATTTGAGGGAGGTGTTAATGGAGGAGATGATAATTGGGAATTGAATGATGGGAATGATGATGAATTGGGAGGGGGGAATGTTGTTCCTGATGATTCTGAAGGCTTAGGGATATTAGTTACAGTGATGGACTGAGGAGAATTCAAAATGTAATCGTCAATGGAGGTATTTTCTCTTTGGACTTCAATATCTAGAAGGAAATCAGGATCTAGAATTGTATCATCAATGCCATTTTCAGACTGATTCCTAAATAAAGAAAGCTTGAAATTCTCGTCAAAGGAAAGATCCTCTACAAAAAACCATTCACTGGGCCAAGTATAGGACCTGAAAACGGGTCTGGGGCTTAATGATCCTTCTTGTCTTCTGACAATTCTTGGGATAAGATTTGGATTTTCAAACATAGGGGGAGGATTTGGATCTGGCTTAGCCCTGGTGTATCTTCTTGAAGCCAGTGTGGTCAAATTTCTATTCTACAAAAATCTTATTTTGCAGCCTAGAAAAAATCTGAACATCATCTTTCAAAAGTCTGGAATTATTTGATGTACTGGGGTAAATCTTGCAAGTCAGATGTTATGTTTATAAAACTAGACCGGAGATTGACTGAAGCAACATTTATCTACTTATTCACTTGCAAAGTAATTTGCAGTTCAAAGGCTACCTGGCATAACTTCAGGCTCCGTCTGTAGTTTATAAAACAAATAACACTAACAAACAAAAAATCTTGAACTTTTCCCCAGTATGGTCGCCAGAGATGCTAGCACCTGAATTGGACCCCAGGCTGCAAAAGGAAATATCAGGGTAACAACTAAACCACGCTCAGCCTTGTAGCTAGCCCTACAAGGACAGGAGAGGAATCTCTCCATAAAATAATATTCAATGGAACACAATAAATGGACTGATAGTAGGCTAGATAAAATGATGGGAAAAGGGTTTAATAAAATGAATGAATGAATGAATTTCAGGGATGTGTGGGATATAAAGGGACAGTTGAAACTGGGAATTAAATCAGGACACAGGGTATTTCATGGGGCAAGATAGGCGGGAAAATTAGCAATTAAAATTTAATGAGGATGGGATGGAAAGACTGGTGAGGAGCTAAAAAGGGCACAATAAATGGATCATTTTCAAATAGAAGAAAAATACAGAGTATGAATGATTTCCCAAGGTAGAACATATAAAATGGATTCTACCTTTCTATCTTGAAAGCATTCAAAAGTAAATGTTTATGGATGAATGGAACACATAACAATTCACATATGAAACAAAGAAGAAAACAAATGCTAACTCTCATACCACATGGATCCCACAAATCAGAGTTGCATCTCTTATTAATTCCTGTCAAACTGTACAATGTAGCGCAGAGATGTTCTTCCACACGATTCCCCTTCTTCAGACTCAGACTAGGTACAAATGATTTACAATTACAATAAATAGGCTGAAATATGGGAACATAGATCCACAGAAAAGGGAGCTGTTCTAACAGCTGAAGAACTGAAATACAATCATAGTAAATAAATACAACAATCTGCCCCTGAAAATAAGGGACATCATTGCATTTGACCACTTGGAGATTTTGTTGTTAGGATGTATGAAAGAAAATAGGTTAACCGATGAACAGATTTCCTATTTTGCTACTTGCTGTAACAATATTTGTTTTAAATAATATCTCGGCCCTTTGACTGTTCGCCTTCCATTTGTTGTTTGAATAAAACCAACTTTTTTAATAAAAATTCCTTTGAAATGAAACTTTGCCTTTAGTGAAGGGAAAATTTATTTTAAATAGGAAAAGGGAAGGGAAATGGGTGGTACCCACATATAAATCGCAATAGGAATTGGAACGGGAGTGGAGAGATATATATATGAAACAATAGTGTGATCGCAATCAGAATGGACAGGCGAAGGGGATATGACATATAAAAATACAAGTGTAATCACAATCGCAATCGGGGAGCGGGGTAGGCAGAGTGACATAACATATTAAAATACAAGTGTAATCGCAATCGCAATCGGGGAGCAAGGTAGGCGGAGTGACATAAAATGAAACGATTAAAATATGCGATGCGATGGTGGAATGAGGGCAATCGCAATCGCAATCGGGACTTTGGGGCAGACATATTGCAATGGGCGATTGAAACCAAAACTTCCGATGCGATTGGAGAAGGGGGAATGGGAAAAACCTTTGTACAAAATTAAATATAAAAAATTTCACATTTACAAAGGGGAAGGCCCTTTATAATATATATGGGCAGAAGGACCGTATGGTGGGCCCGAGGTCAATCGCAATCGCAAATCAGAATCGGGAGAGGGGCGAAGTGATATATGTGAAACAACATTTCCGATGCGATTGGGGATAACCCTTTGTATATAATCAAATTAACCAAGATTCAGGTTAACAAAGGAAAAACCCTTTTATATATGAACGGGCGGATGTATTATGGTGGGTCTGACAGTCAATCGCATCGGAGATCGGAGGGAAGCGGGGGTAATCGCATCGGAAGGAAGGGATGTGCGATGCGATCAGAGGAGGGGCGCGATCGAGAGATCAAAGAAATACTTTCGATTGGGTCGGGACTTGCGATAGGGTGATGTTGTGATGGGGTGATGCTGCGATCGGATGATGTTGCGATCGGAAGCGCTCAATCGCATCGAAGCTTACGATGAGCCGATCGGAACACACAAATAAATGTTGTGATTAGCTGAATATTGTGATTGCGATGAAAGGAGAAGGGACTTGGGTTATGCGGGGCTTACAATATAAAACTTTTGTTATAAAGTTTTATCATAAGGTTCCAACGTATGGTGGGGAAGTGGTTGGAAACGGCAGGGAATATATGTAATATACGAAACTTTGAAATATAAGGTTTTAACAAGCATGGAGGGGAAGTGGTTAACATATAAATCGCATTTGTATATAAAGTGATTTATAATGTGAATTTATAATTGGAAAGGGGGAAAAGGGTTTTTTTAAAGGGATATAAAACTTTAATAAAACAAAGTTTAAGGGGAAAATGGGAAATAGGGGGTATAGGGAATTTTACTTCACTTAAGCATAAATTTCAATCCAGAAGTCAGTTTTGAGAGTGTAGTATACCGTTGGAAAGCTCTTTCCGGGCTCTTTCTGATGGATCTACTTGGAGGATGATTTGGTGCTGAAAATGTTGTGGAAAACTTCTCTGGATGCAGGGAAATCACTTTGTGGAGATAACATCTTTTGAATTGTGACTTATTACATATGATGATATAAAATTACATAATGAATAAAGGAAAAATGTCATGTTTTCACCTCAAAACATGGTTTTGAGGTGAAAATTACATCAAGCTGAATAAAATATCTTTTTGATCTTCCAGGTGTTGTGACTTTGAATTTATTGACTTCCTCATGACCTTGCTGATATTATTGACATTTGACTCATTAATTTGACCATGGTGAGACCCTAGAAACTAATGAGACCCATATTATGACCTACTGATATGATTTTGAGAATGAAAGTGACTAATGACTAAAGAAAATAGAAAGGAAAATCAGCAAGTACCTCATGAGGGACAACTGATAAAAATTACTACCATCAATGAATCCATGACCTAGCAGAATGGTGAAATTTATTCGGTATGAGACACCTAATATGCAGATGAAAAAGAGCAGTTTTGATCACTGATGGCAGTATGACTAGACTAACACCAACAGGATGGACAAGTAGAAATGGGTATACATTGGGAGAGAAGGCTACCGAGTGAGACAAGAGAGAGGCTGTCATGAGTTCTACATTTAAGGCAGTCTGGGTGAGGTACAAAATCAGCATGAGAGAGTAGGAAAGGGAGTTGGTTGAGGAACCAAATGGGCAGCTGATTTGATGGATCACATTCTTCTGGCATATCTTTTCTTCATGTGAGGAGCTTGGAACACTATGCCTGGATAAATTCATGATTGAGAGGTGTGAGAGTTGTACTGAATTTGAGAAGAGACCTGACATCTCTCCAACATTTAATTTTCCTTGCTATCTATGAGCGTATAGTCCTAGCAGAGAGGCCTTTATTCTAGGTCCCCCCATGCAAGGTAGAGGAGTGATGTGTTGCCACTTGTTCCTTCATTTTCCAGCTTGTCCACCAGGTTTTTGGCCTTGTGCCTTACCACCTAGAAGTGGAGCCCGCTCAACACCTTGACGTGGTGGCATATACGGTGGAGGGTATTATTTAGTCTCTATTTTTCCATCACCTTGGTAACTTTGGTTCCCCCTTGTAGTTTGCGGTGGGTCATGGTTGCAAGAGTTGAGTCTCCTTCGATGATGATCAATCCAAGACCTTGGACTTTGGAAATGATGAGGCCATGCTCTAGGTCTAGGAGCTCCATAGTGTTGTTGGTGGATTTTCCTAGATTGCCAACATAAATCCATAAAATTTCTCCCTTATAATTCCTGAAAGCTCCCCCAAAGCCCGCAACACCTGGATTACCTTTCATAGCGCCATCGTATTTTAATTTTAGGATATCTTTATCAGGGGATCGCCACGTATCTGGATCGTATGTTCCCGCCATGTTCAGGATCCTAGTGTTCAAGGGGGAAGAATACAACGCAAGGAGTTGAATGATCCTTATATCTGAGGGAAAAGGTGGACTAACAAAGTTCGGCAAATTGAAAATAATGGATGATTACCTGACCACCTGCATAATTGAGGTAAGGATGTTAACCTTCGACTTCCTATTCCCTCTTAAAATTTGAACTTTTATTTCCTTCCAGATTTCCCAGCATATGGTGCCTGGGATCATGTTCCAGGCCTTATCAACCATCGAGTGTAGGGAGATTGAATTTTTCCAATTGTCCAGAGTGCTCAGCAAGGATGCCCTGTTTCTTTCTGAGGTTCTGAAAACTATATCAGCCCATTCCCATAGAGAATTGGTGTAATCACAGACATTTAGAAGGTGGTTTATGCTTTCCTCCTCCAATTTGCATAGAGGGAATCTTGAGGGGCCTTTGAAGCCACATTTTAAAATATTATCCCTAGTGGTAATATTTCCCTGCATTGTTAGCCATATAAATATGGAGATTTTTGGCCATAATTTTATGTTCCATAAAGTTTTCCACCTCTTCTCCGATTGGAATTGATTATGGTTTTCCTTATAACTGTAAGCCTCCTTGAGATTTAAGTTCCCAGCCAAGTATTTTCCCCACCTGAGATTGTCCTTCCCTTTGTCAAATTGGATTTTCCTTTCCTGAATTATGATTTCTAAAGTAGCCTAGTCAAAACCCTCTTGTATTGGATCGCAGTCTTTGGCCTCAATCCATTATCTCCATATATCATTGTAGTTGTTTGGCTTGTAGTAGTGAGACACTTCGTATTTTCCTTTCCCCTGCATTTCAGTGTGTAGCACTGTGAATTGATCCCTCATTATGTTTGGAAGTTTCTTCCATGCGTCCTCCCAGAATAGGGCATTTTCCCCATTGCCAATTTCCCAGAAGCAGAGCTCTTGGATGATGTCCTTATTCTCCCAATTCTGATTCCATATGACAAAACCTTTTATGTTACCTGTGAGTCTCATAAGGTCACTTGTTTACTGATTAGGTGCATAGTTAGTTTTCCAAATTATTCCCTAAGGCGTATCTGATTTTTCAAGCCATCACCACCAATTTTTCGCTCCCAGGGTCTTCCCCAGAATGTCAGTGTCTCTAAGACCAAGACCACCATTGCATTTTGGCTTGCTAACATTCTCCCAATCCTCTAAAGCCCACTTTTTCCTTGTGCCAGAGACTCTCCAAAGGAAATTTATTTTTATGCCTCAGCTTGCATTGATGACTGAATTGGGGGCTACCAACGCCAAGAAAAGATACATGGGTATTGTCTGCAACACATATTTTACCAGGACCAATCTTCCAACCAAATTAAGAGATCTAAAGGTGCAACTGAAAAGTATCTTGTAGGTTTTATTTAGTAGATTCTCCCAGTTAGACTTCCTGAAAGGTTTTTCTATAAGAGGGACACCTAGGTATCTAGATGGGAGGGAGCATTACTGAAAACATAGGTTTATGGTGATTTTTTTCTAGATGGCCATGGGAGTATTAAAAAATAAAAGTTTCAATTTTTCCAGGTTAATGGAATTTATCGAGGCTTCTAAAAAGAAATTGGGAATTTCTTTGAATTGAGCCGCTTATTTGATCATGGGAATTCCCATTAAGAGAGTATCATCCGTAAATTGTTGGTGAGTCAAGGGAGGGGCGTTGTTGTGGAGCTTGAGGCCCTTGAGGGTATTATTGAGGTTGGTTGTTGTAATGGTTCTTCTAAGGCCTTCATCCATAATAACAAAGAGGAAGGGAGACAAGGGGTATCCTTGTCTTATGCCTCTGGGCTGGAAAAAGGGCTTGGAGGGAGATCCATTGATGAGAATGGAGAAGAAGGCTCCCAAAACCAAGGCCATTATCCATATTGTATAGTCCTGGTTGAAGCCAAAGGCTTTTAGGATTTCCTTTATATATCCCCAACTTAACTTATCAAATTATTTTGCCATGTCAAGTTTCATTATCATACCTGGCTTCTTCATGGATTTTGGAGAGTGAATTAATTCATGGGATTGGATAATGTTGTCCATAATTTGATGCCCTTCCACATACCCTAATTGATTAGAAGATATGAAGAGGGGTAAGATAGCTTTGATTCTGTTATCTAGAACTTTGGAGATGATTTTATAAATAACATTGGAGAGGGAGATGGGTATAAAACAATCAAGAGTTTGAGCTCCTTCTTCCTTGGGAATGAGAGTGAGGAAGATGGCATTGAGAGATTTCAATACCATTTTATTGATTTTGGAGTCCTCCACTAGGGCATTTATTTCCTCTTTCATGAAGGACTAGGCATATTTGTAAAAATCAATGGTAAAACCGTCCGAGTTGGGTGCCTTCCCATTTGTCATAGACATGATGACATCATCCACCTCCTGTTGCTAAACTTATTTTAGAAAATTTTTGTTATGATCCTGATTGAGAATAGTTGGGATGTTAGCAGCGATTTTCCATATTTCCCTATTCATGACCCCCCTTGGCTCCTCTAGTAAAATGTTGTAGTAGTCATTCAGCTCTTTCTTTATGTCCTCATGAGTATGGATTGTATTACTATTCTTGGTTTTGAGGCTGAGGATTCTATTATGCTTCCTATGCTGAATCATTGAGCAGTGAAAGAAGGATGAGTTGTGTTCCCCACATTTGAGCCACTGAATCCTAGAGTTCTGATGCCACCGCTTTTCCTCCTGTAAAACTCTTTCTTCCGATTTTTTGTGAAGGGTCATTTCCACTTGTTTTTGTTGGTTTGAGATACCACTATGGATAATATTTTCCTAGAGGTCTTCCATATATTTCTCCAGCTCCTTTTGTATTTAAATATGCTACCAAATACCTCTTTGTTCGAGTGCTTGATTATTATTTTGACATTCTTTAGTTTTTTTTTTTTAAATTGAAACATTCTTATTCCAACCTGATATGGTGTGTTTACCCACTAGTATTTTAGGCTTGTAATGAAGTTAGGGTGTTCCAACCAGAAGTTCTCAAAATGGAAAGGTCGATTTTTAGGTTAGGTTGAGATTTGTAATTTTAGAACATTGGGCCAATGGTCAGAGCCCATTTGGGGACATTAGGGGAATTTTGAGGTCTAAAATGGGCCTCCTAAGGAAAATCTACAATAAAAATTCACTTTATGAGAACCAATCACATTTTAGGGTATGACATCATCCCTAATGGTTGAGGTGGCATTGCTTGAGTTAAAGGTACTTACTTGTCACATTCTCGTTGATGGATAAAAACTCATGGTTAACCATGGTAGTACTCTAAGTACTTTTAAAGTCAAAGTAAAGTACTCATAATAAATGTCATTTCACACTTTTTGAATAAAAAAATATTATTGTCATTTCATATTTCTTGAAAGAAACAATGCATATCCATATACATTTATTATATTATATTATATTATATTTTTTTATTTAATATATTAATTACATTTTAATATACAATTTAAATAATATAAATTTTAATTAATAGCATATAATATAATTAAGAATTTATAAATTTATATTTATATTTTATTTTAAGTTATTTAAGTACAAAGGACAAATGCATTAGTTGTTCAATGATAATGATTTTTTCTTGAAAAGCTCATTATTATTTATAGTCACATCAATACAATTTTTTTATTAATTTTATTTTCGTACAACTTTTGAATTGAATTTAACTATGGTTACATGGATTGTGGTGCAAAAAGTGAATTGAAAATTCATAAATATTATTTTATTGGTTTAACTATTATTTTATTGTTTCCATAGGAGGCCCATTTTAGACCTAAAAATCCCCCTAATGAGGATTCTGGCATCCGTTTCCCAGGAGGTCATGAATATATCTTCAGAAAACATGAAGTGATCCCATCTTGAATCAATCTCACTTGTACCACCTCTTCTATTATTCCATGTGAAGGTTCCATTCACAGTTGGAATGTTAATCAGACCCATCTTGTCCAGAGTTTCTTGAAATAATTTCGAGTCCCTATCCAACTTTCAGATTCCACCTCTCTATTCATTTAGGTTCATTATCATGTTGAAGTCCCCTGCTGTGATTTTGAGGGACAAGGCGATGGATTCTACGATATTTGACACCATTTTTAGCATCTGAATTACTTCCACAACCCTTTGGGGGGCGTATATGTTTGTTACACAAATGATTTCATCGGAACCAATTATATTTAGAACTATAGTGATTGAGCTTCTCGTTGAAACCGATGAGGTTAGTTCCAGCATTGAGCTTTTCCAAAGATTCAGTTTCCCTCCCACGGTCCGAAAGGCCTAGTTAGCTATGTAGATGTAGTTTTTGAAATAGTATTTTTGGAGAGGTTTAAGGTTATCCATTGTGAGATTAGTCTCTTGAATGAGAACTATGTATGGCTTATTGGTAATGAGCCTATGTTTTAAGATTATTATTTTCCCCAGACCATTTAGGCCTCTTATATTGCAATAGATACAATTTATAGAAACAAATGGGGGGTTAGAGTAAGCGCTCTTACCTTGCCTTCATTAAGAAGTCTTGCTCCGAGTTCTTGGAGAATCTGACTTGTGGGTTTTCTTCCTCTTTTTTTGTCGAGTCATTTTATGTTGTAATGGTCCACTGTCATGTCTACCAGGACTCTCTTGTGAGATAGGACTTTTAGATTTTTTTTGTCCATACCTTGTTTTAGTTCTTATTGTAACATGTATGATCCCTCTATTTTTTGAATGTGCTCCTCCGGTATTGTTGCTAGGCCTTTTTTTCCCATTCTTCTACTATGGAATTTAAGTCCACTCCTTCCAAGGAATCTTCTATTGCATGGCCTTCTGGTGAGGTTTCTATTGCAGCTGGTTCCATATCTGTGTCCTTAGGATTATATTCTTCTTCTGCTTGCTCATGCCCCTCTTATTCCATTTGTTCTTGAGAGTGATTGTTCAGGTTTTGGAGGGTTTCTATGTCTTCCTCATTTTTTCCCCTAATGTTGTTGCTTCTTGCTCTTCGTGTAGGGCTTCAAATCTATTTTTGTTGGATGTTGGGTTGTGTCCTTGTTTTCTCTATTGCTTCCTGTTTTGTTTATTTCTCTGTCCCACCTTAGTGAACACTTGTTCCTCTATCTTTTTTTGAGCTTAAGCGTTGATTTTTTGTGATTTGTTTAAAGGGAATTCTCTGAATAGATGTCCTTTCTCATGACATTTTCTACATCGGAATGGTATGTGTTCATAATCTATGTTTTGAATTCATCTTTAATCTCTGAAGACCAACTTTATTGTTTCTGGTAGAGCTCTAGAGATGTCCATGTATACGCATATTCGAGCATAGGATATGTAGTATCTGTTCTTGGTTCCTTTTGAAATTTTTATATATTCACCTGTCTCGCCTCCAATCTGTTTAAGCACAGATGGAGACCAGTAGTCAGAGAGCAGCGATTAAAGTCTGAACCAGATCGACACTCTCGTGAAATCTACCTTTTCCAGTGTAAATTTCTCCTTCTAGTATCGCATGTATAGCCCTTCCAATTCAAGGAAGTATGGGCCTCCTTAAAATATTTTGTATTTGTCTTCTAAGAGGTAAAAAATGATCATAAAGAATCCTTTCGACCCTAGTTGTAGTCTTATTTCTCCCTTAGGTCATCATTTTAACTGAATCCACTAGTTCAAAGAATTTTCAATGGGACATATGCGCATCAATCTGCAGATGATTAAATGTTGTTGCATAGAATCATGATAGGATGCTACATTTGGGTCTTGGATTTCCAGAATTGGTATCTTCGCTTCTTTTGGTTTGCAATTGCTATTTTTCTTTGGAGAGGTTCCTTGGGGTCTTCCTACTTGGGGGTGTTCAGTGCTGCGCTACGAACCTTCCTGTGACACTGAAGTTTCTTTCGCATCTGATCCCAAATCCATCTTGTCGTTTTCTGATATTCCTTTTGGTTGTTTGTTAGCTTCTACAGACTGTCTAAGTCTGGATGACTGAAAGGCATTATACATAGTTAAATTTGTGACAAAGGAGGTTTTTGGCTCCTTGTTCTTTCCAATGATTGTGTCGTGAAAAGAGGGGGCCTTCTTCCCCCCCCCCCCCCCCCCAACATATGCCATGGTCTAGACTATAAAGAACCCTAACAGTGAAACCCCAAACCCTAGTAGAGTGCCCTCCCTCGATTACCTATCCTATCATAAATGAAATTATCATAGTTGATCTTTTTGGATTTAATTATCATGAATTTAGTATTGTTGACATTAATAGTCATACCCATCTTGGAGCATTAATCATGGAGGATTCTAAGCTTCTCACTAAGATCATCATGGCTTATGACAAAAAGAACGATATTTTCAGCATAAAGGAGAAGATTAATGACCATACTAGTGAGTGTGGGACCATCACATTCTGCAATTTCCAAACACTCTTCTAGCTTATCAATGTATATGCTAAAAAGGGTAGGGGATAGGGGACACCCTTGCTTAACCCGATATTACAATTAATATCTTCAAACCAAACCTTTTTGGTCTTAATCTTGGAAAGAATGTTCTCGTATAGCATAGTCACAACAATCCTCAACTCAAGAGGAACCATTATCTCTTCAAGTCTCGATCATGACTTATCCCAATGAACTGTGCTGAAGGCTTTTCTAAAGTCGTCAAAACAACATAACTGTTGAGAATGCAGCAAGATGATGGAGCTTAGTGAAATGAAGTCGCCTTCACTAAGTGGGCCCGCAGGCAAATTCTGGCGCAAAGTCTATTTTTAGACTATGTCTATTTTTAGACATACGGAGCATAATTTGGGAATTCTACTTGGAGATTCTTGAAGCATGCGACATGTCGGTAAAAATAGATGTGACCCTATTTTTTAGGACCCAGACTATTTTTAGACTGATCTCCTAAAAATATGGAAGTCAAATATTATTTACCCTTAATAATATTTTGACTATAAACAGCAGTTTACTCTCTTGGCGCACTTCGGTTTGAGTCATGGAGGTGACTCATGCAACTGACACAAGGAATCACGTGGTTCCTAGGGTTTGATGGCATCTTGCATGGTTGGCTTCAGTTAGACTTCAGTGGCAGGAGTTTTGGAGGAGTTAACGGGACAAGTAGTGGAGTTGTGTTCTGTTTGTTTTAGTTGAACTAGTTGGGATTAACTAATCAACTAGATATGAGTGGAGTAAATTAAATAATATTTAATTTACTAAATATTAACTCATTAGTCAACTCAAGAACACTTCAGTTCACTACAGTGCATGATCAGTTCAGTTTAGACCAGTGGAAGAGGTAGATGAAAGGGTGAGTAAAGCTATCAGTTGGTAGATTGGTTTTGCATGAGATTTGCATTACACTTGGAGGAATTGTCCATGACAATTGCGCAGTCAAGGCAAGGGGATTCGAACCTTTAACCTCTTCATATACAGGCCATGATTGCGCAATAGAGGCAAGGGCAGTCAGCAGTGAGTTTTGAACCCGAGACTTGTTCAAAACTGAGTTAGATTGTGTGTGACTTTATGAGAAAGTACTGAGTACTTGTGAGGAGTATTGTACTTTGTTGGTTACATTATTTCTCCATTATAATATACACAATAGCTGCGGGGTTTTCAACTATAGGCTTTCCCCATACATACTGAGTTAATGTGTGATTGATTTGATGTGAGATTGCTTCTGTTATTTCCGCATGTGACAATTAATTGTAGAAGAAGGTTATGTGTTATTTATGCAATTCGAAATTGATATATGACTAGGTTAATCTTCAGTGAATAAGTGATTTATTCAGCTAATTTCTACATGGTATCAGAGGAAGATTAATTGTCGAGGTCTATTACGGTGATTGCAAACTTATTTCCTCGGACAGAGTCTGCATGCGGGCCAGGTAGCCTCCGGAATATTCATCCTTCTTTGTAAGGTGAAAGATCTGGTGAATGCCCTTGCAGTCAATCTCTGATTTGGAAATAATTTGTTTTCAAGTATAGATCGAGAACGATAGAGCTTGGAGTTTGGAATTCGAATTTTGCAGAAGGTTGGTTTTCTTGGTGCCGGTGTTGAAGATGTCTTCTTTCAACGGTTTGCGACTCGAATATGCTCTTGAAGGCAGTTCGAATTATGTTGCATGGAAGGATCGCATGGAAGCAGTGTTAGAAGATAATGGTCTGAAGGAGTTCGTAGATACGGATGTCCCAAAGCCCACTGATGCAGCTTTGGTCGATGCATGGCAAAAGAAGATCGCGAAATGTCGAAGGATCCTGTTGGAGGGCGTCAAGGATCATATTGTATCCAGCCTGCATGGAAAGGCTACTCCATATTTAATGTGGAAAGCTTTGACGGATCTATTCCAGAGTAAGAGCGACCAAAGGAAGCTGGCGCTCAAAGATAAGCTCAGGAACATCAAGATGGAGAAGGGTGACAGTATCGCCAAATACCTCACGAAGTTCACTCAGTGCAGAGATGAGCTGGGAAGTGTGGGGGTGACTGTCGAAGACGAGGACATGGTCGACCTGGCTCTCCTTGGTCTTCCGAGGGCTTGGCACTCATATCAAGATAGTGTCAATGGTCGGGAGAAGCTGCCGGGATGGGAGCGCCTTTGGGCGGATCTCATGCAGGAGGAGATAAGGAGGACTAATCGAGATGGATCTTCATCAAAGGGAGCTGATGAAGAAAACTGCGCTTTGGTGTCCAAAGCTAAGAAAGGGAAGGGTAAGAAAACCTCTCATTCTGGAGCTAAGGGCAAGAAGCCGGATATGGCGAAAGTGAAATGTTTTCACTGCCATGATCACGGACATTATGCTACCAATTGTCCAAAGAAGAAGAAGAACAAGCAAGCGGGAAGATCTGCAGATGGAGAAGCTTTGGCTTCACGGTTCGAGCTTGACTTTTCACTGATTGCATGCTTGGTTTCAAGTGTGATGGGATCGGTGTGGTTCTTGGACAGCGGTGCGTCATTTCATATGACGGGAGATCGGGAGTTGTTCTCGGATCTGGAGGACAAGGATTTGGGTATGCACATCGAGATGGGCGATGACGGTAGATACAGTGCGACTGGTATCGGTACCGTATCCTTTCAGAGGGAGTCCGGTAAACCCTTTGTCTTAAAGGATGTCATGCATGTACCTGGATTGAAGAAGAACCTGATTTCAGTAGCGATGTTGGAGGATAAGGGTTATGATGTGGTCTTCGGCGAAGGAAAAGCTTTCCTGCGCAGTAAGACTACTGGAGAGACCCGGAAGATAGGGGTTCGAACTCAGAACCTTTATCAGTTGCAGGTAGATGACTGCGCAGCTATAGCATGCAAGGCTGGAGATGTGGTGAGCCGGGATGATGAGGGTGAACTATGGCACAGGAGATTGGGCCATCTTCACCATGGAGCTTTGAAGATTCTGCAGCAGATTTCTACTGGACTTCCTAAGGGCACCCTTGCGCAGTCAGATCAGTGCAAGGGGTGTACTTTAGGGAAGTATGTGAAAGCCACCTTCCACGAGAAGGATAGTCGCGCCACGACGATCCTTGAGAGAGTTCACACAGACGTGTGTGGTCCTTTCTCAGTTGCTTCGACAGCAAAGCACAGGTATTATGTGATCTTTGTTGATGATTCCTCTCGAAAGTGCTGGATCTTCTTCATGTCGAAGAAGAGCGATACATTCGCGAAGTTCTGTGAGTTTAAAGCACTGGTCGAGAAGGAGTCGGGGAAGAAGGTGATTGCTCTAAGGAGTGATAACGGTGGTGAATTCATCTCGACTGAATTCAAGGAGTTCTGCAGCGCAGAAGGGATTCGGAGAGAGCTCATCGCACCCCATAACCCACAGCAGAATGGGGTGGCTGAGCGGAAGAACAGAACGATCGTGGGTGCTGCACGGGCGATATTGCATGATCAGGGCCTACCCCTTCACTTGTGGGCTGAGGCATGCAATACAGCAGTGTATGTGCAGAACCGTTGTCCTCACAAGGTTCTTGGCATGAGTACACCGGAGGAGGCTTATTCTGGCAAGAGGCCTGATATTTCCCATTTGCGGATTTTTTGTTCTCCTGTCTACATGCATGTGACGAAGGATGCGAGAAGGAAGCTGGATCCAACTGCTGAGGTTGGAATATTTGTGGGGTACACTGATACACCTCACAACTACCGGGTGTATTTGTCAGACAGTCGAAAGACTGTTGTGCGACGGGATATAAAATTTCAGGAGAAGAAAGCCATGCAGTGTTCGCTTGAGAGGGAGCTACACTTGCATGCAGATGAGGAGCTGTTAGTTCCTAAGGAGGAGCTTCCGGATGTGGATCAGCCACAAGAGGAGGTTCAGGAGGTGGAAGAAACCACCCAGGCAGCGCCAACCATCAGAGGGCGCATGCGCACTACAGAAGCTGAGCGACTGGCTCGGGATGCAGAGAAGGTTGTAGGACCACCTACAGCACAGCGCAGACAGAGACAGTCACCGGATCGGTACACTGGATACATGGCTCTTAGGAGTCAATGTGTTGTGACAGAGCCATCCTCTTTTGAGGAAGCTGTGGAGGAACCCGCATGGGTTGATGCCATGATCGAAGAATATGATTCGATCATCGGGAACAGTGCATGGGAGATTGTCCCAAGACCGGTTGGGAAATCAGTTGTAGGTTCGCGATGGATCTACAAGGTGAAGCAGGCGGCTGACGGGAGTGTGGAGAAGTACAAGGCGAGATTTGTCGCCCGTGGCTTCTCACGGATCGAGGGGATTGACTATGAGGAGACTTTTGCACCTGTCGCAAGGTACTCTTCCATACGGACGATCCTTGCTCTCTCAGCGCAGATGGGGTGGCACATTCATCAGATGGATGTGAAGACTGCGTTCCTCAATGGGGTTATTGAGGAGGAGGTGTACATAGAGCAGCCTGAAGGTTTCGAGATCTTTAGCAGTGAGTCGCATGTGTGCCGACTCAAGAGAGCACTGTACGGGTTGAAGCAAGCACCTCGTGCTTGGAACACTCAGATAGACAACTACTTCACGGGCTTGGATTCTCCAAGAGTGAGGCAGATCCAAACCTGTACCAGATTGTGGTGGAGGGGAAGCTGTTGATCATCGTACTGTATGTAGATGATCTGATTTTGACTGGCGATGAGCAATTGATACTTTCATGCAAGGAGGATCTTGCACGAGAGTTTGAGATGAAGGACTTAGGCATCCTTCATTATTTCCTGGGATTGGAGATTTGGCAGCGCAGTGGAGGACTGTTTGTTTCTCAGGGCAAGTATGCCCGGGAGATTCTGGAGAGGTTCAACATGCAAGGCTGCAAGCCTGTTGATACCCCTCTTCCTGGTGGATGGAGGAAGGGAGATGCTACTTCGGAGGTGGTAGTGGATGCCACTGTCTATCGACAGTTGGTGGGGTCGTTGATGTATCTGGTCAATACTCGACCCGATATATGCTATGCAGTTAACCAGCTTTCGCAAGCTATGGTTAAGCCTACCAGCTCTTTTGGAAGGCGGGCAAGCATGTATTGCGCTATATCAGAGGCACATCGGGATATGGTCTATGGTACAGACAGGAGGATGGAGTGAAGCTTTCTGGTTTCACTGATGCAGATTGGGCAGGGAGCCCAACAGACCGGAAGAGCACTTCTGGAGGATTTTTCAGCATTGGGTCGACAGCAGTTTCCTGGTACAGCAGGAAGCAGAGATCCGTGGCACTCAGTTCAGCAGAGGCCGAGTACATGGCAGCTAGCTTGGCTGCATGCGAGGCTATTTGGATGAGGAAGATCCTCGCAGGATTGTTCAGGTTGCATTTGGAGCCTACGGTGATCTACTGTGATAACCAGAGTTGCATTAAACTCTCGGCTAATCCAGTATTTCATGATAGGTCCAAACACATCGACATCAGGTACCATCATATCAGAGATTGTGTTCAGCGGAGAATCATGATGCTTTCATATGTTCCCACGGAGGATCGGGATGCCGACATCCTGACGAAGGCGCTCACCAGGAGCAAGTTTGAATTCCACAGAGGCAGGATAGGGGTTGCAGATAATCCATATCTTGCTGAGAGGGAGTGTTGAGAATGCAGCAAGATGATGGAGCTTAGTGAAATGAAGTCGCCTTCACTAAGTGGGCCCGCAGGCAAATTCTGGCGCAAAAGTCTATTTTTAGACTATGTCTATTTTTAGACATACGGAGCATAATTTGGGAATTCTACTTGGAGATTCTTGATGGATGCTACATGTCAGTAAAAATAGATGAGACCCTATTTTTTAGGACCCAGACTATTTTTAGACTGATCTCCTAAAAATATGGAAGTCAAATATTATTTTCCCTTAATAATATTTTGACTATAAACAGCAGTTTACTCTCTTGGCGCACTTCAGTTTGAGTCATGGAGGTGGCTCATGCAACTGACACAAGGAATCATGTGGTTCCTAGGGTTTGATGTCATCTTGCATGGTTGGCTTCGGTTAGACTTCAGTGGCAGGAGTTTTGGAGGAGTTAACGGGACAGATAGTGGAGTTGTGTTCTGTTTGTTTTAGTTGAACTAGTTGGGATTAGTTAACTAACTAATCAACTAGATATGAGTGGAGTAAATTAAATAATATTTAATTTACTAAATATTAACTCTTTAGTCAACTCAAGAACACTTCAGTTCACTACAGTGCATGATCAGTTCAGTGGAGACCAGTGGAAGAGGTAGATGAAAGGGTGAGTAAAGCTATCAGTTGGAAGATTGGTTTTGCATGAGATTTGCATTACACTTGGAGGAATTGTCCATGACAATTACGCAATCAAGGCAAGGGGATTCGAACCTTGAACCTCTTCATATACAGGCCATGATTGCGCAATAGAGGCAAGGCAGTTAGTGGTGTGTTTTGAACCCGAGACTTGTTCAAAACCGAGCTAGATTGTGAGTAACTTCATGAGAGAGTACTGAGTACTTGTGAGGAGTATTGTACTTGTTTGGTTACTTGATTTCTCCATTATAATATACACAATAGCTGTGGGGTTTTCAGCTATAGGCTTTCCCCATACATACTGAGTTAATGTGTGATTGATTTGATGTGAGATTGCTTCTGTTATTTCCGCATGTGACAATTAATTGTAGAAGAAGGTTATGTGTTATTTATGCAATTCGAAATTGATATATGACCAGGTTAATCTTCAGTGAATAAGTGATTTATTCAGCTAATTTCTACAATAACAGATCAATTTTATTATTGCGACATTCCTTAGAAATAATCATGATAGTGACAAGATGGTCAATAGTTGAGTGATGTCTCCTAAAACCAACTTGTCCTTTATCTCTTTTACCATGGATTTCAAGCTAGAGGCTAATCTTCTTTTCCAAAATGAGCCCATATAGTTTGGCTAAAATGTCGTTTATCATAATGGTGATATAGTTAGAGGGAATGTTTTTATCCCCACTTTTAGAGATATGCACAATAAGGCTTTGCATCTAAGGCCTAGGGAAGTCGTGTTTCATTGCCAAATTAAGGAGTTTGTGTATATGAGGAATGAGGATAGATCTTCCCATCTTGAAAATTTCAGCTTGGTATCTTTCAATATCCTTAACCTTCCCATTAATGAACTTCTTGATTTCAAACTTCACTTCTTCCACAAAATAATATCCTCCTTTATAGAGGTGTTTAAAATATTTCCAACGAAAAAAATATTTTATATAATATATCATATAAATTTAGGTAAACCTTATATTAAACATTAAAATGGAAAATATTTTCCATTAAATATTTAATGTTGTTAAATACATCTTTAAAATTTTGGAAACCATATATATTTAGTTGTTAAAATATTTTATGTAATATATAATATAAATTTAAGAAAAACCTATATTAAGCATTAGAATAGAAAATTTTGTTTCATTAAATATTTAGTGTTACCAAATATTTTATGTAATATATTATATAAATTTAAGAAAAACCTATGTTAAGAATTGCAATAGAAAATTTTGTTTCATTGTCAAATTTCTCTATTTATATTTTAAGTGTTGTGAAATTTATCTTTAAAATTTTGGAAACCATAATTTTTTTTTCAAACATTACTCAAGTTTTCCAGGAATCATGAGATGATTTTATGACGTAGGTTAAAAAGAGTAAGCATGAAGAGATAATGGTTGTTTCTCTCATAGATGGGCAATTCAAATAAAAGTTAAATCGTATAAAGCCCACTTCCTACCTATTGCATAAGGAGTTTGGCTAGTTCATAATGCAAGCATTATTTTTTGGAATAAGATTATTAGTCTCCGGTATGGCAAGGACTATTGTAATCGATTTTTTTTTATTTTCATTAGTCTTGCACAAAAATCGAGTTAGAAATAGAGCTTATAATCCAAAGTTTTAATTTTATATTTAATAAACATTTTTTTTAACCAATAAGAAACCTCTGGCCACTATTTCGACCACTAGAAATTTTAGAAATATTATTTGGCCTCATATCGAGACCAGATCTCGGGAAAATTAGGATAAAATCTTCATTTTTGCATATTTTTTATTGAGATTTCACTCTCGGAAACTTATGCTGGAATTAGTTTGAATGAATGCTTTGTACGTGCGGCACTTAGGGGGCACTTAGGGGGCTCATTTCATAATTTTTCATAGGCATTAGTTTGAGATCGGTATCCCAAGGCATCCATCTATAACCAAAGTTCCAGCGTTAATCTTTCCTTCGCATTTCCTTCACATTTTTAACATTTTAAAACTAGTAACTAAACTCCTAAACGAATGCTAACATTATTTCTCAAACATTTACTGTTTAAGAGAAGGAGAAATATATATATATATATATATATATATATAATTTCATTTATGGTAACTAGTAACCTACCCAACAACAGTGTATGGGCATGTTAGCCATCTATCATAGCTGGCACAGCTAACACCTTCTGCATGTTATGCATCTGTACGGATGCTGTTAATATTTGTTTTAATCCCTTGTTTGAAGTCGCAATCCTCAATTCACTGGCAAAGAAAAGCTGCAACCTAGTCTAAATTTGAAGTAGCAATATTCCATTCACTTGCAAAGCTAAGCTACAACCTAGCCTAATTCCTTGTTTAAGCGAGCACCTGCAAGCACAGAATAACACATAATAGCAGTGAATAGCAAGCACCTGCAAGCATCAAATAGCAGTAAATAGAACCTAATGGCAGTGAATAGAAATCACCTGCGGTCAACGAATAGAAGTGAAGTGAATATTAGTGCGTGGTGACTAAAAAACCCCTTGTGCGAGGAGACCCTTTCCTCTGTGCACTCGACATATATTCTGGGTTCGATCAGCGAGTGCATAAATTTTGGGTTCGATTATCTAGAAGCAATAGTAATGAATCCTGGTCTTTGGGAGCATCGTGATTATGGTTGTGTGTCTTTCTTTTCAGGTGATATTCATCATCATTAATTGGATTTACTCCATGCCCTAAAACTATTCTTATTATAACCCCTATAAATTTTTGATCATTGATGATACGATGGGTGAAATTGAATGCAAGCAAATGTTTTGAAGTGATATCCGGCTAATATATCATTAACATCACTCATGTGTCTTAATGGGGCAATAGAATTTGCTCTAATTTCTATAGTCTACGAGGGTAACAAATCTTCCAGTATATGGGATATTGGATGGAATATCGAGCTTCTGAGCGTTGTGTATGCGATAAGTATTCAAACTCTCCCTAGAAAGCCTTCACAACTTTACATATTTGTTATAACATCATTTTAATTATAACTAAAGCCAAGATTTTTCATAGAAAAAAACATTCTAGAAACATTGTACAAATGCTACTTTCAAGGGAATTGCCAATACCATCACACTTTCTCTTCAGTTTGAAAGAAAATTCATAGTATAAGGAAAATATTTAAACCACTCAGACAAAAAGAAAAATGCCCTTTCTAGGGCGAGAAATGAAAACCTAAACATAATTACATGGTTCGGTCGCTGAAAATTATAATATCATTAATATAAAATTATAATATCAGGACAAGGTTATACCGAGGACAAGGAATTCCGACTTGAATGCCATAATTATAATCCACAGAAATTTTGGGTTTTTAATGCCTTAACTATAATATACCCGGGATGGCTAGAAGAGAACTTTGAAAAAAACCAGAGATCCTATTTACAGCAAATTCACACATGTAAAACCTTAAGAAAAATGGAGAGACTTGATGATGAAGTTCACACGCTTGTCCCAGTTGTGGGCAGTCCCGTTAATGTAGCGCAAAGTAACCTAGCATGGGAAGCGAACAAGAGAGAGAGTGAGGAAACATTCTTCATGTACTTAAAAGACTAACTAGTATATACTTGCTTGTATACATGGTGAATCCTTCTGCTGAGAAATAGAACAAACAAAAGAGTTGTTCAACCCGAGCTCTTTTTCCCTGCGAAAAGAACATAGTCTTGTTAAACAAAAAAAATGGATAGAATTACCATGTTCTTTGCACTGAAATGAAAGAACAAGAAAATAAATTTCAAGCCATATTTAATAGAAAGAAAAGAATGAACTTGTAGATAAATAAAAGGTTAATTCAAATTTTTGACCACTCTAGCTGGCTATTCTGAGGGTTTACAAGTTGAAGAGGTGGACCGCCATAATATAAATCGATAGCTAGCAGTATCATTTTGCAGAAAGATGCAGTGTGTAAAGCAGTACAACTAGGACGCAATGAACATAATAAGGGTTTCGGGACATTGGCGAAGGGTGGGTAGTTAACCTATAATGCCCTACCCTCCATATCCACTGTCAGATCTACCCCAACTTCTCACAATCGTGGATCTGTTAGCGATCCCAAAGCAAAATCTTACCCTCAATTGTTGGAATTTTTCAGAATTCCAAAATAATAAAACTGTCTTCTTTAACACAGAGAAATATTTAAAATTTCACTCTCAGATAGAGTTTTCACATAAAAAAAAATCTATTTCATATAAAAAAACTATTGTTACAGATTCTTCCTCAAAAGAGGGATTTACAATTGCTGGACTGTTACAAGACACAGTGCCAAACAAAACTGTTCTCTGTCTCACACAGAAAAATACTCTGTCTTTTCTAAAAACATTCACTGCTGTGAATACTCTGTTTTTCTCAAAAAAAACACTCTATGTCTTTTACAAAAAATACACTGTTGTGCATACAATTCTGCTCTGTGTAACTTTTAAAAATTACAACACTCTGTTTTCTGTATATAACAAAATATCCCAGATTGAATTTAATGCCATTCGTTGACGAAAATCACCGCTTCAGATTTCATTTATGGTCTCATTACTATGCCGACACCGCTTGATAACGCATTGATCACAGCTTTGACTTGGTGGCACCTTGATTTTTTTTATTCCAGCACTGATGTGCTTTCATAAACTCTGTTTTGTGTATTAAAACATGTTACAACTTCACTTTACAAAGTGCTGGGCATATATATATAACATTATAATATAAAATATATAACCCAAATTTAAAACTAATAACATTACAACATTTAAAAAAAAACTATTGTTTTAAACGTGCGATGGTTTTAAAACATATAACCTCACGACCCTTTTATTAACACATAATGTGTGGCCGTATAATATGTGGGCCCCCAGCTGATGACGTCAGCTACTCCGAGGGGGTATGCTCCTCCACTGGCTTGGCCTGCCTGACCCTCGTGGAATTTGCCTTCCGCTTCAACTCTGCGCTATCCGGTTATGCGGGCAGTTGGAAATTAATTCCAACACTCCCCCTTAATTTCAACTGCTGGGTTTTCCTGCATACCCATGTATTTCCTGAAATGTTCAAAGCTTTTCTGCTGAAGTGGCTTTGTGAGGATATCTGCCAATTGATCCTCTGTTCTGCAATGCTGCAAAACAATCTCGCCATTGCTAACCAATTCCCATATGAAATGAAACTTGGTGTCAATGTGTTTTGTCCTTTTATGAAAAACAGAATTTTTAGACAATGCAATAACTGAGCTATTGTCACAAAAAATCACTGTCCCTTTTACCTGTTCTTGACATAAACTTCTCAACATTTTTCTCATCCAAACTGCTTGACACGTTGCTGCTGTAGCTGCCACATATTCTGCTTCTGCTGTAGATAATGCTACAATGGGCTGTTTCTTAGAAGCCCATGAAATGGCTCCTGAACCCATGTGAAAAACATAACCGGAAGTACTTTTCCAGCCATCTACACTTCCAGCCCAATCACTGTCAGTGTATCCAACTAAATCTGAATTTTCTGAAGTAGTATAAAAAATACCAAACCTTTTTGTACCTTTAACATACCTCAAAATTCTTTTTGCTGCTTGCCAATGTGCATCCTTTGGCTTTTCCATGAATCTGGAAATCAAACTAACAGCATGCATTATGTCCGGCCTAGTTGCAGTCAAATACATAAGGCTGCCAACTATGCTCTTGTATAGACTAGGATCAAAATCCTTGCTGCTGTCCTCTCTGCTGAGTTTTAATCCCATCACTGTGGGAGTGATTGCTGCTTTGCATTCCTGCATGTTAAATCTTTCAAGCACCTCATTAACATACTTTGCTTGTGAGATAAAAATCTCATTTTCATCTTGTTCTACTTCTATTCCCAAGAAGTATCTCAACAAACCCATGTCAGTCATTTCAAATTCTTCTTTCATGACTGTTTTAAAATGTTCAATAAGGCAATCATCATTACCTGTAAAAATAACATCGTCGACATACAAAACTACTATCAATAGTTTTGCATCTTTTTCTTTGATGTAGAGGGTGGCTTCTCCCTCACACTTTTCAAAACCATTTTCCAGTAGATATGAATCTATCCTACTGTACCACGCTCTTGGCGCTTGCTTCAGCCCATAAAGAGCTTTCTTCAACTTGCATACTTTGTGCTCTTGGCCTTTCTTTTCATAGCCGAGAGGTTGATCAATGTAAACCTCTTCCATTAACACTCCATTCAGGAATGTTGACTTCACGTCCATTTGGTAAACTTTCCATTTGTTTTGTGCTGCTATGGACAACACTGCTCTCACGGTTTCCATTCTTGCAACCGGTGCGAAAGTTTCCTCATAATCTATCCCATGTTTCTGTTTATAACCTTTGACGACAAGCCTTGCCTTGTGTCTCTCTATCTTGCCTTCAGCATTACTCTTGGTCTTGTAGACCCATTTAACACCAATTACATATTTACCTTTTGGGAGTTCAACCAAATCCCAGGTTTTGTTCCTCTCTATGGCATTTATTTCCTCATCCATAGCTTCTATCCATTTCCTATCCTTGATAGCTTCTTCGAAATGAACAAGATCATCAACATGAAAATATAAAGCAAACAAAGAATTGATACCTTCATTAGCTATATCTTGTTCATAAATATCTTTCAAACTTCTGAATTTCTTACCTCTTTCTGTAGGTGTACAAGTGCTTGAAGAAGCACTTGAATTTCCTCATTGTGGTGTGCTTGGAGAAGCACTGTCATTTCTCCTCAATGGTGTGCTTTGCTTCTCTTGTGTTGGTGTTGTTGTTTGGGGATGTATTTCAGCCAACTCATCATCATTCTCATCATGAGATAAACAGTGTTTAAAATTCACTGTTTTCTCTATGCTTCCATCCCAAGCTTCCTCTTCAATGAACTGAACATCTCTGCTCACAATAAACTTCTTGGTTGATGGGTTGTACAAGCGATAAGCTTTGGATTCCTCACTGTATCCAATGAAAATACATTTCTTCCCCTTGCTGTCCAACTTCTTCCTTAGCTGATCCGGAATGTGTGCATAAGCCACACATCCGAAAACCTTCATGTGTGTGACACTTTGCTTTGCGCCACTCCATGCCTCTTCCGGCACTTTGTTCATAACTGCTTTTGTAGGGCACATGTTCAAGATATACGCTGCACAATGTACAGCTTCAGCCCAATAATCATTAGGCAAATGCTTTGCCTTTAACATACTCCTCGCCATGTCCATTATGGTTCGGTTCTTCCTTTCGGCTACTCCATTTTGCCGCGGAGTATATCTAGTTGTAAACTGCTTTTGAATACCATTTTGTCTACAAAAACGTAGAAAATATTTAGATATATACTCACCTCCTCTATCAATCCTTAGAACTTTGATATGCAGCCCACTCTGGTTCTCAACAAGTGCTTTGAAATTGCAAAATTTTTCAAACACTTCACTTTTGTTTTTCAAAAATTAAACCCAATTTTTTCTGGTAAAATCATCTATGAATGTTAACACGTAGTGGCTGCTAGAAAGTGATGGAGTTTGCATCGGTCCACATACATCTTAGTGGACAATCTCTAAGGGTGCTTTTGCCCTTATGCTTTTCCCGGAAGGAAAACTTTCTCTGTGTTGTTTCCCCGAGATACAACCTTCACAAAGGTTGTCTGGTTTCTCTATCAATGGTAAACCACTTACCATTCCTTTTCTTTTCAACAAATTAAGACTTCCAAAGTTGAGATGTCCAAATCTCAAGTGCCATAACCAATTATCATCTTTTGGTTCGCTTTGGTAAGTCTCTTGTGCAATTGCTGCTTTCTCTTCACCATTCTTCAAATCTGCTCTCATTCTAAGAGGGAACATTATGTTCCTTGTCATCTTCACTTCAGCAATACATAGTTTGCTAGGTGGTTTATCCATGATGGTACAAACATCATTATCAAAGAAAACATTATACCCCTTATGGACAAGCTGTCCAATACTTAAGAGGTTACACTTCATTCCTGGAACATAATAAACATCTGCTATGGATTTCTTTGCACCTAATCTTGTTAAAACATTTACATTTCCTTTTCCCATAACAAAAACTTTGCTATCAGTTCCTAGTGTGACTTGTGACTGCACACTTTCATCTAACATAGAAAACATTGCTAAGTTTCCTGTCATATGGTTACTGCAACCGGAGTCTAGAAACCATAAATCTTCACTCTTTTCTTCAGCCATATTACAAGCTAAAAACAAACTATTTTGGCTGCTATTTTCCTTAGTGAAATTTGCACTAGTTATACTGGCCATATCTTGCTGCTTCTTTCTACATTCATTAGCATAATGACCATATTTTTTACAATGGTAACATTGGACATTGGACTTATCATACCTTTGTCCTTGTGCATTCTGCTGACCGTTCTGCTGGCTGTTGCCTTGGCCTTGGCTGTGATTTGGATTGTTGCCCCTTCCTTGAGCATTTGTTGGACTATCTCTTCCACCTCTGTTTTGGCTTCTTCTTCTTCCTCTTTTGTTTCCTTTGCCTTGCCCTCTTCCTCTTCCGAAAGACATCTGGGTCTTAAAGGCATGTTATAGAGATGATTTTTCACTCCTACCCAATCTCTGTTCATGGGTCATCAGTGATGCATGTAGTTCATCCACTGAAAACTTTGTGAGATCCCTAGTCTCTTCTATGGTGGTGACAATCACATCAAATCTTGAGGGTAAACTTCTCAAGAGTTTTTCCACAATCCTCTTGTCTTCAAGAGTCTCTCCATGAGATCTGATTTGTGTGACCATTCCAATCACATGAGTGAAGAATGAGTCAATGTTATCTGACTCCTTCATACAGAGAGTCTCAAAGTCTCTCCTCAGCAACTGAAGTTTTGTTGTCTTCACTCTTTCCATACCCTGATAAGCTGTTTTGAGAGTTTCCCATGCTTCTTTGGATCTGTTAGCTGCTGCTATCCTCGGAAACACACTCTCATGTACTACTTGATACAAGAAGAAAAGAGCCTTGGCATCTTTCTTCTTATTTTTCTTCAACTGTTCTCTTCCTGCTTGAGTTAACACATAAAACTCTGCTTCATTTGCTGGCTCTTCAAAGCCATCTTCAACAAATTCCCATAAGTCTTGGGAGACAAATAAAGCCCTTATAGTTATTGACCAGTAGTCATAATTTTTCCCATTAAATTGAGGGAGATGGATATTTCCCATACCCATACCAATGCTGGCTCCAGCCATTCTGCACTCTTAACTATGATTCAAAAACACTTGACTGTGTGTTTAAAATTAACTGACTGCTCTGCAACAATAAAACAAAACTATATAGAGAAATACCTTTGGATTCTTTTTGTCTGAACCTTCAAACTGCTGGAGAAGCTGCTGCAACAAAGAATTCCTTTCCTTCAGCTTATTTGACCTTCAAATAGCCTGGACTAGCTCCGATACCATGTTGGAATTTTTCAGAATTCCAAAATAATAAAACTGTCTTCTTTAACACAGAGAAATATTTAAAATTTCACTCTCAGACAGAGTTTTCACATAAAAAAAATTCTATTTCATATAAAAAAATTGTTGTTACAGATTCTTCCTCAAAAGAGGGATTTACAATTGCTGGACTGTTACAAGACACAGTGCCAAACAAAACTATTCTCTGTCTCACACAGAAAAATACTCTGTCTTTTCTAAAAATCTTGAGATGCAGGTATGCCACTTTGGGTGAGGTATGCCACTTCGGGTGATGTGAGTTCACTCCACACGTGAACGTTTTGAGGCATATAGTGGAGTTTATTGTTGTGACAAACGTAAAATACGAAATATGTTTTGAAACTCTTAGCACAGTTTTTCCAATTTGCAGATTATTAATAATATCCTGCGGACATTATATATAATACTAATTAAATTAATTGCAAATTAGAGAAATATAAGTCGTTATATAGTTTATAATATAATTTATTAATTTCTATATATATTATCTATTTTTTCATAAAGTTCTGAAATCATTTCTTGGCCTCCTCATTTGCTGCTTTGGTCCCTACCCGAGTCCAGCTTTATAATTCAAAATCTCACAAATTGTTCGAAGCTCAAAGCCCAGTGGCTTGCCGGGTGGCAGGGACTTGCTGCCCTGCAGCCCAACTTGTTCACCATTCAAATGTCTAATTCAAATAAATATTATTTTTTATAGTTTCAAAAGTTCTCTAAGTTTCAAAGAGTTTCAAAGATATATTACATGAGAAGAAAGTGAGAAAGATGGGGTTTGGGATTATTTTGATGGAGTATATCAAAGCTACCTATTTGGTTGTCAATAATAATTTTAATTTTTTAAAGTTCAAAATGAGGATGGAAAGGCATCTAATAATGATGTATATTTATTTTTTTATTTCTTTTTATTAATAATAAGTTATTAAGTTTCAAGATAAATTGAATGAAATGAATTTGTGATATAAAAAATCTTGTTTTGAAGTTTAGGTAGAGGAAATTTCAAGATTAAAATAGGTCTTTAATTTAATTTAATTTATTTATGTTTACAAATTTTGGAATGGAGAAGTTATGCTCTTTCTAAAAAGACATTTATTTTAGTAGGTATATATGTAAGGCATTCAACCTTGTTTTCCTTTAATTTAATCTAAATATTTGCATTTTATTTGTTAGTTTAATATGATGCATCATTGTGATGGACTATTGAAATTTTATATGTAAACTATATCATACTTATAGCTTGTCAATTCCTAGTACATGATCCAATTTGTAAGAGATAAGGAGAATTTCTAATAATTTTGCTACAATTTTTCATATGTGATATTTTTAAATATACATGTAAGTTAATATAACATACTCTTTATAATGATTTATTGATATTTTAAAAGGAACCTATACGCTTTCATTTTTTTGAGATTTTGTATATTTAAGATCACTTTTGGGGGAGATTTTGAATTGTGTAAAGTATATGTAGTATATATTTTTCCTTCATTTTATGAATGTAATTTACAATTTTTTATGAGAAATTTTTTTTTTTCCAGACAAAGTGAAAATTACAAGGCTTATAGAGATTGTCTCCTAAGAAAGAAACTTTACAAGAGATGGTAGTAGAGATGATTTAACCACATAAAGACTTGATAAAGAGATAAAACTATTAAATATAAGTTCAATGTTTCAACACACCCACATTATGGACATTGCAGATTTTGGATACCAAAGAAGGAACTAGCCTCCTACCTACAAGAATACCTAGACTATGATTAAACACTTTACAAAATTTATTGAGTTCCAATATATGCTTATGCATGCTAAACAACATGAAAAACTAAGGTTTTTCTTGAAATTGAGCCACCATTGGTTGTTTAGGTGGTTATGAAGGAAGGCATTTATGCATAACCAACAATCACTATAAACAAACTTCTATTTGGTAAAGTATTTTGTTATGTTCCATTTCCAATCTCTCCACCAAGGCTAGGGAGTTGAAGGCCCAATTTGAGAGAAACATCATTAGGTATTAAACTATAAAATTGTTTGACAAAAAATCTATAATGGCTAGATAGTGAAAATATGTTTTTAAACACAAGCTAAGAAAAGAAATCCCTAGTTTGATTGTATAGATAATTATCTAAGATAATGCATTTAGTATAATCCTTGAAGTTCAATAACCAAGGATCTTTCAGTAAGGCATTTCCATCCTACTCAAAATTGAAGTTTGCTAGGCACAAATGTCAATAAAAGATAATTATCTAAGTTAGAAATGGTTTAATGGCTTTCCAAGCTACCAAACACTTTGGTTTTATGAAGAATAGTGTTTCTTTACAATGTTAGAATGGGTAGTTATCAGTGATAAAGTGCAAGACACTATCAATATTTTTTTATTGGAAGAGCTCCAAAAAAAATATAAGTTATCAATCACAATCTTAAGCTTATTTTCAACTCATGTCCCAAATGATCCATCCATGAAAAAAATGCTAAGAATTAATAATGATATGGACCAAGATTTTCTATACATTTATTCAAATATTTATTCTCCCTCTAAACCACCTTTTCCTATAAATATTTTATAATATTTGGAATACAAAAATATAAAAAGAAACTTAAAATCTCAATCAAGTTGAATCTATGACCATTTCAAAACTCGAAAATAATTAGGAATTTGGTGCGAATTTTATAAATAGCATTCAATTTTGGTCCACTAAATGTTATCATCAAATACTAGACAAATTTTATCAAAAACATTCCATGCTATAATTAAATGAAAATTGATCCTCCAAAACAATAATATATATATATATATATAAACATTGGCATAGAAACAAATCACAATCAATGTCAAATTAGTATATATATAGAAAATTACATAAACCAACGATACAAACTTAATTAAAACAAACCCTAACTCTATAAACTTAAGTAAACAAAACCATTTTTAACTTACATTTGTTTATGAATATACATTCACACCCCTGGGTAAAAAGAATTTTCTCAATGCCCTACATGCATGTAAAACAGATTGATTATTTCAGGTAAGAAATAAAACTTTAATTACATGCCCTCTGAGACTACACTAATAATATCCATGCAAAACAGATTGATTATTTCATGTAAGAAATAGAACATTGATTATTTCAACCTTAGTTGTTTGTGAACTTCCCTTAATGTCCTATTCACTATTGAGCCCAACCATGGTGTTTGATTTTGTGTCTCCTCATAATTTGTCAGCGTTTGATCTAGGCATTGGCTCTCCTAAATTTGTTTCTTTCAAAAATGCCATGCTTCAATAGTATTTTTCTCATTCTTCCTCTCTTATAGTTCATGAAGCTCCACACATTTCCATTCCCATTGACTTGAAGGTTAATGAGGAAGTGGGTTTTCTCATATCTGGTAGTTTTGTTTGTCATTTCATTGGGTTTTGGTTATGGCTTGTAGATCTTCAAGCCTAGATAACGGAAAAAATAGATATTAGTGATTAAGAAAGAAGTTTTTATCCACCCTTATGCAAAGATTTTTTTTGTTGTTGAGTTTGACAGTGTTGAAGACAAGGATATGATCTTTAACTTAGATTTTTTGTTTTGGGGCAATGCCAATTTGTGCTTGAAACCTTGGTCTCCCTCCTTCGATCCATTAACAGAATTCTTATTCTCTACTCCTATTTGAGTATGACTTCCAAATATATTGTTTCATCTATGGGGTTTTCTCTCTCTTCAAATCATTGATTCATCTTTATGAAAGTTCCATTTTGTCTTAGATGAAACTTAATGGAGAAGCACTACTACTTATGGTAGAATATGAGTGGAAAGGGATCTCTGTATTGGGCTCCTAGCTTACGTAAATTTTATTGGAAATTTTTTTCCTAGACTCAAAAATTAGATTATGAAGGTGACTCTCTGTTGTGTATGTCATGTTTTAATAGATTCCATATACCCGCTCATTATCTAATGAAGTCAAAGAACTTAAAAAGAATTAGTGAAAAAACAATTTGGTGGGTAAGTTTCACTAAGGATCATAAGTTAATTCTATGATATACATCTCCTCCAAATCCTCCTTCGCCTCTTGTAACTCCAATTTCTCAATAAAAACAACTATTTCAGGTCTCTCAAAGTCCATTGAAAGTAGACCTACCTGCCTCAAAATTTTGGCAAGATAGAATTTTTTGATATACCCCACTATGCTTTGTATACTTTACTCAAAATATATATATATGGGTGCATGCATGAAGCTCATTGACACTTTTTGGAAAGCACACGGGTTGGGGGTTGGGGGGGGGGGGGGGGGAATCATCTCGATCGAGCCCTTATTTAATTATGTCAAAAGCTAGATCAAGTTGTTGACGGCCTAAAAAACAGAGTTTTAGCTCCCCTCCTGGAGATTTCTCGCAACACCATCTTGTAGCATGGTAAACTTAAGGCAATATTTATACTTAGGTGGTAGAATTGATAATGTTGGATTCATGAAGGAATCCTCTATCCAATGGCATATGAGTTTGAAATTTTCGAATTCATAAGATTTTTTTATTCTAATTTATTTTCAACGTTATGTTTGAAATTTTTTTGGACAGTTTCATGTGAAAATTCCTACAACCAGAATCCTATTGCAACAACTAATATTATTTCTCCTAATTGTTAATCAATTAAAAATTCATGTGCTTCAACAAATATCAAAATAAATATGCTACAACCTTCACAAATAAAAATCGTGAAAGAATAAATGCTAGAAGAAATGCTATCACACACACATAAAATAACACAACTATTTTTGGACAAAAGTCCTCGGAAAAAACCCAATTTGGAAAAATAGTGTAGTAAATGAGGGTTTTATTACTAAGCAACAGTGAAATAATCTGAGTACAACTGGATGCCGAAACTAGAAATCCTACAGACAAATATTGGTAAGAAAAATCTAGTGAGGAAATTTCCTCACACCAAAGGAAAATCCAGCCTCTGACCTCAGCTCCAGGTGAGCCGTCCAAATTGTCTATGCGCAGTTACTGCATCACACCAGCACAGTCCCTTCTACACTTAGTTCAAATTGACTTCTCCTCAAGCCAACTGGTATGTTGTTGTTTGGTAAAATGTCTCTCCTAGCCTCCGGAACATCTGTCCAAATTCTGGCACTGAAACTTGTATTTCCCCAGGAGAATCGAAACTTCCTCTAGAGACTACTGCATTTCCTCTCCATCACCTTTTCTATGGCTCTTCTTCCTCTCTGAAAATGCACTCATCGGGACTAAAATTATCCCTTTGACTTGACTGTCTTTGCTCCTCTCTTACTACTCCAATCTCACTGGCTCTCTCTCCGGAAACTGACTGCTGCTACTCAGGAAATAGATTTTCTCATGAAATTAAACCTCTCAAATTTCTTCTCCAACACCACATTGGCGTCCTCTTATAATCCTATTTTGAGACTTCAACGACCAATATTAAAACTTAATCAATGGCTAGGATCATCTTGGAGTCAATCCATGTGATTTTTTAGAGAATTATCACCTTGACTTAATTAATTTTGATTAATTAGCCATTTTCACTAAGTTTAGAGTTAGGAAATATTTAAAAATTGGCTAATAATCTAATTAAGCTATCTCTAGGTGGAATTTCTAGAAATTATTTATGGATTTTGGAGATCTCATGTATTCTAGCCTCTCCACAAAATTTTGTGGCTAGAACACATATGATGCTACAAAAAGTAACACTCCCTCTTAGCGAGGAATGTTTTCTAGTGTTGCACATGTTGCCACAACACCTTGTCTCTGCACCATCTCCTGTCACACTATTGATGTATGGCTACTATTTCCCACAAACCATTACACAAATCCGATATGAGTTGCATCTATGCTACTGTTGAACCTATTGAACTACTGTCAACACTGCAACTCCCTCTCATATGTTGTTGATGCAACTGCAACTACTGCAACTGAGAAGCATTTGAAATATTGAACCAATTTTGTTTATTATGATGCATATTTCACCCGAGTCCTAACTGCTACTAGCCTCCGCACTGTCTACAGAAGACTTTGTGTTGTTATTGACTCTGCACTGTGCCAACTGCACTACTGCCAACTCTGCATTGTGCTCTCCAACATCTGACTGCTACTAGTATGCAATTGTCACTCATGCATCTAACTGCACCAACTGCCATTGGTCCATACTGCTACTGAATATTGTGAGCCCTCGTAGCCAGTTATTTATCCAAGAAGTGGACTCCTCAAGGATCCTACACATCTATAACACTCTAGGGCTACAACACCAAGTCACCCCACCTCACTCCTAGAGGTATGTCGGCGAACATCGTGAAGTATTCATCCAACCTCATGGAAAGGCTATCGATATTTTTGGAAGCTACCAAATGGTCCTACTTCTCCTCTTTGTCCTTCTTCGCGAGAGGACACTGGGTATTATAGTGGTGTAGCTCACCACATCTGAAGCACTTGACCTTTGACAGGTCCTTCTTATTCTTCCTTGGTTCCCCCTGTACCTGACTGAGACACTTAGATGCAACGGCCACATTCTTCTCCTCCTTCACCTGCTTCAACCCACTACTGTTGTTGCTGATGATGGAGCTGTTCACAAGAGCTCACCTTATCTCCTCCTGTTGTAATCCATCCCACGTCCTGTCCCATCTAGGTAGCATGTTTCTCCCTAATATACTTTGGATGAAGACCTTCCAACCCTCTGAGATGCTATTGAGCACCAACCGCACTAGCTTTGAATCTTGAGGAATTGCCCCAACAACCAACAATTGATCCCAGGCCTCCTAAATCCTGGTGAGGAAAGGGTCTATGCCTTCCCCTTTCTACATCTGGATGCATATCAACTTCTCCTCAAGGTACATCTTCTGTTGCTCGAAAGTACCCTGATACAACATGGCGATAGCATCCCAGATCTCCTTGGTAGTATCCTTGCTTGTTATATGTGAAACAACATGATCCCAAAATCCATCTAGAATCAACCTCTTTGCCCATTACATCTCCTTTCTATACTTCTTCATATGATCTACATCCGTGGGAACCACCACTACATTATCGATAAATGCCTTCAGGAAAAATTCATTTAGAAGGAAGGAGATCCTTGCCTTCTAGATGACATAATTGGAAGAACCATCCAACCTATCCTGAACTATGAACCCTGCAGTGGCCATCTATGATAAATGTTGAAAAATCCCTCTTCCCCTGTGCTCAGCTGCTACTCTGCTACTCCCACTCCATCCTGGAATGTATGGTTCTGCCAGCTGCTATTGTTGATTTGCAACTGGAAATTTGAACTTCAGAGACTAGAATTTCCCTAAGATAATTTTCCCTCAGTGTCTGCTCTTCTTCCACTCGATGTAGGTTTTGCTCTAGATAACTACTGCAAAAACCCTCTATGTCAAGCTAGTGATCTACTCAATGAAAAACTATTTAGTTTCTCCCTCTACCTCTGGAGCTAATCGATCTACAAAATTGTAATTTTTTCACCTCTTAGAAAAACTCAAATTTCCTCAAGCAACTCGGCCTCTTGGCAAAGTGATTGCACTAGCCCTGGGAATTTCAAATGGTTTCCCACACTGAACAACAAAATTCCTTCTTTTTACCTCTGATCGCTTCAGCTAATCAACTGCACTCTAATACCATGTGAAAATTCCTACAACCGGAATCCTATTGCAACAACTAATAGTATTTCTCCTAATTTTTAAGTAATTAACAATTCATTTGCTACAAAAAATATCGATATAAATACATTGCAACCCACACAAACAAAAAAATCTGGAAGAATAAACACTGGAAGAAATGCTAGTATACACACATAAAATAACACAATTATTTTTGGACAAAAGTCCCCGGAAAAACCCAACTTGGGAAAACTGGTGCAACACATGAGGGTTTTATTATTAAACAATAATGAAATAGTCTGAGTACAATTGGATTCCGAAACTGGAAATCCTACAAAGATATATTGGCAAGAAAAAAATAGTGAGGAAATTTCCTCACACCATAGGAAAATTCGGGCTCTAACCTCAGCTCCAGGTGAGCCATCCAAACTGGCTCTGCGCTGCTACTGCATCACACCAGCGTGGTCCCTTCTACACTCAGTTCGAACCAGATTCTCCTCAAGTTGTTTGGTTTGATGTTTTCTGGTAAAATGTCTCTCCTGGCCTCTAGAACCTCTGTCTAGCTTTTGGCACTAAAAATCATCTTTCCCTATCAGAATTGAAGCTGCCTCTAGAGGTTACTGTGCTGCCTTTGTGTCACCCTCTCTATTGCTCTTCTGCCTCTCTGCAAATGCACCCATCGGGACTGGAATTATTCATCCGACTTCACTATCTCTTCCCCTCTCTTACTACTTCTATCTCACTAGCTCTGACTCTGGAAACTAACTGCTACAACTATGTAAATGGATCTACTCATGAAATCGAACCTATCAAGTGTCTTCTCCATCACCAAATCGACCTCCTCTTATAATCCTTTGTTGTGACTTCAACGACCAAGATTAAAACTTAATCAATGGATGAAATCATCTTTAAGTTAATTCGTGTGAGTTTCTAGAGAATTCTCACCTTGACTTAATTAATTCTGACTAATTAGCCATATTCCCCAAGTTTAGACTTAGGAAATATTTAAAAATTAGCTAATAATCTAATTAAGCCATCTCTAGGTGGAATTTCCTAAAAGATCTATGGGTTTTGGAAATCTCATGTATTCTACTCTCTCCCCAAAATTTCGTGGCTAGAACACATTTGATGCTACCAAAACTATCATTTCAAAGGCACTGAATAAAAAATCAATAACAAAAATATGCAAAACAAAAAAAATTCAAAAAATACCACCATATTCATTTATGAGTCCTCTTCAAAAGGGTACTCTTGGTTTTTGAATTTATTTAAATAGTTCAAAAAAATCGTGAGTGAACTCATGTCTCTGAAAAATGTCATATTAATTCGCCAAGTTAGAAAAATAATAAAAAATATAATTTTGCATAAAAAGAAAAGTTTCAATATGCATAACTTAGTTCTCTCTGTTGAAAATGCAACAAGATGATGGAGCTTAGTGAAATGAAGTCGCCTTCACTAAGTGGGCCCGCAGGCTATTTTTGGCGCAAAGTCTATTTTTAGACTATGTCTATTTTTAGACATATGGATCATGGTCTATGAGTTGCAGGATGCTATTTATGGATGATTGGTCGAGTTGGTAAAAATAGATGGACCTCTATTTGTAGACATTGGGCGGTTTCTATTTTTAGACTGCCGGGCTAAAAATAGAACAGTCAAATATTATTAACCCTTAATAATATTTAGACTATAAACATTATCTTATCCTCTTGGAGCACTTCGGTTTGATGCTTGGATGTGGCACATGCAGCTGAAAAAAGGAAATACACTTTTCCTAAGGTTTAGTTGAGCTATTGCATGGTTGACTTCAGTTAGAACTCATGTGGCAGAGTTTGGTGGAGTTGATGAGACAGTTGGTGGAGTTGTGTTCTGTTTAACTTAGTTGAACTAGTTGTATTTAATCTAACTGAAAAATACACTAGTGATGAGTGGTGTGAATTAATTATTAATTAATTCACTAATTATTAACTCATAAATCAACTAAAGAACATATCAGTTAACTGCAATGCATGGACAGTTCAGTGGAGACCAGTGTTAGAGGTGGGTGAAAGGGTGAGTGTGACTATCAGTTGTGACTATACCTGTGCATGAGATTTGCACACACATTGATGGAGATTGCCAATGAGGATTGCGCAATTGGAGCTAGTGGGATTCGAACTTGGATCTCATCATTAATCAACTTGGATTGCGCAATAGAGGCAGGCAGACTTGTGGAGGAGATTTGAACCTGTGACTTGTTCACTTTCCATACTAGTTTGTGTGTAACTTTTGGAGATATTGCTGAGAGCTGTGAGAGCTTTGTGCTATGTATTGTTACATGTTCTCTATCATTATAATATATAGATAGTTGGGGGTTTTCAGCTATTTCTTTTCCCATTACATCCTGTGTTGATATGTGTGCTTGATTATGTTTTAATGAGCGCATGCGACTGCTTTCTATTTCCGCATATTGATGATCAATTGTAGAAGAGGTTATGTATTATGAATGAAGCTTAAATAGTGTGTAATCAGGATAATCTCGGTGAATAATTCAGCTATTATTCAAATTTCTACATGGTATCGGAGCAGAATTGATCATCGGATCTATTACAGTGATTACAATTATTTCGTTAGACAGAGTCTGTAACGGGCCAGGTAGCCTTTCGATCCATCCTTTCTTTGAAAGGTGATATATCCAGTAAATGCCCCTACAGTCAATCTCTGTGCTAGAAATACTTTGTTCTCACAGATCCAGAAGCAGTTGAGTTTTGAGCTTGGAATTCGAATTTTGCAGCAGTTTGTTTTCTTGGTGTCGAAGCCAAAATGTCTTTCAACGGATTGCGACTGAAATATTCCCTTGAGGGCAGTTTGAATTATGTTGCATGGAAGGACAAAATGGAGGCGGTATTAGATGATAACGGGCTGAAGGAGTTCATAGAAGCTGAGGTCCCAAAGCCTACTGATGTTGCTCAAGTTGAGGCTTGGCAAAAGAAGATGGAAAAATGTTGAAGAATTCTGTTGGAGGGCGTGAAGGATCACATTGTATCCAGCATGCATGGAAAAGCTTCTCCATACTTGATGTGGAAAGCGTTGATATATTTATTCCAAAGCAAGAGCGACCAGAGGAAGTTGGCGCTCAAGGATAAACTCAGACATCTTAAGATGGAGAAAGGCGACAGTATGCCCAAGTACCTCACGAAGTTCATCCAATGCAGGGATGAGCTGGGAAGTGTGGGGGTGACTGTCGATGATGAGGAATTGGTGAGCTTGGCTCTCCTTGGTCTTCCGAAGAGTTGGCATGCCTGAGGATTATCGATGGTCGAGAGAAGTTGCCGGGATGGGAGCGCCTTTGGGCGGATCTCATGCAGGAGGAGATAAGGAGGACTACCGGGGACGGATCTTCATCAAAGAACTCTGATGAAGAAAATTTCACTTTGGCTGCCAAAGAAAGGAAGGGGAAGAGAAAGAAAGCTTCTCAATCCGGTGCAAAAGGCAAGAAGCAGGACATGTCCAAGGTGAAGTGCTTTCACTGTCACCAACACGGACATTATGCCACTAATTGTCCACAGAAGAAGAAAAATAAGCAGGCTGCTGGATCTGCAGCTGGAGAGGCCTTAGCCTCACAATTTGAGCTGGATTTTTCGCTGATCGCATGCTTGGTCTCAAGTGTGATGGGATCAGTATGGTTCTTGGACAGTGGTGCGTATTTTCACATGACTGGAGATCGAGATCTGTTTTCATATCTGGATGAGAAAGATCTTGGAGTGCACATCGAGATGGGCGATGATGGTAGATACAGTGCGACCGGTATCGGTACCATTTCCTTTGAGAGGGAGTCTGGTAAACCCTTTGTGTTGAAGGAAGTGATGCATGTTCCAGGATTGAAGAAGAATCTGATCTCTGTGGCGATGTTAGAAGACAAGGGTACGATGTTGTCTTTAGTGAAGGAAAGGCTTTCCTGCGCAGTAAGACAACTGGAGAAACTCGGAAGATAGGGGTTCGAGTCAAGAACCTTTATCAATTGCAAGTAGATGGCTGCGCAGCAATGGCATGCAAGGCGGGAGGAGTGGTGAGCTGGGATGATGACGAGCTGTGGCACCGGAGATTGGGCCACCTTCACCATGGCGCTTTGAAGATACCGCAGCAGATTTCTATTGGGCTTCCTAAGGGCACTCTTGCGCAATCAGATCAGTGCAAGGGGTGTACCTTGGGAAAATTTGTGAAAGCCACCTTTCACGAGAAGGATAGTCGCGCCACGAAAATCCTTGAGAGAATTCACACAGACGTGTGTGGACCTTTATTAGTAGCTTCGACAGCAAAGCACAAGTACTATGTGATCTTTGTTGATGATTTTTTTCGGAAGTGCTAGATCTTCTTCATGCAGAAGAAGAGCGAGACATACTCAAAGTTCTGTGAGTTCAAGGCGCTGGTTGAGAAGGAATCGGGGAAGCATGTGAAGGTTCTTAGGAGCGACAATGGTGATGAATTCATCTCTGTTGAATTCAAGGAATTTTGTAGCACATAAGGGATTCGGAGAGAGCTCATCGCACCCCATAACCCACAGCAGAACGGGGTTGTTGAGTGGAAGAACAGAACGATCGTGGGTGCTGCACGGGCGATGTTGCATGATCAGGGCCTACCCCTTCACTTGTGGGCGAAGGCATGCAATACTGCAATATATGTGCAGAACCGTTGTCCTCACAAGATACTTGGCATGAGTACACTGGAGGAGGTGTTTTCTGGTAAGATACCTGACATTTCCCATTTGAGGATTTTTGGTTCACCTGTCTACATGCATGTGACAAAGGATGCCAGGAAGAAGCTGGATCCGACCGTAGAGGTTGGAATATTTGTGGGGTACACTAATACACCTCACAACTATCGGGTGTATTCTCCAGACAGTCGCAAGACTGTTGTGCGACGGGATATCAAGTTTCAGGAGGAGAAAGCCATGCAGTGTTCGCTTGAGAGGGAGCCACACTTGCATGCAGATGAGGAGCTAATAGTTCCTAAGGATGAGCTTCAGGATGTGGATCAGCCACAAGAGGAAGTTCATGGAGTGGAAGAGACCACTCATGCAGCGCCAACCATCATAGGGCACAAGCACACTACAAAAGCTGAGCGTCTGGCTCAAGATGCAGAGAATATTGTAGGACCACCTACAGCACAGCGCAGATAGAGACAGTCACCGGATCGGTACACTGGATACATGGCTCTTGTGAGAAAATGTGTCGTGACAGAGCCATCCTCTTTCGAGGAAGATGTGGAGGACCCGGCATGGGTAGATTCCATGGTGGAAGAGTATGATTCGATTGTCAGAAACTGTGCATGGGAGATTGTCCCAAGACCGGAAGGGAAATCAGTGGTGGGTTCGCGATGGATCTACAAAGTGAAGCAGGCGGCTAACAGGAGTGTGGAGAAGTACAAGGCAAGATTTGTTGCCCGAGGCTTCTCACAGATAGAGGGGATCAATTATGAGGAGACCTTTGCACCCAGCCATGAGGTACTCTCCCTCTGACGATCCTAGCTCTCTCCGCGCATATGGGGTGGCACATCCATTAGATGGATGTGAAGACTGCGTTCCTCAACGGAGTCATTGAGGAGGAGGTGTACATCGAGCAGCCCGAAGGTTTAGAGATCTTTAGCAATGAGTCGCATGTGTGCAAACTCAAGAGAGCACTGTACGGGTTGAAGCAAGCACCTCGTGCTTGGTACATACGGATAGACAGTTATTTCACCGGACTTGGATTCTCCAAGAGTGAGGCGGATCCTAACCTGTACCAGATTGTGGTGGAGGGGAAGTTGCTGATCATTGTACTGTATGTAGATGATCTGATTTTGACGGGTGATGAGCTGTTGATACTTTCATGCAAGGAGGATCTTTCTAGAGAGTTTGAGATGAAGGACTTGGGCCTCCTTCATTATTTCCTGGGATTGGAAATTTGGCAGCGCAGTGATGGATTGTTTGTTTCTCAGGGTAAGTATGCCCGGGAGATACTAGAGAATTTCAACATGCATGGCTACAAGCTTGTTGATACTCCTCTTCCTGGAGGTTGGAGGAAGGAGGATGCTACTTCAGCGGAGGTAGTGGATGCCACTGTTTATCGACAGTTGGTGGGGTCGCTTATGTATCTGGTCAATACACGACCCGATATATGCTATGCTGTTAACCAGCTTTCGCAAGCTATGGTTAAGCCTACCAAGCTCTTATGGAAGGCAGGCAAGCATGTATTGCGTTATCTTAGAGGCACATCGGGATATGGCTTGTGGTACAGACAGGAGGATGAGGTGAAGCTATGTGGCTTCACGGATGCAGATTGGGCAGGGAGCCCAACGGACAGAAAGAGCACATCTGGAGGGATCTTCAGTATCGGGTCGACATCAGTTTCTTGGTACAGCAGGAAGCAGAGATCCGTGGCACTCAGTTCAGCAGAGGCTGAGTATATGGCAGCAAGCTTGGCTGCATGCGAGGCCATATGGATGAGGAAGATTCTGGTCGGGTTGTTCGGGTCACACTTGGAGCCTATTGTGATTTATTGTGATAACCAGAGTTGCATTAAACTCTCGGCTAATCCAGTATTTCATGATAGATCCAAACACATCGACATCAGGTACCATCATATCAGAGATTGTGTGCGGCGGAGAATCATGTTACTTTCATACATTCCCACGGAGGATCAGGATGCTGATATCTTGACGAAGGCGCTCACCAGGAGAAAATTCGAATACCACAGAGGCAGGATAGGGGTTGCATATAATCCATATCTTGTTGAGAGGGAGTGTTGAAAATGCAACAAGATGATGGAGCTTAGTGAAATGAAGTCGCCTTCACTAAGTGGGCCCGCAGGCTATTTTTGGTGCAAAGTCTATTTTTAGACGATGTCTATTTTTAGACATACGGATCATGGTCTATGAGTTGTAGGATGCTATTTATGGATGATTGGTCGAGTTGGTAAAAATAGATGGACCTGTATTTTTAGACATTGGGCGGTTTCTATTTTTAGACTGTCGGGCTAAAAATAGAACAGTCAAATATTATTAACCCTTAATAATATTTAGACTATAAACATTATCTTATCCTCTTGGAGCACTTCAGTTTGATGCTTGGATGTAGCACATGCAGCTGACAGAAGGAAATATGCTTTTCCTAAGGGTTAGTTGAGCTATTGCATGGTTGACTTCAGTTAGAACTCATGTGGCAGAGTTTGGTGGAGTTGATGAGACAGTTGGTGGAGTTGTGTTTTGTTTAACTTAGTTGAACTAGTTGTATTTAGTCTAACTGAAAAATACACTAGTGATGAGTGGTGTGAATTAATTATTAATTAATTCACTAATTATTAACTCATAAATCAACTAAAGAACACATCGGTTAACTGCAATGCATGGACAGTTCAGTGGAGACCAGTGTTAGAGGTGGGTGAAAGGGTGAGTGTACTATCGGTTGTGACTATTGGCTGTGCATGAGATTTGCACACACATTGATGGAGATTGCCAATGAGGATTGCGCAGTTGGAGCTAGTGGGATTCGAACTTGGATCTCATCATTAATCAACTTGGATTGCGCAGTAGAGGCAGGCAGACTTGTGGAGGAGATTTGAACCTGTGACTTGTTCACTTTCCATACTAGTTTGTGTGTAACTTTGGAGATAGTGTTGAGAGCTGTGAGAGCTTTGTGCTATGTATTGTTACATGTTCTCTATCATTATAATATACAGATAGTTGGGGGTTTTCATCTATTGCTTTCCCCATTACATCCTGTGTTGATATGTGTGCTTGATTATGTTTCAATGAGCGCATGCTAATCGCTTTCTATTTCCGCATATTGATGATCAATTGTAGAAGAGGTTATGTATTATGCATGAAGCTTAAATAGTGTGTAATCAGGATAATCTCGGTGAATAACTCAGCTATTATTCAAATTTCTACACTCTCTATGTAGATCGTTAATTTTATATATATATATATATATATATATATATATATATATATATATATATATATATATATATATATATATATATTACAAATTACATTTTAGACTAAATTATTGCATATGAACACACACATACCTCTTAATATGTGCGAGAATTTGCATTTAATTTAAAGGAAAATTGAAAAATTATATGACACTAATTTCTTTTGCAGAAATTATCATCATTACAACAACATAATTCTCCACACGTTGTATTTTTACACTAAATCAAAATTCACAAAGCTTATATAAATTTTGAGGGCCTCAATTCAATAAAAGAGTAAATTTGAAATTTCATCACCACATTTGGCCCAAAAGTCTAAACCATATTCATCCATTCACCCATAAATTGTGTATTTTATTTGTTGGATAGTTATACTACATTTTATAAGTAAGCTTAAATGTTATTAAAAATTATATAATCTTACTAGAGATAGTTTTGGTGATAACAATAAGAGATATTGGTATTTTTATAAATAAAATTAAAAGTGAAACAACCTTTTGGTCCTAGAGTAAGATCTAAAATTGATTTTGATTTGCTAAGAGCTTGTATTCCTTGGATGTGAGCAAATAAGTTAATGACCCACTACCTAAATATGTTTTTCCAGAATCAAAGCTTAATCTCTTACAAACTACATGCAACTCATTTACAATGGTATAGTTTCTTTCTTTAATAACAAGGATAATTCATCGTACATTTGTCAATAATGACCAATAATAGTTATCCTCACTATCAATAAAAATCTAAATTATAATAAACTTACCTCATAATAATAATAATAATGATTAAGAAAATATTCATATAATTGAAATACTTCTTCTTCTTCTTCTTTTGTGGCTGGTTTTGTATTCACATGACATAAGGTCAATTCCAACCACTACTATAACCCAAAGGTGTAACCACCTTACCCCTAGGACATCATACAGGTTTGAAAATTTGAGGGATTAAACATGGTAACTTCATCACTCACATTTACTTTACATGGCAGGGGCTTTCCAAGTGAACTACCCCAAGTGACATATAATTGAAATACTCTTGAAAACATATTTATATAATTAAAATATTATTTCCAATGCACTTATATAATCAAGACGAAATTATGTGATTAAAATATATCATTATGATTTTCTTAACAATTGTTTTTGAAATTGGTGTGACTAAGATATCTTGAAATTTTCAATAATATATTTTTTATGATTTCATGACCATACCAAAATTATTTACACCTTTGAATGATGGGATAAATAAATAGATAAATTTACATATGTGATTAAACCATTTACAAAGACTAAATTATTAAATGAAATTATAAAGACTATATTTTGTGAGTTAATTTGAAAGAAAGTGAAGTAATAAATTGTGATAAATACAATTAGCAAAGCATCACAAGGTCCCAAATCATGGATATGTTTTACTCAATTAACTCTTGTTTGTTTCATTCTACATCAAGGGTTACTTGCATCATTGCCAATACTCTCAACCATATCCTTCTTAGCCACATCATTTCCTCAACCAAATTCATTGTACCACTCACTATATTCTTTTGAAACATTAATCATCGCCATGATACACAATTTAGTCAATCTTTCCCTAATTTGCAAGTATGATACATAATGTAGGATAAAGTGTTGGTCAATTTCTACCTCCCCATTTGCATATACTTGACACATAATCTTTCCTCTAACAACTCCTTCGGCTATTCCCGTGATCATGCTTCACATCTTAGCTTGTGTATGTTGGCTCTTAATCATGCCATTACTTATTTTTCATGTCACGAGATGTTAATTTTAAGTAGTTTTTTACTCTAATCTCCTCATAATTGTCGATATTGTTGATGTATTATTCAACGTGTTTATTTTTGGCATGGTTTCTCTACCATCTCATACTACATCATTATTGCACATGACTTTACAATGCTTTTTATTCAATGGGCACCTTTTTTCTATTGAGAAATGTAGCTCAAGAAATAACTTCTTGCAAAAGTTTGAGTGTGAGCATGCAAGAATTGGTTTGAGACATTTCATTGGTGACAACTGCAAAAAATTCATCACTAAATTTATTTTATAATTCACTTAAGATAAAGTGAAATGCATTTTTTAGTTGAATCTAATAAATTTGATGCATTAATGACTTATAATATATTTAATTTTGATTATAGATCTCAAAATCATATTAGGGTTTTGGAGATTAATTTTTCGTAGATTAGGGTTTCAAAAAAGCATAAATAAGATAATATATAGAGGTATTGTCCACAACTGAATAGTTGAGTAAGTTGAGTGACAAGAGGAGAGAAAGCAATGCATAATAGGAAGAGGATCAACTTTCACATTTTCAGTATTTGAAAAGGAAAGTATACATTAGATCTATATAGCCATATGGATTGATAAAATGATTGTACAAAAAAAATTCAATAGATCATATGGTTCATACAACCATGGTTTTTCTTTTCTTTGCAACTTGTAATTTTTCTAAAAGATATACAACTCAATTTGAGGTGATTTTGATAATTGTGCAACTTTTGTTTTAACAATTTGTGGAGGTTTCCTTGTAAGCTTTGATTAAGAAATGAAAAGATGATTTTGAAGGATAAATTACATGTGTATGTGTGAAACTATTTTAAGCTTCCACTATTTACACTTTCAAATATTTTGTGATTGACAGTATGATTTGAGATTATTTTCTACATTAAATTAAATTTCATAATTTATCTATTTAGTTGAGGTCATAAGGATAAAAATCACCTAGAGTTGGGATTTTTTGTATGGTATCGTAGCATATATTTGATTGAGATTCTCAAGGGTTTGTAGGATTAAATCAATTGTTGGATACAAGGACAATACATTATAGGGTTTCAATAATTTTAAGGACTAATTTCATATTTGGGAGTTTTTGCAATAGATATTAAAGATGGCCTTAGCTAGCCTTAGATTCAAGGACAGATTAGACAATGCCTCAAATTTATTCTCTTGGATAGTCAAGGTTAGAAGAGAACTATTCAACATTGTCATAGATGTTTTGGCAAAACCCACAAATCTGCAACAATTTCCAGCTCACAAGAAGAAGGAAGTGAAGGCAAAGAAGACGATCATGGATGCCATAAAGGATCATTTGATCCCTCATTATCCAAGAATTAAATTATGAAGAGATGTTATATGCCCTGGTTGGCCTCTAATAGAGCCAGTACATAAATATGAAGATGATATTATGGGACAAACTCATATCCATAAAGAAGACTGAGTCAAATCTAGTTACCAAATAATTTATGAAGGTTGCAGAGATTCATCATCAATTCACAACTGTTACACCATTTTTTGGTCATCTAACCTATTGTTATTAGATGGACCCAAGTACACCACACAAGACCAATTTTACCCTAAGTAAAATTGCATTCACTATGGAAAATAACTTAGTAAACCACCTTTATTAAGTTATTTATGGTATAAACAGGAAACCCCACGAGGAAATATTAAATAAATCTACATTTGTTTGATTTTCCTCAAGGAATAATTAGTTAAACAACAATTTAATTGATATTCCTGGTTATATTTAACCCAAAACAAGGAAATTAATTAGATAAATCATTATGTATCTTATTATTTCCTAAGAATAATTATTTAAACCTTATTTAAATAATATTCTTTGTTGAATATGACTAAATCACCCTTAAATAATTAAATAAATCATTATTTATTTGATTATTATTCAACCACATTCTTAAAATGATAAATAAATCATTTATTTATTTATTATTTACAAATAAAGGGATTTGACCCAAGTCAAATTCCTTTTCCCTCCAACAAATATAATAAAATATTCCATAAAAGTTGGATCTTGATTTGGTTATTAATATTTTAATTATGCACCAATATCTAGACTAACTCAATATTTTGTTATAAATAGAAGGGTTTTCCCATTCATTTACCACCTTTTGTTGCCTAAAGATCACTCTGGATCTATACTTTTGGTCTGACTATTGATCGACCATCATAGTCATATTTTGCTACCATTTTTGTCTGGGTTTTCTACACCATCAAGAGAGAGGAATTTTAGATCTGAAGTGCTGAGGACTTACAAGAACCCATCCCATTGAGGAGAATAGGGAACACCCTCTTGTGTTTTCCTCTCAGGTGCCATTAATACAAAATTGATTCAACATATTCTTGTCTTGTCTATTTGATGCATGGAGTAAATCATGTTTTTTCTATTGCTTAATGTCTTCTAATGCTTAGATCTAGATTTTTGCAGCATTTATCTTGATCACCTAACTGCAGATCTAAGGATATTAGTAGTCATCTTTGTTGTTAGGGTTGTTTTTTATGCGCAACTAAAGTGGTTTTTTTTCATACACTTGGAATTAAGATTCATACTAACAACAAAAATTGGGGAGAATATTGTAGATGTAGAGATAGAGAACATGGAACTAAATGGATTCCTAGGATCATGGGAACAATTAGACAAAATGATTTGTGCTTGTGAGAACCTTCCTAACTTTTAAAGGTTATGGGATGACAATATCTAGGAGCAGATTTTGATGAAGTCAAAGTCCAAAAATAAGGGTGGTGATCAGAATCTAGTCTTACTTGGTTAAAAAAATAAGGGAAAAGGTAAAGGCCCTAGCAAGGGTAAGGGAAAGAAGAGGAGTTAGCATCATAGCCAAAAAAAGACTCAAGTAAAATCAAGTGCTTTATTTATCATAAGCACATGATCATTATGCATCATAGTGTCTAGATAAGAAGGGAAAGGGAAGCATTAGTAGAAGTAGGTATTAACCTTTGTAAAAACTCAAATGAACATATTTTCTTCTAAGGTTGAGAAGGACTTCTCAATGATATCTTTCCTTTCTACCAACATAGTTCAAGGAATGCTTCGTATGTGGAAAATATGGCATCTTGTAATATCACATTAGCCTTGGCAATTATTTTCTAGTATAATAATATGGGACTTAGGAGGGTAGGTTCATATTTTTGACGATGTGAAGTACACAACAGCAAGAGTTGGTATTAGTCCCTTCCAACTTGAGTTGGGTAAATATTTAGATTTTTATGATGTTTGTTTGTTCTAGGTTATGGAAGAACTTGATTTTAGTTGCATTTGTGGAGGATAAGGGTTGTAATTGAGTTCAATAACAGTAAGTCCTCATCATACCAAAAGGAATCTAGCCCAAATGTAGTACAAGTAATAGGAAATATGGAAGGTAATCTTTAAAATTTGTAAAGTGGGCCTATTTGAACCCTAGTTCATAAAAACAACATTTTGTTCAAGTTGTGGCACAAGAGGATGGGGCACTTGCATCATAATTCATTGGTTATTCTAAGGGATTTAGCCAAAACTCTTCTAGAATTCAACATTGAGAAGTAAGGAGTATGTAAAGGATGTATGTTGAGGATGTTTTCCCAAGCAACGAGGATAGGTTTAAGGAGATTATATACCTATTGCATTTGGATTTGTGGAAAAAAATTAGTAGCATTAACTTTAGGAAGCATGTATTATGCTCCCTTCGTTGATGACTTCTCTGGAAAGACTTGGATCTAAGTCCCAAAGATGAAAGATGAAGAATTTAGTATATTTTTAGGAGTTCAGGGCATTAGTTGAGAACTAGATAGGGAAGAATATAAAAGTATTGATATTAGAAAATGGAGGTGAATATACCTCCAAGGAGTTGGAGGATTTTTGCAAGGAGAAAGGAATCAAGGGGGAGTTAAATATTCCATACAACCCATAATAGAATGAGGTTCCAAAGCTAAAGAATCAATTCCATCGTAAGGGGCTATTAAGGCCATGATTCATGGCTAGGACTTTCCAATGTGTCTTCCTTGGCTAAAGGCATACAACACAACAATATATTGGTCTCTATAACGACCAATCATGAAACAAGGGACACAAATAATTATATGAAAGAAATCCCCTAAGGGGAAATTACATTATGCATTCACATGTGTGTTTGTATTATACAAATGGTCACAATATATAATGATAGGTGACCATAACAATTATGTTTTTGATTGAAACCATTTTCTCAACTTCCTCCACAATATCTCCATGAATCTTTCCATAATATCTTTAGCTATCTTCATCTCTAACATCACTCATTTCTTCAATTCTAGCATTCTTACATAGACTTTTGCGGTTGGTCTGCTTCATTACAATTTCATTTCATAATTATACATTAATTATTATTTACAAGTAGGAATTATTCCTTCATACTCCTCATTAATAAATATTTGTGATTTATCTATCTTTAATTGTCCTTTGAATTGGTCTCATATTCATATTTAGTATTTTGCACTCTTCTTTTTCCTTTTTCCTTCATCTTCATTTATCTTCAAGTTTCATCTTGTACATGAAAAACATAAATAGTGTGTTTATTGAAATCCATATAAAAAAGCTAACATCCACAAGAATACATGGGTCGCATGGTATTGGTTTAGGATTTAAATATTCTGCCTATGTGTAGTATTCTAGGAAACTATTATAGTATGAAAAAACACACATATAATTTAGGAAAATATTCAATAAAAAACATGTAATTTACTATTAAAACTGGAAATTTTTAGCAAATATTATTAATTTGATTATATCTATGTAAAAAAAAAAACAGGTCTATTTTTAAGCAAATGGGTGAATATATTTTCTTAGAAAATGTACAAAAATAACCACTTAGCAAAATTTCACCCCTAAAAAATTCCTTTATAGGTTGCTAGTCATTGTATCTGTCGGTTCTATAGGAAACCTTTTCTCCTATATGGTTTAGCAACATATATTTGTACCTGTAATTCAACCACCTCATCAACCTTGGTTTTTTTGGCTTACTAATAATTGTACCTTGGGTTTTCTTGGATTACCCTTAACCATCCAAACCGTAGGTGGTTTCAACTTACCACAAACATAAATTACATCAAATAGTTTCAGATGACCACAAACCTTCCTCTCTCATAAAAAGTGAATATTGAGCATCATTGCATCTTCAATGGGAATATACGTGTCTTATCAAGCTTACATCACATTGACTCAACTACATTCAATTTAAATTTCCATTTAGGCAAATAATTTCCTTTCCACATCAAATACATTGGAGACCAATATTAAACTTTATAAGGATGTTTCTTTTCATGGATTCACTACATCTACAACTCAATTATAAACACACGGTGTACTATTATTTGCTTTGCTTCATGTCCTTCTTCTTGCATATATCTTTATCTTCATTTTTCTTCTTCTTTCACATCTCTTGTTTCCCTTTGGATTGTTTTTCTTCCGCTACTTCATTCTTTTTCCCTTCTCAAGTCCAAGGCATTGTTCTCTCTGTCGTCATTTTTTTCATCATACATCATATTCTTTCTACGTTTTGCTTGCACTTTTCTTTATCAACTTATTCTGTTAGGGATTATACTTCTTTATATCTCTTCATTTATCCACTTCATTCATGGAGTCTTATTTTTCTTTATTCTCTCTTCATATTCTTCTTTCTGCTTCATATTTGTCATCATTCATGGAGTATGCATGTTTTTCTCTCTTTTTCGTATGTTTTTGTCTCTTCTTGTAGAATTCTTCCTTTAAATTTTTTATTGTACATGCATAATTGTTTCTTGTAGGATGGACATCTCCATCGAACTGTAACATATGAAATTACATGATTACAAAAATATGTTTCTTGATGGGTTGTGAAAAAACCAACAAGACACCTATGGCACAATATTAGAAAACCTAATTAACGCACCAATGTCATGATTTGACATGAATTAAAATTTAATTTGACATTGACTTGACTGAACTCATTACATAGTTAGGATCTTTAACTCACACATTTATTTGAATTAATAAACTCTTAATATTTGACTCCACTTGAATTTTAATTTATACATGGATGTCGAGTACCACCAAACATGCACCCTTAAAATTCTCTTCATAATATGTGTGCCTTGCAAACAGTTTCTAATGTTAGCATGGCCAATTCCAACAATGACTCAAACTTATGAAATTTTGAATGATTTTCATTGGTATAACATGGCCTTTAAACTCTCAATTTTGTTTTTTCTTACAACTATGTATTAATTTTACTTGATTTGATCTTAAAAAATGAGCATTATGAAGATAAGAACTATTTCTCATGAGCTTCAAAGTGAAACTGGGCATTGGTCTATTCTGAAAACACCCTAGGATGAAGGCTTAAGAAATCCTTGTATGGACTCAAGAGAACTTTGAGAGCATGATGTTCCTAGATAGATAGATATTTATAGAGTATGGGCTCTACCAAAGGTGAAACAGATCCTAACTTATATTGTATATTTTTTTTATTTGATATGTGTGCTTTGGTGTTGCATGTAAATGCCTTGTTTCTTAAGGGTGAAAAGTATATATGGTAACTAAGTTTTAGATGAAATACATTGACATGATACAGTACTTTTGGGTTTGGAGGTTTAGAATAAACAAGGGGATATTTTTCTGAAGAAATGTAAGTATGCAGTTGATACCTTCAAGAGGTTTTGAATGGAGGACTAAAAATATATACCCACACCCATGATCATAAATTTGAGGAAGGTGACATATTTATAATCAAAGTTAGTATATCCTACTTGGTACAAAATTTTAATAAGTTATTTGATGTATTTGATCAATGTTAGATCATATATATGTTTTGTAGTGAACACCTTGAGTCATTTCATGGTGGAGTTAAAGCAAGAGCATTTGGTAGCAGCAAAACATGTGCTTAGGTACTTGTGGACATAATGGAGTATGGTCTAAGATATCTTGGAGATGGTGAAGTGAAGTTGCAAGAGTACACATACTCAAACTGGGTAGGAAATGAAATAGACGAGAAAAGCACCTTAGGGTGGTACCTAGGTAGCTTGGGATTGACAATGATATCTAGTTCAACAATAAAATAAAAAAATCATGGTATTTAACTTAGAAAAGTATGAATATATGGTGGCCAGTATTATTGGTGACTTGTAGGATTGTTTGATCAAGAGTTAGATCCCACAAGATAATAAGAGTTGTACCAAACTCTCTAAGAATCCAATGTTTTATGATAGGCCCAAACACATAAATATTAGATATCATTTCATATAAGAAAATATTCAGAAGGGAATGGTGAAGCTCTAATATATTCCCACAAATCAACATGTAGCTAATATTTTGACCAAGCCCTTGGTGAAAGAGAAGTTTGAAGCATTTAGGGATAGGCTTGGATTAGTGCAAAATTCCTTCCTTGCTAAGAGAGAGTGTTGAGAAATGTAGCTTGAGGGCGAAATTCTTCTACAAGTTTCAATGTGAACATGTAGGAAGTGGTTTGAAACATTATGTTGGTCACCAATTGGGAAAAGTGGTCACTAAATCTATTTTGTAATTGATTAAAGATAAATTGCGATATCTTATGTTAGCTAACTTTGGTTAACATGGATTACTTACAAGGTATCCACTCAATGAACCTAGACATAGCATGCACACATTCATGGGAGATCAAGGAATAACTATACTTCACTAGACTTTGATATATACCTCTCATAATCATTTTGTTGAATCCCCATCCTAATACATACTCCCATTAAAAATATCTATACTCCCATACCTATACCCATGTACTAGACATCCCAACTACCCATAATACCTATAATATATTGACTCTATTTCTCACATTTAAAAAATGCCCCTTGTGAATGAATGTGATAAGATATTGGTTGACAAGGATAAGTCCACATTGGATTACTTAATTGAGTCTATCTCCCTTCATTATGGATTAGCTCGTTGGCTCTACTTTCAACCATTTGCTTCTTGCTCACAACATCTTCTTAGGCAAGCTTATTAAGCTTCATTATCTTTGATATGCAAATTCTATCTCTCCTTGATTTACAAGTATGTTGCATATTTTTAGAAAATGTGGAGCTCAATTTCTACAACCCCATTTCCACATACTCAATATAGTCTTGCTATGAGTCTTTACTACAATGACTCCTTTCACATTTCAACGCAAGTACTTACCAGTATGGGGGCCTATGATATGTCCTCTTCCTCGTAGCCTGTGTCGCAACAGGGAAAATTTGAACCTAAATCTCTCAATTTCAACAATTTTATATAACTCAAATTACCAATTGAACTTCCTCCAAAAAACTTTCTTTATTAAATTTCATTTTATACTCTTTTTTTTTTTTAATATACTTATAAAATATTCCAACCATAAACATTTTTATATTTTATTATGCATTATTAACCATATGTGGCCATGGAAAGTATGAATATAATATATCTCAAAAAGTAAATTTTATTAACAACTTTACTTTATTATGCATTCTTAACCATCCGTGGACAGGACATTATGAATATAATATGTCTCATGGCTAGTTTGAAAAAGTATTACATAATATAATATTTCTTTGCGTGTTATTGGAATCTTCTAGGAAATTGTGGTTTCATATAATATGTATTATATCATATTAAATAGTGTCATCTATATTGGGTTTTCTTTATTATTTTAAGTTTTATAATTGTTTTTTCTTTATTATTTTATTTTGTTTATTTTTATGTTTTGATTTTGATGATAATGATAATGGTGGTTAATGTTCACTGAGACTAATTTTTGGTCTAAACGAATTATTTAGTTTGATTTAAGATTTTATACCTATGCTCAAAAAGCTTGGAGAGAAGCCTCCCGAGCTCACTATAATTTTGATATCTTAAAAGGCTAGGAAGGTCAGTATTGCAACAAAGATTATGAAATTGAGATCTAATGTGGTTGTACGTGGGGCACTCTAAGAGGAAGTGATTTTCATCCTCGATGTTGATATTCTCACAGAGATGGTAGGTCCTTTCCATCCATGGTGTTTCAGGAATTGTCCAACGCCTGATTCACTATGGAACTCATGAGAGTTCGTTCTAATCTTGGCTATATTAATTTTCTTCTTTGAGCTAGTTAAAACAGAGAGATACTTTTGATCTTCTAGGGTGGGGTTGATGACCTCCTTATAATATCTTAATTTTCTTTTAGCTACTAAATCTTTCTCATGCCGCATTTTTTCTTTGAACTTAAAAGTAACACTTTTTTTAATGTTATTAATGTTTTGCAATGCAACATTCTCGTCAATCTCCCAGTGGTTTAATCAGGCCCCGATGTCTTTATACCAACCTCATTTGAGCCTTAAGTGGTTTTGGCTGGAATTTTAAAACTAGCTTAGGAAGTCTATGGTCTCCTATGCTATTGAGTTTGTGCTTGTACAACAAAAGCCTAGTCATAGCTAGGCTCTCGATAGGGGATAGACCCACTTCTATAAGGAGAATAGGATAGGGTGTATTGCTTTTAATTTTGAGGTTATACGTTATAAAACGCTTCTGGATTTGCTCAATCTTTCTTCGGGATTCTCTAAAGATGTTGCAAACCCAAACCTCATATCCATATAAAATAACGGGAGTGACTAAAGTCTCAAAAGGAACTTCTTTCTATCTCACATTACGAAGTTTGCCATTTTACAATTATTTTCAAGACCAAAATAAACTTTCCACCCATTAATCTTTTTCTCAATACTATAGTTCCAATTAAACTTGTGAAATAAATATTTGAAATAAAATAATAATATTAATAATAAATAAATTAGGTTTCAAAAAAATTGAACAGGAAGAATTTTCAACGAAATTTTGGTTTCATTTTTAATATATATTCCACGCAGATTGTTCTTTTTTTATTCATCGGGATAGCTTTCAGCGTTAAGCCTTGGACTACGTTATTTATGATTCGCGACAAACACGTGAATATGCTTGAGCGTATTCAATAAGATAATTCTTAAATTAAGGAAACAAGTCACCAGCATATTTGGAAAAGTTATTCTTTTAATAATGAATTACAATTAATGGTTGGAAGTTTATAAACTATTTTTGTTGTGATTATCATTGAAATAATTTTTTTTAGTATATAAAAGTTATTGCTTTAATAAAATATAAATGTGAATATTTGGATGTGAATAAAGGATAAAATTATAAAAGAGATTGTATTTTATTTTTTTGGATTGAATAATAAAAAATTATATAATATAGTTTTATATAAATGTTAGGATTTCAAAATTGTATTATATAATTTTTTTAATTAAATTAGAAGATGGATAGATAAATAGAAATGTAGATTTTATTGAACAAAGGTTAGATTTGCAGATGAGGTGGATTGACAAAGTTATAGTTATCTAATTTTTTGGGGTTTGGAGAGGCCTTATATTCAAGTTTAAGTGATAATAGATGGTTTTCTCTTGTTAGTATAGCTGGCCAAAGTAAGAAGTGAGTTATTAGTGACTACCCAAAAAACATAGATCAACACAATTATAGAAGTGAACTTCTAAATGAAAAAAGCAAGGATAAGAAATTATTTAACTATACAACAATGTTTACATTTTTTGCAACAATTTTCAAGACAATAAAGTAAGAAACTACAATAGCTAGAGCAACCAATGTAATGGCACTTCCAAAACCATGGATTTGACCTTGGTTTACTTACCAAATCTCATCCAATTTGCTTTGTATCAAGTGCTAGCAGCATCATTAACTTTACTCACAACCATGTACTTCTTGCTTGTATTGATTTTCTTAATCAAGCTTGTTGTACCTCTCACTAGATCCTCCTAAAATGATGATTCACAATCTCTCATATGCAAATTCAACCTCAACTTGATTTATAAGTATGCTCCAATTTACTCAATTTTCCTTCCTCCCCATTTCTATATATTGGGCATAACTTTTCCTCTCATGGCTCATATAATTGTCCCCATTTTCTTCATATTTTAACACATGTAAGCTAGTTTTTACTTGCGAAATTACCTATTTTTCTTACCATCTTAAGCTTATGAAGTGATCTTCTCATGTCCATTGAAGTTGTTTATGTAGTACTATTGTTTTCTTTTCCCTTAGCATTCTTCACATGATTTTGCAACACCTTTAAACCTCACACTTTAAACCATTTCATGCACTATCATATTTCCTTCCTCCTTTTTAGCCCATATTGATTGATCTTAATTGCAATCCTCAATTTATCCATGGTGGCCATTTTATACATGTATAAAATTAATTTTCTCGTTTCCAAATCTATAAGGTATAGTAGTATTTGGACTAGAAGTATCTTATAAAAATCAATATCCTTAGTTTTAGTTAATTTGTTATTAAGAGTTATATATGTGTGGGCCCGAGTGTATATAAGTGTTTGTTTCCATATGTTTTTTAATATACTTATTAAAAAATAAAAATAAAAATTATTGAAACTATGAAGGTTTGAAAAGAACATACCATTTATCAATTTCAAACTTTTATTTTTTAAAACACCAAGAAAAATACTTTCCATTATCTTTTAAATATTTTTTTATAAAAAATATATATTCCATATAGAAATAGACAAAGGCTTCTGAATTTGATGAGAAAATTGACTCACAAAGTGATTTGTCCATCAAATATAGCTAGAAAAATTGTAAACCCATCAACGTTCTTTATAAAAATCATCAAAACTTGAAGTAAAATTATAATAACAATTAAATTTAACAAGTGTTTCAGATTTAAAATTCCTACTTTACTAGTAACTTGAAAAAAAAAACTAAAACTAGACAGACAAAAAAAAAACTTAGAAAATAAGAAAACTAGAGTTCATTCCTAATAATCGCAAGTCCGAGGAATTATTGCCATTAATAAAATGACATAGAAAAACCTATCTTTTCTAGGCCATAATTTGCATCTTTATTGTTATTGTGACAACAACCCCATTCACTTCCACTTTTCGTTGCCACTCCTACTCTTTCTTCTTCTTCCCATGCCGTTGCCTCTTCCCCTCTTCCCCATTTTCTGGTTTTCTTAGTTGCTTGATTCTAAAATCTGGATGACATTAATAATAAGTATATTCCATATTTTATTTCCTTTTCTTTTCATTATGAATTCTTTTATTTGCCCAATGGATGTCCATTATTGTTGAATACTTGGTCTCTTTTCTTTTCAAAATTAAAAATCAAAGATCCACTGTACAGTTTCTTCATCAACCCTTGCACTCTCACCCTGATCTTGTATTCCAAGATTTCCAATTTCGTTTTTAACTTTCTCTGAAATTTGGTTTGGTTTAGTAAGCCGAAGTTGAAGTAATTGCAAAAGGAAACCTGCCTCCGCCACCATTGATTCACAGCAACAGCCGCTACTCTCTTCAACAGGGCTTCAGAGTGGCTTGCCAATGCCAGAAGTCAACCCAATAATGAGAAATCACAGAGCCAAATATGAATTCCCCGAGTCGAGTTCGAATCCCATAGCCAAGCATGAATTCCCCACTCCATTCTTCTGGCCAAATATGTAAGTTTTAGACGTCGTTCCACACATAATTCCGACTGCTCGCTCGCTTGCCACAATGATAACTCACCTGTTCGATAACCTAAACTTCGGTTTCAAACTTTTAATTCGAACAACTTTATCGAACAGCGTGAAGTCTTGGACTGCGCTATTCATTATTTCCGAGAACAAAAGGAATGATCGTCATTGACCGTATTCAAAATAATAAATTCATCCACTAAATGAAGGAAGCCCAGCATTTGTTTTTTTAAAAGGGAATGGATGAATGCCATGCAAGGAAACCAGTGCTCTGATCCCATACAGATGAGATATTGTCATCATCATGTAGATTTGCAGAGAAGTTATACATTTCTTTCTCACATTCCAAATATTTCATATATAAAATAGAGTAGTGGTCCATGAACTAATTTATATTTAAATTTTCTGTTTTGGGGAATGCTTTTAAAAAAGCACCACACAAAAGTGAGGTCTATCATGCTGAAAATACAGAGAGAATATTACTATGCAAAGAAACTGGGGTCTGATACAGATACAATATTGCTCTGCAAAGACATTATTGCTCTCATAAAATACAAATATTATATTATTTTCATGTACACTTTAACTGATTTATATCAAAAATTTGCAGTGAAACTCGTACAACTCTTTTTTACATTTCAGTTGTTTCCGTATATTACATTTAATGTAAAACCTGTCATGATGTTCAATATAATTTGTCATTAAATTTCTTGCAATGAATTATTTTGAAAATGTTTTTAATACAACACTAAAAACAACAATGTGGTTTATCATGTTGAGAATATCTTACTTTTGAAATAAACATAAGCTTTCAAGATAATCAATACAAATACAAATCTTCAGTAAAAACAGAAGCTTTCGAATAATCAATACAAACAGAAAGCTTAAGTAAACAGAAGCTTTCGAGTAATCAATACAAATAGAAATTACAAAAGCTATCAGAACAAGAAACAAATTTTGAGGTTGTTAAATTTAGTTAGATGTGTTGGTGTGGTTTAGGCTGAGTGAGATTGGGTGACTTTGACGACTTAGATGACTCTGACCACTGATTAAACCTGATGTACTGATGAACTCAAACTACTTGATAAACAAAAAATTCAACTCACAAAACTTTAGTCTAACTAGCCTGCAAATTTGCTCTGAAAATTATAGAAATTCAAGCAATATTTTGATAAAATCCCTAAAAAAATTTTGTATATTCAGATTATAGTTGTTAAACTTAAAAAATTTGGGTGCCCCAGAAATTTTTGGTGATGCTGAATCCATTTTGGTTATCAAAAACATGATTCAAACACTACTCAAACATTACTACTGCTAAATGTTCTAAATTTCTTTTGACTAATTAAAACCACTTTTAACCTTACAGGAAGCTTTAAACAAGGTGAAAAAAGATGATCAATCTTAATGTATAAATAGTAAGGATGCATCATTGCCGTGAAAGAGCCATTGAAAACTAGCCACTATAATTAGTAACTTACTATTAGCAGCTACTTTTTAATTGCTAGTTTTCAACGGCTAGTTTTTAATTATAACAGCTAGTTTTTAACGGCTAATTTGATGCATACTCATTATTTATTCATTAAGATCGATCATCTTTTTTCACTTGTGTTAAGGATGAACCAAATTAAATTGTTCAAAAGTCGACCAAATCTTGAAGATATTTATCTAAATTATGAATCACAAAAATCTTAAATCTAACATAATATATATATTATATTTTTCATTTTAAGTAGCAAAAACAAATAAACATACTTTTCAGAATTAAATAATAAAAACTAGTATAAAAATAGTTTTGTAAATCCATCCACACACCTACTTAATTAACAAATCGTAATACACTTCAGGAATTCCATCATAATATTTTTGATGTTTTGTTTTATAAACAGTAATGGGACTTCAATTGAAGCCTTCGTATAAATCATTTCTCAGCAAATAATAATAACAATAGTATGCGAAAATAAAAACAAATGATAGATCTACCAGGAAATACTGTATATCTATTTCACTCAATTATTCAGTTTTCAAATCTGTACATACATTTCATACCATGAAAATGATCCCAATCTTTAAAACCTGTGAGCAGAAAGAGGGTTACTGATACCTAGTTATCACACTGATGATGTTCAAATGACCAAGCAGCCTTGGTTTCATAAGCATTTGGGTACTATAGACTTCAGAAACTGAAAGATTTATATTTCTACGCCGCCGGCCTGATCATCTTCTGCACGACCACGGTCCTCGCCTGGCGTACATCGCGGCTGCAACGATCAACATGACGTTCCAGATCTTCAATGTCCTGCATAAAGCTCTCTTGTTTTCGTTTGATTCTCTCGATTCCAAGTTGAAAGGCATCTTCTTTTGAGCAGAAATCAATATCCGTCAGAACAGAACTGATCATTTGCTCCAGGTTTTCCACAAGAGCCCTAATGCTTTCCAGATCTTTGATAGCAATGAAAGTTCCAACGTGCATTCCAGTGATGGCCTCGCGCTGGATTTTGATGGCATCTTCGTATTTTTTCCAGTATGAATCAACCCATTTGCCCCCAGAAGCGATTGGAACCACGGCCGCTACAGCAGCTGCAACAGACGGGGCAGCAATGGCCGCTGCAACCACAGAACATATCAAAACCGCAGCAAAGGTCGCTACGAATATGATTCTTGAAACCTTTCTCCATGCCCTAACGTGTTTCAGTTTCTTGTCGAGTTTCTTCCTCTGCTGATGAAGCTTCTCAAGCATCGCTGTGTGCCTTCTGTAAACAGAATCGAAATGCTTAAAAAAATCCTCAGAAAACGGGCTACCGGCACTCTTGAAATTTTGCAGTTCCTCCAGCATTTTCTTACACTGAGCCTCTGAAGGCGGACCTTGCGCCGGAAGCTGTTGAAGCGCGATCTGAATAATCAATTGGTTGTCCCTAGCCTTTCGGAGACAATTCTCCAGCACAGTACAGAAATCCAGGGTCTGTAAACTGTTTTCGAAATATTCTTCGACCAATTTAAACAAATCCTGATTCTTCCATATGTCCTCTTTGCATCCCAATAAGACCTTAACGACCTCCTGGTCCATTTCCAGCAAACAATTTGTGGTTTCCCTTAGGGTTTCTAATGACATAGTGCGTACCTCAACACCTTTGGCCAGGGAATGAATAACACGACCAGTTCGCTCTTTGACTGCTTCGTCGAAGTTCTTGACATCCGGATCGACTTTGCAGGCTTCCTCATAGGCCCTCAGCTCCATAGAATATTTCATCTTTGATTCAAAACCCATATCTGGATCAGACTGCTCTCCTGGTCTTTTGCTCATTTGGCTCCCCATCTACAATCAAAATTACACAATGGATGCCCAGCTGTTCTTATAGCCAAAGAATTTACAGAAACAAATCAAAAATACACTCTTATACACTAGTAGATTGCTTAGGTTATAAGATACACTGCAACTATCAGGTGATCTAATTCTTTACATAAAACTTTATGCCATAAAACCGCTGATTTCAGGAATTACATTCGCAGATTCCCAAAATATTCCTGTTATGTGACGGGCTATAAACTAACTCGCTTTTCTTCTGCAGACAATTCTAACTGCCGTCTTTGAAACCAAACCGTGCAGAAAAACACAGAGATGAATCTCCAGTTATGTTTTCAGATGTGCATAGCTAAGAAAACAAGAAACGAAAATGGCGTCCGGGCGTGCTCTTTTTGAGATAAGGGGGGCGAAAACGAAAACAACAATGAAGAGAGGAGGCCAAACACGGTAAGCAATAAGATTCATTTATACATCCGATCACCCAATCCCAGCAAAGCAAGAGAAAGCAAGGGTTTGTTTGGAGATATCTTGTACGCATTATCTCACAAACAGGCAGACCTGGCGGTAACGGGCACGAGATCCCCCCTCCCTTACCTTCCACACATTGACAAACGAATGACACGCACCAATACAAACCCTCAATTTTCACGGTAAATGACGCAACAGGATCTTGAACTCTTTGAACCTCTTCCCTGGTTGGGTTTAGGGTCGAGGTTTCTTGTGCTGCAATACTAGTGAAGTAGAAGATTTCAGGTCACAACATCTTCTTGTCGTTCAAACCTAAAATTACTGTCATGCATTTCCCGCCCAAACATACAGTTTCTAAAGATAGATCCCTCCATTGCCAAAGTCAAAAATTTAGCGGATTGCTTAAAGATCGGACAGCTGTGTATTGTGTCAGCAGGTGAAGATTCGAACTCCTCGAATTTTATATTTCTTAACCTTTCTGTTCGCCGACACGCAAGCCAGAGGCTTTGAGTATTCCAATCAACGTCTTTTGAGATCGCTGGGCGTAATCGTCAAACCCTAAAGCCTCGTGTCTGAAATCGAGGGCAAAGAGTGGAGAATTTTAATAAGATTTTATATGAAAGCACACTCCACCATCCTTCGAATCCGTGGAAAGTGTTACCCGATCCTGGTCGGTTTGACTGTTGCTTGACTGAAGTTACTACAACGACTCCTTACGGGTTCGGGGTTCGAATCTTAGCACCCCTTTCCTTCATCTTTCCGGGTTTTTCCCAGAAACTTTTACCTCAGAATCCTGGAAGTCACCTGGCAGGAGAGCTCAACATTGTATGACGAAGGGTTTACTTAACGACGGGTTCAACCTTACCTTTAGCCCCAGGGTTTACTTAACAATGGTTCAGCCTTCACAGAAGCCCAGGGTGCATCTATATTCAATGGGAAGGTCAAGGATATACCAGGGCATCTGCCATGACCATTACAACTGTTTTGAGAAGAAAGTGCAATAATAAATTTAAGATTTATGGTTAAAATAATAAATTTAAGATTTATGGTTAAAATAATTACAGGTCTGAGAAGTCTGAAAGGATTAACTTATCTTTACATATTTAAGTTGGTTGTAAAGTTGATGGTTTAAGTTTAATTTAACTGTAGTTTTAATTATTTATTATAAAGTTAAAGTTTTGACTTTGTGGTTAGACATTTTAATAACTTAAATCAACAATTTAATTATAAATAATTTTTATACATTTTCAAAACAAAAAAACATTGGTTAAGAACGAAATCTTGGTAGATCACATTTCAAATTTTTGAGTCAATTTTTTTCGAACTATTAAGTGGGGTTTATTATTGTTTTATTCTAAAAAAATTCACAGAATAATTCAAAAATTTTCGTTAAATTATTAAAAAAATTGGCAAAGATTTTTGAAAATTTCGATTACAGTGGTTAAATTTCAGTATTTTGGGTGCCTAAGGGTTTTTGATGGTGCTGAATCCATTTCTACCATCAAAAATGCAATTCAAACACTCCAACTAGCTGATTTTTTGAAAAATAAAAAATTACTGGATTCAGGGAAAAAAATTGTGCTACTATTCTGTTGCGTCCGTAGACAACTCCTTTATTATTAAGGATTTTAATGAATATTTTGATCTATATAAACTGATAGAAGAAGAATAAATTATTTTAATGACCAATAGGCTAAAGATAGCTTATGAGACAGAATGCTTTTTCATATGGTTGTTGTATTCGGTCTTTTTGCTGTGAAACCTCACAATAAAAGCTCCCAGCTTCTCGACAAAGCTCTCCCTGAATAAATTATCCCAAGAGCTAGTTGCCAAAATATCTGCGTAAGTGTTGTCTTTGAAGACCTCCCATTTTAAAATGAAATACTTTTTTGTTTCCACTTTTCTGCAAGAACAAAAAATACACTCCTTCCTCCCACCCTTCTTTTGGTCTTTTCTAGTACATTGTTTCACAAAATAATTGATAAGAATTAATTCTTAAATAGACAATAAGAATTTTGGCTCTTTAAAAAATATTAACCTCTATATATACAAATAGTCAAAAAATACAAGTTGAAGAAAAAACTTTCAAATTTAATAGATTAGTAAAATATTTAATAAAAAATTTATTTAATAAAATATTAAAAAAAAACCTTCTCTCATTGAATTGAATTAATAATTAGTCAAAAATTATTTTCTATAACAACTTTATAATGTATCTAATAAAATATTAAAAAAAACATTCTCTAATTGAATTGAATTAATAATAAATCAAAAATTATTTTTATATAACAATTTATATAGAATAATCCATACCAATTATTATAATTTTAAAAATTATTTAATTATTATTATTATTATTATTTTAATTAATAAATAAATATAAAATAATTAGATAAGAAAAATGAATATAGAATATTAATTAAATAAAAAATTAAAAATAAAATTAATGCAAGGAAACCAAAGTCAAACAAATAAAAATTTGCTCCACATAATAATGACAATTATCATGACAACAATGACAACTACAGAGAGAAAATGATTAACAACGAAATTGACACTTCATTATCAACTAAAAAAATCTAAATGATTCTAATGTCAAACACAACTTTTCTAATATAATACGACCATGTCGTTATAATAATGAAACTTCAAGTGATAAAAATCAAAGAACCAACCTGCTCCACTTCTTAGGAAGGGAGAGGCTTCGTTACGATGACTTTAATCTTATCATCATTGTAATTTTGACCACCTCAATTTTTCCCTTTCTGAATTTTTAAATAAATTTTGACCTTTACAGATGTTCATTTTCTAATTTGAAAAATATATATTTTTTTTTTAATTTTAAAAAAAAATTGACATTTTCAAATTTTATTTTTATAAGTTTTAAAATTTTCATTTTAAAAAAATATAATAATAATTTTATAATTAATATAATTATATAAATTAAATGTTTCAGAAAATTTTATATTGCATTTCATATTATTAAAATTTTAAATTATTATTATTATATATATATATATATATATATATATGAAACTTAAATTATAATAATAATTGTATATTTAATATAATTATATAAATTAAATGTTTTGGAAAATTTCATAGTACATCTCATATTATTAAAATGTAAAATTATTAAATAAATAAAAATAATGGAAACTTTAAAAAATTTAATTACTTAGAATTTTTTCAGTAATAATCACATACAATAGAACATTATCTAAGTGTTTGGTAATAATTACATGTAATAGAACATTATCTACGTGTTTGGTAATAATCACATGCAATAGAACATTATGGACCCATTTAAAACTAACTAGTGTGGTTCATCATCTTCTAGTCCTAATGATGAACCACACTTGTTGGTTCTAAATGTCTCACCCAAAGAAGAATTCTAAATATTTACAATAGATCACAGAAGCCAAAATTATAAAAATAAAGGATATAATTACCTTTTAAGATAAATCTCAATCCTATATCTTAAATATCATTAAAAATATTGGGTGGATATTTTGTGAACTAAGTCTCTACCATCCACCTAATAATTATTGATAATTGTGAAATTGTAGTTGAACCTTCATAAGTTAGATCTAACTAGAAAACAATGAACAAAACTTGCAAGGAGAGAAGAAAGAAAATTGATAGAAAAAATCATTATTAAATTATATTCATGCACTACAAAGAAAATTATGAGAGAATATAATTCAATATAATATATTCTACATGGGTGTAATAATTTAGTAGTGAATTTAGAGAGATTTGAAAATGTTGAAGACACCTAGTCCTAGTTAATTGGTTATGTCATAACTTAATTGTCTCATACAAGTGGAGATTAATAGAACTCATACATGCACTTGTGGAGTTCCCCCTTAGTTATAATAAAGAGGTTTATGTCTTTGCTTCGAGGCTCCAAATCCTTCCTCTTTTCTAAATGAATGTAGGCCCATGTGTGAGATCAAAAAATGTGGAAATGTGTAACTTCTAGTTGCATTCTACTTTATGCTTCAAAAGGTGTTTTGCCTATAACAAATTTGTGAGGGGATCTATTTTGTATGTACAAAGCACGATTGATTTCTTTAGCCCACAATTTGGAAGTAAGGGACCTTGCATGCAACATGCAAACAACCATCTCTTTCAAGGATATGTTCTTCCTCACAACTACCTTGTTCTGCTGCGAAGTGTAAGGTAATGTGTGTTGCAACTATATTCCTACTTCAAAAATGTTGGACATTCTCGTTGACATACTCCTCCACCCCCCCAATATTTATATGGAGTATCTCTATCATCTTTCCAAATTGCTTTTCTACATGCACTTTGAAAATGTTCAAATGCTCAAACACTTTAGATTTGAGTTTGAGAAAGTACACCCATGTGTATCTCATGCAATCATCTATGAATGTGAGTACATATTTAGCTTTTCCTGAGGAAGGATTTAGAAATGACCCCATAAGATCACTGTGAAAAAGCTCCAAGGGAGAGGATGCCCTCAATGCATGCCTCTTCTTGTGGATGCTTTCCAAGAGCACATCCTTCACAAACTCCATTAGAAAATTGGATGGAAGATAAGCCTTTCACTATCCCCTATTTGTCAAGTTGGTGCGTGTATCTAAAATTTAAGCACCCAAACCTTTCATGCCAAATCCTACTTTCACCATTTGCATGTGTCATTAGTAAAGTGGAATCTGATTAAGGAGAAAATTTAGAAAAAGTGTACAGATGAGACTAATGATTTACCTTGTTGAATGCAATTTTGGATTTATCTTGCATGTCATATATGTTCATTGAATCTAGGGTGAAATCAACTCCTTCTAGTGTTGGTATGTATCAGTTGATACACAAAATGAAGATTTACTGAAAAAAATTGAAATATTTTGGACATTCTCAAAAATTATATCTTCGAGATCTATCCACCCTTGTCTAGTTTCCTCTATTGTAGAATCATCTCCCATGAGAATAAGAGGACTAGCATGTGGTTTTAAACATTATAGAGAATTTTTTTGGCTACTATGTGATGTAAAGCTCCATAATATATTATCCATGCATCAAGAGAAGAATGAATAGCAATTAATGCATGTGTGTTCCCTCTTACTCAATGTGCTCTTTCTCCCTGCTTCTTCTTAGCATTATTTAGAATACAATCACAAAGAGTGTTATGTTAAAGAGTTTGCGCCATGAGATCAATTGTCTTCTTCATGCATGATGGTTCTGAATTGTAACCACAACTACAATAGTTGCATTTTGATTTCCCCTTCTTTCCCTTCTTTTCCTTCGAATCGGTAGATTCATTTGGAGATTTGGGATTGCCTCCCTTCCTTGGATAAAATTCTTCTTCCTTTCCTTTTCCTTTGGATTGTTGATTGGATTTTAGGTTGGCCTTTCCACTTTCATGCCCAACGAGTGCATGGACTTTGGAAATTTTCAATGTGCCCATTTTTATGATCTTATCTTGCTTATGTATCATGGACTCAATCAAATCATCCAGTGTGGGCATCCTCTAAGTTGCACCTGTTGCAAGTTTGACTATGTAAAAATTGGAGACTATGATAGCCCCAACCCAGGTTTCCTCATGAAAATGCAATGTAAATATTTTACAAAATATATTAAAAAGGGTTGAGTCAAAAGGGACACAAATTCCAAAGTTGAGGAGGCCGCTTACTTAGGATATGTAAGGTTTCCTTATGTAGAAAACATGGATTGTTTCAATAGCCGTTAAAGGTTGGTTGGTGTGCTTATAATAAATTGGTTCCTGAATTAGAATGGGCTACAAAGAGAATTACAAGGATCATGTTGTCTTCGAAGAGATTGCAAGACAACAAGGACAAGAAAGTAAATTCCAAAGTAGAAAAGTAGACAGAAAAGGAAAAGGAGGGATTCAACCTCATGGAGAACATGATTCCTCGTTCATTCAATAAAGCATATTCATCCATTCGAGCAAAATTTATCAAGGAACCACACTAAAGAGAAGAGAAGAGGAGAGCAAGGATTGTTGAAGAGAAGAGAAGACAGTAACAACATGTCAGTTGGCATGACTAGCATGAGGATGGTCTTTCCTTGCTGAGGAACAATGGCTCTCAAGTCCTTATAAAGCCAGAGGGTGGAGATGGTTCTCTTTGGATTCCCTTGATGGTGTGGGTGGAGGATTGTGTCCTTGGATTCCTAGAGGGAGGATCTCTTAACTCATTCTTTTTGTGATTTTATAGTGGGTTTTGGATTCCTCAGAGTGGGTGGAACCATTGTGTTTAGGGTGGAGACTTACTTCTCTGTATTCCCTTGACACTCTTGGGGTAGAGGAAATTGGCCTTTGGATTCCCCGTGTGTGTTTGGGTGGAGAAGAAGCCTTTGGATTCCCTATGTATTTGGGTGGAGGCAACAATCCTCTAGATTCCTTGTATGTGTTGATTAGCTTCCATTTAGTAGTTGGACGGTGGGGGGAGTTGGTCTCTGGATTCCATGTATGTGTTGATGACCTTCCATTGGGTAGCTGGAGGGTGGGGGAAGTTGATCTATGTATTCCCTGTATATTGTTTGACCGTTGAGTGGTTTGTGGGTGAGGAAGGAGGTCCTCTAGATTCCCTGTTTTAGCTAGCAGTTGGCGTTTCAATCCTGTGAGCAAGCCCCTCAGTCTCTGGAATCTGGCTCGGGGGTGACAACTGTAAGTGAGCTTGGTTGTAACTGTTTATGGTTGGGTGTAGAGTTCTTTTCCCAGACTCAGTTTCACTGAAAATTACAAGATAATTGCTCTCTTTGCATTTTCTTAAGTGATAATACATCTATGTGTTTGTATTTTTGGGCTAAAATGGTGCCTATAATTGTAATGAGCATGCTCTTGCATTTCTAGACTGAAATGGTGCTTATAACTTTAATGAGCATGTGTTTTCATTTCTTTGCTAAAATCGTGTCTATAATTGTAATGAGCATGTGTTTTCATTTCTAGACTAGGATGGGGCTTATAAATGTGATGAACATGAATATAAGGAATTTCTGGTTTGAATTGGTATGGCTTATGAAATATAGGATTGTGTTATAGATATACCTAATGAACAATGAAATTTACAAAGCTTAAAGGCATCAAAATGGTTCACAAGAGCCATTTTTACCCGGATAAATCCCTTTTGAAGACAAGAGCGATCTCCCTAGAGTCCTAAAGGAAAAATAGAAACAAACAGACAAAACAATATCTCTTTCCTTAGCCTATAACCAAAACATGAAACATGTAGTATGTGAAGGATCACTATCCTATTAACGAAGTTCTTGTAGAAGTCCTTTCAATGCTTTCTACAACCAGCTTCCCCTCAATGCCTTAGAGGACTTCCGAACGCTTTCCAAAGCTTATCCATGATGCTCCAAAAGAGATCTGCATAGAAAAAAACATTCAAAGAGATCAAAGCATCTCACATATAAAATAAAAGGTAAATGAAAACTCTAATCTAGAATACAACATATAATTGAATCAACAATCAATTATAAACCATGTGAGTGATCAAGGAATATTGCAAATAACATCAACAATAGATTCAATTAGGAAAGAACAATTATTTTGTATTAAAAATCAAAGGGAAAACAAGCTTACAACTGGTTTGCCTTGATGTCACAAGCCTCTTCCAATGGTCTCCTTTCCTTCCCTTGATAACAAGATCTTCAGACCCAAAACCAACAACATGAGTTTACAAATCCAAGTCTCCCATTCCTTTAGTCATATGTTGAATTTATAGGAAGAATGAGGAGGTTTCTAGTTCCACATCTCAAGGGATATGATCCTTAATAACATGAGGTTAGTTCCATGTACCAAGGGATGAGGCGCAGGTATGTAGTGGTTCTAGATTTCTAATTTGGATAAGATTCCTCAACCAAAGCTTCTAGAACTTGCCTTTTTATTTTTACCTCTGTGACTAGACCTGCGCAATTTTTAGTGGAAGAAACTACACATATCTGCATAGTTTTTAGTGGAAGAAATTGCACATATTTGCGCAATTTTTAGTGGAAGAAACTGAGCATATCTATGCATTTTATAATGGAATAAATTGCACATGTGCGGGTTTTGTTCAGTAAAACTGCGCAAATGCTCAAAAAGGGATTTTAAGCAATGAAAACCAAAATTCCTTTTGTCCCTAGTATTGTTTTACTTCAAGCTTCATAGGGGATTCTCTTGAGACACTCCATCGGATGGTAAGATATCTAAATCGACAGTCATGGTGACAAATTTTAGTGTGACAAATTTCCCCCTAAAGTGCAAAGAGAGAAAATACTTTTGATGACTGAAGCGCTTTATCCTGTCAAAGGTTAAGATTAGAGACCGATTGGTTGAGGAACTGAAACAAATAATAAAGGATTACAATATCATGCTTTCATATAAACATAAATGAGGTAGGCATTCCCATACTTAGAGTAAAAATATCTCAAAGAACTAGTAGGGAAATACACAAAGATCCATGTCAACGGTAGACATAGTATGGACACAACCATCAAAGGATATATATTTACAATCATGAATATTTAATAACTCCATGTGTCTTCGATAGATGAAATTAGATCTAGGGTCTTGATATCCATCTCTATCGATGTATGAATCTAACCATGTGAGTAAATGTCTTGAAGTTGAACATGGTAGAAACTACTTGATTACCGGTCAATGATGTAAATCGTTAGCAAGTGCGAGAGAAACCACCAATAATGATAATGGCTCTCAAGGTACTCCAGTAAAATCTATGAAGTGTGATTAAATGTTTTTAAGTTGAACACTTATAGAATCATTCAATCAAAATCTAATTATGATAACCTATCGTCGAAAGTCAGAATCCTTCCATTAGGGCATGCAGGCCTCAAGGTACTAAAAATGGTTTCTAAATCAACTTCCTAGATAATGAGTTGAAGTTGATAGGAAGTGATCCGTCACAGGAGGGCCTACAACACGAAACTTCATGTCAAGTTTTGAAGAATAATGTTTGAAGTGATTCAGGACTGACTCAGGGATAACCCACGTGATTGAAGGTTATCATTTTCAAGGTAATTTTGACTGAGGTTGGACTTCTCTTGAACATATTGGCGACACAACACTTAGACTTGGAAGCATTTGACTCAACGATAATACCCAAAACCAACTGAAGGATTTCAATGAGGTTCGATTAACTATGAGATAAATGGATTTCCCAACCTTGACACAAATGCAATAGAGTGTCATGTTCAAGAGTGACATACTACCTTTTACAATACAAAAAAAATTGTTCTTTTCCAATTTCCCCCCACCATTACTAGTAAGTACCTCTTTATTTTTACGCAAGCTTGAGGAGGATAACATATGCTTGTCGTATAAGCTCATCCTTCGGATGAGTCCTCCGAAGTATTTTTACGAACCCTAGGAGGGAGAGGTTTGGTCTCGCCACGATTGACGAGTCCTGCACTGTTTAGTTTTACAAGTTCAGTGTAGGGGCAACTCAATGTCGTTTTCATGTTTAAAGAGTTTGAAAAGACACAAAAATAAAACTCATGTTGTTCTTTCAACGTAAATTTTTAACGAGTCCGGAGAAAGTAAAACTCGGTGTTTTTCAATTTTAGGGAGTCAGGGGAAAAACATAAGTAAACTCGATAGTGTTTTTTTCATGAATTTAGTCCCTCGAGCTTGAAAAGGTATAAAATGATGCAAGAGAGAATTCTATTGACCATGCTTACTCAACATATACCTTTTCGTAAATAGTCTATTTCAGTCCGGAAAAGGGGTAAAATTATACTGAATAGACGACTGTTCATTTACTTTTACGAGTTTGAATAGTCAAGTACTCAAAAATATTTTCATGTTTAGAGAGTCTGAAAAGGGCTTAAAGAGAACTCCATGGTTTCACTTGCTCATAAGTTTTAACGAGTTTGAAAAAGTGATAAAAGTGTACTCCTATGACCGAATTTTAATTTAATTTACAAGCTAGAAAAAATTGAAAGAAATTGGAATTTTCATGTGTTTTATGAGCATGAAAGATAGCAAAAGAAGCTTAGGATTTTCATGAGTTTAACAAGTATTGAAAATAATAGCTGAAACGGGTTCAAGATAGGTTTCATTTTTATACAAGCTTGAAAATAGAGAAAAATTATGCTTGAGAATGGTTTCATTTTTACACAAGCTTGAAACGTAGGAAAACTGTGCTTGAGATAAGTTTGTTTCATTTTTACACAAGATTGAAATTGAGAAAAAATGTGCTTGAGATAAGTTTCATTGCCTTCCAAGCATAACCTACAAGGGAACATGCCCCCCAAGCTTCATTTCATTCACCTAAGTAGACTATTGATTACTAATAACTTGATGGAATGAAGGTTCATTTACGAGATCAAATGAAAGACTCAACTTAACATTTATGACATCTAGTCAAAGACTCGACTCAATTAGGAAAGGATTTCTTTCATTTTTTAACGAGGTTAACACATCCTCAAGGGACCCTGTTTCATTTTTTAACGAGGTTGACATAGTAAAATAACTATCCTCATGACGACATGTTTCATTTTTTAATGAGGTTGACACAATAAAAGGAACTATCCTCATGGGAATTTGTTTCATTTTTTAATGAGGTTGACATAATAAAAGAACCATTCTCATAAGTATTTGTTTCATTTTTTAACGAGGTTGAAAGAGTAAAAGAAACTATCCTCATCATGACATGTTTTGATTTTTAACAAGGTTGACAGAGTAAAAGGAAATATCCTCATGATGACATGTTTCATTTTTTAACAAGGTTGACACAGTAAAAGTAACTATCATCATGATGACATATTTCATTTTTTAATGATTTTGACATAGTAAAGGAAACTATCCTCGTGGAAACATGTTTCATTTTTTAACGAGGTTGACACAATAAAATAACTATCCTCATGGGCTTTTTTAATGAGGCTTACACAGTAAAAGAACTATCCTCACAAATTCTTGTTTCATTTTTTAAGAAGGTTGACACAAGAAAAGGACCATCCTCATAATGACCTGATCATGGCTTCCAACTGGAAGGAACACATGTCAAGGGGCACACCTCGACCATGGATTCCAATATGTCTTCATAATATGGAAGAACAGTTCTCTGGAAGGAACACATGTCAAGGGAATCAATAGGGATAAGAACATCGTGTTCAAATACCCCCATAAGGTTTTCCATGTCAATTTTCAGATCTGAGTCAAAAGAAGTCCAAAAAACAGTGAGAGGCTTGCTTACATCGTTAACTGAATACATGGGTCTAGTTGCCACATAATTAACCTGTGGTGGGGTAGATACCACTTCCATATAAGGAACATTTAAGGATTTCATATTGATGGTAGTCGAATCAAGATAAATGAATGAAACTTGGTCAATAGTCACAATGTTTCCATTGTGAGGGAAATACATCATGTGAAAGAGTGTCAATATGATAGCTTTCATGGTGTAAACATAGGCTCGCCTAAGGAGTAAATTTAAATCCAAAGGGCCTTGGGCTACCATAAGAACAATACAGACAGTTTTACCTTCCAAGGTAATAGGAAACTTAGGAAGGATCCCTAAAGGTTCACTAATGTTTTTGTTAAAAGCTGACATATTTTGTGTAATAGGCACAAGCTAAGGGGAACCCAAATCTTGCCAAGCAGTTGAGGATAAAATACTAATAGAAGCACCTTCATCTACATTTGTGTGATGCAAATTCTTACCACAAGCCTTCATAATGATTTGGAAAGGGATCGAAGAAGGAAGATGAGGTTCTTCCAGTCTATTCCAATCAAAGGAAATGACCTCAATACTTGGAGGGGGTTATGTGGGAACTGGTAAAATTCCCCCTTGTGTAGAAGAATATGAAGCAATAAGAAGAACATTAGCGATATCAATTTCACTCTCTATAGGGAGAGTGGGATCGACCGAATGTGAAATCAATTCAATCACTTGATCAACTAATGGTTCATCATCATGATTGATATGTGTTTCACTCTCCAATGGAAGAGTGAGATTGATTGTACTTGGAATTAGACCAATCAGTTCATCAACTAACGGTAGGTTGGGAGAATTTACAGTGACCAGTTTGAAGTTGTTGCTATGAAATAGTAAGGTTTTCCAACAATTTTGAGGCTTCATCCATATCAGGGAAAAGGTGAATATGATGACTCCCTTTGCATAACCTACAAGGAAACCTAACTTTACCCTTTTTCTCTGAAACCTGAGAATCATTGGTTGATGGATCAATAGTAAGTTGATAAGATTTTTCAGACCATACTTCCAAAACCTTAGGAATATCAGGACAATTGATAAGGAAGTGGTCACCCTTACAAAGATTGCAAGGGTATTTGAGCTTACGATGCATGTTGGAGGTTTCCTCAACATTACCAATACTTACAACCATGGTTGGTTGGTTGACTTATTTCTTATCTTGCTTCTTCTTCTTCTTCCCTTTCTTCTTATTCTTATCCACCTGGTTACTAGCATCAAGGATTTTACTAAGCGAAGAAGAATAAATGGAGGAAGACATATTTGGCAAAGAAGGTAAAGGGTCAGCATGAGGTTGGTGATGTTGATATGGAGAACTTAGTTGAGGTGAAGCATCTGGTTCAGGTGGAACATTTTGAGTATTTGAGGCAAACGAAGTTGAAAATAACCATATTGGTAAACCTATGGTAAATCCACGTAATGAAAATGTAGCCATATAAGGAGGATCAACATTTCCAAAGAAAGGAAAAAGACTAGGATTCTCGTTAGGAGGGGTTCCTTGGTTGGTAAATTCTAGAACTATTACCATTAGTTTCAACTTCAGTGAATTTTATTAATAATGTAAAAATATTAACAATCTAAATTCACAACCCACACCTAAGGTCTCTGAAAAGTAAAAACAAACAAATGAACACACACTAGTGAATCTAGGATTCAAATCACATACAAAAAATTTATTTTCGTAGTGAAATCACTAGTTGGTGATGAAATCCAATGTCGCAGAAATAAATGTGAAAATATAGCAGGTGGAACCAGTTACTTTGACAACCTCCTTAATGAAACATTTTGGTGCAATTAACTCCATTATTCCATCTCGAGTGAAGATTACCCTCCAAAAATTCCAACTGAGTCTAGTGAACGTATGTTCTAGGTACATTGGGACCTTCCCTCCACCGTTACCTCGGAAAAAATCCCTAAGATTATGGTCACTAAGGTTACCAACTATCAAAATTTAACCTGGGGGGACAGTCGTAGGCCCAACGTACACGCAAGGGAAGAGTAACTAAGCTCAATTCCCTTGAAAACTCCTCGACATGGTAAATATGAGGTTTACTAACAAGTGACCCCAAGCACCTTTCAACACATTTCAACACTGTTTGTAATGCGTAAAAACCTTCTATCTTTACTAATGAAGCAGGTACAATTACTTCACTGGGTCCAATATGACCTCATGCTTAACTCTTGTGTAAGAATAGCTTCCCAAAGAAAAACTGTAATAACTAGATTTACTCCCTACCGCAAGATTCTACAGTTTGTTTATTTCTTCGGAAAGTTTACTCACTTCCCTATTTCAAAGCACTAACTTGATCTTTGTTGGTGGAATGAGCCCTAAAAATGTAAAAATTTCTAAATGAATTTTATTTAATGTTGTGGTATTAGTTTTTTATTTACTCAATAGGTAAATGGAGGTGAAACTTATGGTGTTATGACCTAACTCAAAACTGAATGCAATCAAATATGATAATGTAATATTTTCACTTCGATGAATCCTAACTAAAGTAAGGAGAGAGATTCCATTCGCTTCCAACAATGCAACAATTGATAAATAAGAGAAAATATAATAAATTCTCTAATGCACTAATTTTCATGAAGAAAATACTAATGCTAATCAATTCAAAGAAAATTTTTTTATTGTTATGTTTAAAACAAGCATAAAAACATGCAAATTCAAATTAGGACTATCTTTCAATGAGAGACACTATATTTTCAACTAATGAAAAAACTATTTCCAACATACATAAATGAATATATGATGATCTTTATTGAAAGAAAAGAGATCTACACAACCAATTCTAGAAGTGAACGACTCTTTTTTTATAGACCAACAAACCAACAAAAAGTCGAAACCCAAAACTATAATGATAAGTGATTTACCTCAAAAAGAAAATCAAAGGCATTGATCTAAACTTACAGTTGATTTTTCAAAATGTAAACTATGCAGATGTAATATATGCACAATTAACTTGAAAACTATGAAAATGTAATCTGTTGGCTTGAGGGGTCCTGACCCAGGTTCAGAGTTTATGGATAAACCAACAAACCCTCCAACTACTGGCCCTTTCGACAATGATCTGCTTGTGCAAACCAAAGTCTCACCCGAAGTAGTATGAGGGGGGTGTTGGAACCAGGTTTCTGCACCCTGAGAGAGAGTTTAATGAGGTGGTCCTTGGCAGAACCCTAAGTGATCTTCTACAGATGTGCGCAGTCAATTTATAGCAAAATTATAGATCATGCACAATCATCAATAAAATAACATATAAATACTTGTCTTCACTTAGCATAGATAACAAATCAGAACCAGATCTCGATCTTAATCAATGTAATACCTAACATATGTCAATACTCATGCATAAACATATCAATTAGCTTTGTGCATTCATCAACAAGTAAACAGACAGTGTGATTTCATCAAAGCATAAACAACGAACATAATGCATAACACAGAGAGTTCACCAAAACTGTCCTTTCTATTAGTCCTTCAGATTTGTCAATAAATCAACTTTCCTTCTTTCAAAAACACTTACAATTCCTTACAAACCCTTAGAAGCCACAAGAACCTTCCCAATATTCTCAAGGAAAGAACCCACAAGAACCTTCTCCTTCAACTCAAACAGTTCCTGTTCACATTGATGAAAAGTTTTTTTTGTCACATTGGTATGCAAATATTGTACATTTTCTGATCAATTTTGACTGTCCTACTGGGTTTTCAAAGATCCAGTTCAAAACACTTAAATTGAAATCTATCAAATACTGTATTATCAATGCCAACTTATACTGGAACGATCCTCTCAACATTCTGTTACTTTGTTTAACAAAAACTAAAACTTAAGGAATCATTGAGAAATTTCATGCAGGGATTTGTGGAGGGAATTATGCTTGGAGGGCCACGACATACAAGATACTAAGAGTGGGTTTCTATTGGCCTACCTTGTTCTCAAAAGTAAAATAAAAGGTCAGAAGTTTCATTCCATGTCAAATGTTTGCTGGTAAGAAAAAAATAACAGCTCTTCCATTAGTTCCAGTTGTTGTTTCAACACCATTCCTTTAGTGGGGACTAGATTTTATAGGAGAAATTCACCCACCTTCAAGCAATCAACACAGATGGATTTTAACTACCACGGACTATTTCACCAAGTGGGTGGAGGCAATTTCAGTCAGAAATGCTACAGATACAATAGTGATCAAATTTATTGAAGAAAAAAATCTTTCTAGATTTGGTAGCACTCAACAAATAGTGGTTGATAATGCCACAACATTTAGTAGTATAAAGATAACTGAATTCTACCAAAAATATCATATTTTGCTACATCATTCAACCCATTATTATCCTCAAGGAAATGGTCTTGCAGAGTCATCTAACAAGATCCTAGTTAAAGTAATAAAAAATACTCTTGAAGGTCATAAGAAAAATTGGGGCAATAATCTTATATATGCAGTTTGGGAAAACAAGATTTCTCCCAAAACATCAACAAGTAAATCTCCATTCCAGCTAGTTTATGGTAAAGAGGCCATTTTTCCTACTAATTTGGCTTTTCCTGTTCTTAAATTTCTACAAGAATCTACTGATGAAATTGATGATTTCTCTAGAAGGATAAATCAAATTATTGAATTAAATGAAAACAAAGATGAGATTCAATATAAGTTGAGAAAGTATCAAAATAAGATGAAGAGTCTTTTTGACAGAAAGGCCAGGGAAAGAGACTTCAGAGAAGGTGATCTAGTTTTGAGATGGGATATTAGAAGGGAAGACAGAGGTAAACATGGAAAATTTGATAACTTATGGTTTGGACCTTTCAGCATTGCTAAAGTGAAAGGAAACAATACATTTGTTCTACAAAATTTGAAAGGATAGTTCACTACAATGCCCGTCAATGGCAGATTTCTAAAACATTACATACAATACTGAATAATATTATGAATCATCATTGTATATTACCACTTTATTTAAAAAAAAAATTAAGTCTGTTTTGATTTCATAGCAAAGAATCCATAGCCTGAGGAGAAGGAACTTGGATCTGCTTGTTCTCTGCATCCCACAAGGGAAAGCAGTCCCTAGCTGGAGCCGATGTTGTAACATTATTTAGTTTTGATAAGTTAGCATGTATAGTCAAAATAAATTCAGAAAATGCTAAGATAGGATATGGATGAAAGAAAAAGAAATTAAAAAAGGTTAGGCTTATTGTGTGTTTTATACATCCATATCAAGATAAAATGTTAGGTTATATTACCCTAAATAAATGAGGGAAAATAAAAAATAAAATGTTAGGATGCCAAAGAAAAATGAAGGCTTTCGTGTACAAAAATGAAAAATATATGGTTGCAAGCTCAAATGCGCCTTTTCATAAATTTATAAGTTAATTATGATTAATTTATTTAAAAAGGGGATTAATTTTTTATTTAAATTATAAACATTCAAACCTAAAGATGATGGCGCATAAATTATTTGAATCCTAAAGTCACTCTACGCTTTGGTTGTTTTCTTACTGCATTACCATGTTTCATTGGTGGACCCTCCTTGCCTTTTCACATCAACCTATCGCAAACTTCGTTGGAAAACATTTTTTATATAATGTTCGGTCCCCGAAATGCCATAAGTATAGAAAGCCCTGAAATGCGATAAGTCTACATTCTCGACTGGTACACCAGATTTATTTTTCCGCTTTACCTTTATCGCAATCGCATATCGCAATTTCATAACGCATGTTGTAATTTTCATATCCCACAAACCCCCGAGTGCGATAACACTTCCATTTTGTGTTGCGCCCCTTTAGCCTAAAAACATTTGAAAACCCTTATATGCTTCGGGTCACTTATATATTTCTTTACATAGGCGCATTTCCATTTCTACTTTAAACTTTCAAAAGGTACCCACCTTACCTTTTCGCATCGCTATATCGTAAATTTCATTGTTTCCACTTACCTCCGCCTTCCTGTTGAAAATGCAACAAGATGATGGAGCTTAGTGAAATGAAGTCACCTTCACTAAGTGGGCCCGCAGGCTATTTTTGGCGCAAAGTCTATTTTTAGACTATGTCTATTTTTAGACATATGGATCATGGTCTATGAGTTGCAGGATGCTATTTATGGATGATTGGTCGAGTTGGTAAAAATAGATGGACCTCTATTTTTTAGACATTGGGTGGTTTCTATTTTTAGACTGCCGGGCTAAAAATAGAACAGTCAAATATTATTAACCCTTAATAATATTTAGACTATAAACATTATCTTATCCTCTTGGAGCACTTCAGTTTGATGCTTGGATGTGGCACATGCAGCTGAAAGAAGGAAATACGCTTTTCCTAAGGGTTAGTTGAGTTATTGCATGGTTGACTTCAGTTAGAACTCATGTGGCAGAGTTTGGTGGAGTTGATGAGACAGTTGGTGGAGTTGTGTTCGGTTTAACTTAGTTGAACTAGTTGTATTTAGTCTAGCTGACAAATACACTAGTGATGAGTGGTGTGAATTAATTATTAATTAATTCACTAATTATTAACTCATAAATCAACTAAAGAATACATCAGTTAACTGCAATGCATGGACAGTTCAGTGGAGACCAATGTTAGAGGTGGGTGAAAGGGTGAGTCTACTATCAGTTGTGACTATTGGCTGTGCATGAGATTTGCACACACATTGATGGAGATTGCCAATGAGGATTGCGCAGTTGGAGATAGTGGGATTTGAACTTGGATATCATCATTAATCAACTTGGATTGCGCAGTAGAGGCAGGCAGACTTGTGGAGAAGATTTGAACCCATGACTTGTTCAAATCTCAGTTAGTTTGTGTGTAACTTTTTGGAGATAGTACTGAGTACTTGTGAGGAGTATTGTGCTATGTATTGTTACATGTTCTCTATCATTATACTATACAGATAGTTGGGGGTTTTCAGCTATTGCTTTCCCCATTACATCCTGTGTTGATATGTGTGCTTGATTATGTTTTAATGAGCGCATGCGACTACTTTCTATTTCCGCATATTGATGATCAATTGTAGAAGAGGTTATGTATTATGCATGAAGCTTAAATAGTGTGTAATCGGGATAATCTCGGTGAATAATTCAGCTATTATTCAAATTTATACATGGTATCAGAGCGAAATTGATCATCAGATCTATTACAGTGATTACAATTATTTCGGTAGACAGAGTCTGTAACGGGCCAGGTAGCCTCTGGATCCATCCTTTCTTTGAAAGGTGATATATCCAGTAAATGCCCTTACAGTCGATCTTTGTGCTAGAAATACTTTGTTCTCACAGATCCAGAAGCAACTGAGTTTTGAGCTTGGAATTCGAATTTGCAGCAGAATTTGGAATTCGAAATTTGCAGCAGTTTTCTTGGTGCTAGAGTTGAAATGTCTTTCAACGGATTGCGACTGGAATATGCCCTTGAGGGAAGTTCGAATTATGTTGCATGGAAGGATAGAATGGAGGCGGTATTAGATGATAACGGGCTGAAGGAGTTCATAGAAGCTGAGATCCCAAAGCCTACTGATGCTGCTCAAGTTGAGGCTTGGCAAAAGAAGATGGCAAAATGTCGAAGGATTCTGTTGGAGGGCGTGAAGGATCACATTGTATCCAGCATGCATGGAAAAGCTTCTCCATACTTGATGTGGAAAGCGTTGACAGATTTATTCCAAAGCAAGAGCGACCAGAGGAAGTTGGCGCTCAAGGATAAACTCGGACACATAAAGATGGAGAAAGGCGACAGTATGCCCAAGTACCTCACGAAGTTCATCCAATGCAGGGATGAGCTGGGAAGTGTGGGGGTGACTGTTGATGATGAGGAATTGGTGAGCTTGGCTCTCCTTGGTCTTCCGAAGAGTTGGCATGCCTATCAAGATTATGTCAATGGTCGGGAGAAATTTCCAAGATGGGAGCGACTTTGGTCGGATCTTGTGCAAGAGGAGATAAGGCGGAATACCAGAGACAGATCTTCATCAAAGGCATCTGATGAAGAAAATTGTACTTTGGCTGCCAAAGCAAAGAAGGGGAAGAGCAAGAAAGCTTCTCATTTCGGTGCGAAAGGCAAGAAGCAGGACATGTCCAAGGTGAAGTGTTTTCACTGTGGTTATTATGCACACAAATTACTTGAGAAGAAGAAAATAATGCGGTGTGCTTGGATGCTGCAAATGGAGAAGGCTATAGCCTAACGATTTTGAGCTAGTTTTTCGGCCGATCGCATGCTTGGTCTCAAGTGTGATGGGATCGGTTTGGTTTCTGAACGGTGGTGCGTCTTTTCACATGACTGGAGATCAAGATCTATTTTCAGATCTGGATGAGAAAGATCTTGGAGTGCACATCGAGATGGGCGATGATGGTAGATACAGTGCGACCGGTATCGGTACCATTTCCTTTGAGAGTGAGTCTGGTAAACCCTTCGTATTGAAGGAAATGATGCATGTTCCAGGATTGAAGAAGAATCTGATCTCTGTGGCGATGTTAGAAGACAAGGGGTACGATGTTGTCTTCAGCGAGGAAAAATCTTTCCTGCGCAGTAAGACAACTGGAGAAACCTGGAAGATAGGGGTTCGAGTCAAGAACCTTTATCAGTTGCAAGTGGATAGTTGCGCAGCAATGGCATGCAAGGCGGAAGGAGTGGTGAGTCGGGATGATGGCGAGTTGTGGCACCGGAGATTGGGCCACCTTCACCATGGAGCTTTGAAGATACTGCAGCAGATTTATACTGGGCTTCCTAAGGGCACTCTTGCGCAGTCAGATCAGTGGAAGGGGTGTACCTCGGGAAAATTTGTGAAAAACACCTTTCACGAGAAAATTAGTCGCGCCACGACGATCCTTGAGAGAATTCACACAGACGTCTGTGGAACTTTCTTAGTAGCTTCGACAGCAAAGCACAAGTACTATGTGATCTTTGTTGATGATTTTTCTCGGAAGTGTTGGATCTTCTTCATGCAGAAGAAGAGCAAGACATACTCAAAGTTCTGTGAGTTCAAGGCGCTGGTTGAGAAGGAATCGAGGAAGCATGTGAAGGCTCTTAGGAGCAACAATGGTGGCAAATTCATCTCTGCTGAATTCAAGGAATTTTGCAGCACAGAAGGGATTCGGAGAGAGCTCATTGCACCTCATAACCCACAGCAGAATGGGGTTGCTGAGCGGAAGAACAGAACGATCGTGGGTGTTGTACGGGCGATGTTGCATGATTAGGGCCTACCCCTTCACTTGTGGGTGGAGGCATGCAATACTGCAGTATATGTGCAGAACCGTTGTCCTCATAAGATACTTGGCATGAGTACATCGGAGGAGGCGTTTTCTGGCAAGAGGCCTAATATTTCCCATTTGAGGATTTTTGGCTCACCTGTCTACATGCATGTGATGGAGGATGCCAGGAAGAAGCTGGAGCCGATCGCAGAGGTTGGGATATTTTTGGGGTACACTAATACGCCCCAAAACTATTGTGTGTATTTTCCAGACCCGATGTAGGAAGCTGTTGTGCGACGGGATGTCAAATTTCGGGAGGAGAAAGCCATGAAGTGTTCGCTTAAGAGGGAGCCACATTTGCATGCGGATGAGGAGCTATTAGTTCCTAAGGATGAGCTTCCGGATGTGGATCGACCACAATAGGGAAGTTCATGGGTGGAATAAACCACTCATGCGGCGCCAACCATCGGAGGGCGCGACGCACTACGAGAAGGGCGAGCGAGGCGGCGGGAATGCGAGAGAGAAGATTGTGGGACCACTGCGGCCCGGCGTGAACGGAAGTCGATCCTTAGGATCGGTACCTTTGGATGCTCTGTAGCTCTTGAGAACGGAGAGTAGCCAAGTGAAGAGCCATCCTCTTTCGAGGAAGCTGTGGAGGACCCCGCATGGGTAGATGCCATGGTGGAAGAGTATGATTCGATTGTCAGAAACAGTGCATGGGAGATTGTCCGAAGAACGGAGGGGAAATCAATGGTGGGTTCGCGATAGATCTACAAAGTAGAGCGGTAACCCAACAATTTGGAGTGTGGAGAAGTACGGGGAGGCAAGATTTGTTGCAGGGGCTTCTCACGGGGGATAGAGAGGATTGATTATGAGGAGACCTTCCATCCTGCATGAGTGCTCTTCCAAGCGGACGATCCTAGCTCTCGAGCGCAGATGGGGTGGCACATCCATCAGATGGATGTGAAGACTGCGTTCCTCAACGGAGTCATTGAGGAGGAGGTGTACATAGAGCAGCCCGAAGGTTTCGAGATCTTCAGCAGTGAGTCGCATGTGTGCAGACTCAAGAGAGCATTGTATGGGTTGAAACACGCACCTCATGCTTGGTACACACGGATAGACAGTTATTTCACCAGACTTGGATTCTCCAAGAGTGAGGCGGATCCTAACCTTTACCAGATTGTGGTGGAGAGGAAGTTGCTGATCATTGTACTGTATGTAGATGATCTGATTTTGACGGGTGATGAGCTGTTGATACTTTCATGTAAGGAGGATATTGCTAGAGAGTTTGAGATGAAGGATTTGGGCCTCCTTCATTATTTCCTGGGATTGGAAATTTGGCAGCGCAGTGATGGACTATTTGTTTCTCAGGGTAAGTATGCCCGAGAAATACTGGAGAAGTTCAACATGCATGGGCACACGAGCTTTGATACTCCTCTTCTGGAGGTTGGAGGAAGGAGGATGCTACTTCGGCGGAGGTAGTGGATGCCATTGTTTATCGACGGTTGGTGGGAGTCAAACATCATATCTGGTCAATACACGACCCGATATATTCTGTGCTGTTAACTTGACTTTCGCAAGCTATGGTTAAGCCTTCCAAGATCTTTTGGAAGGCGAGGCAAGCATGTATTGCGTTATCTTAGAGAGGCACATTGGGATATGGCTTGTGAGTACGGACGAGGAGGATGGGGTGAAGCTACGTGGCTTCACGGATGCGGTGGGCGAGGCCCAACGGACGGAAAGAGCACATACGGGAGGGATGTTCGGTATCGGAGTCAACAACGAGTTTCTTGGTACACCGGGGAAGCGAGAATCCGTAGCTCTCGATTCATCGGAGGCTAAACATGGCAGCAAGCTTGGTCGCATGCGAGGCTATTTGGATGAGGAAGATCCTCGTCAGATTGTTCGGGTCACACTTGGAGCCTACTGTGATTTATTGTGATAACTAGAGTTTCATTAAACTCTCAGCTAATCCAGTATTTCATGATAGATCCAAACACATCAACATCAGCTACCATCATATCAGAGATTGTGTGCAGCGGAGAATCATGTTACTTTCATATGTTCCCACGGAGGATCAAGATGCTGACATCTTGACGAAGGCGCTCACCAGGAGAAAATTCGAATACTACAGAGGTAGGATAGTGGTTGCAGATAATCCATATCTTGTTGAGAGGGAGTGTTGAAAATGCAACAAGATGATGGAGCTTAGTGAAAAGAAGTTGCCTTCACTAAGTGGGCCCGCAGGCTATTTTTGGCGCAAAGTCTAATTTTAGACTATGTCTATTTTTAGACATATGGATCATGGTCTATGAGTTGCAGGATTCTATTTATGGATGATTGGTCGAGTTGATAAAAATAGATGGACCTCTATTTTTAGACATTGGGCGGAATCTATTTTTAGACTGCCGGGGTAAAAATAGAACAGTCAAATATTATTAACCCTTAATAATATTTAGACTATAAACATTACCTTATCCTCTTGGAGCACTTCAGTTTGATGCTTGGATGTGGCACATGCGGTGAAAGAAGGAATTACGCTATTCCTAGGGGTTAGTTGAGCTATTGCATGGTTGACTTCAATTAGAACTCATGTGGCAGAGTTTGGTGGAGTTGATGAGACAGTTGGTGGAGTTGTATTTTGTTTAACTTAGTTGAACTAGTTATATTTAGTCTAACTGACAAATACACTAGTGATGAGTGGTGTGAATTAATTATTAATTAATTCACTAATTATTAACTCATAAATCAACTAAAGAACACATCGGTTAACTGCAATGCATGGACAGTTTAGTGGAGACCAGTGTTAGAGGTGGGTGAAAGGGTGAGTCTACTATCGGTTGTGACTATTGGCTGTGCATGAGATTTGCACACACATTGATGGAGATTTCCAATGAGGATTGCGCAGTTGGAGCTAGTGGGATTCGAACTTGGATCTCATCATTAATCAACTTGGATTGCGCAGTAGAGGCAGGCAGACTTGTGGAGAAGATTTGAACCCAACTTGTTCAAATCTCAGTTAGTTTGTATGTAACTTTTTGGAGATAGTACTGAGTACTTGTGAGGAGTATTGTGCTATGTATTGTTACATGTTCTCTATCATTATACTATACAGATAGTTGGGGGTTTTCAGCTATTGCTTTCCCGATTACATACTGTGTTCTATGTGTGCTTGATTATTGGTTTATGGGCGCATGCGACTGTTTCTATTTCCGCATATTGATGATCAATTGTAGAAGAGGTTATGTATTATGCATGAAGCTTAAATAGTGTGTAATCAGGATAATCTCGGTGAATAATTCAGCTATTATTCAAATTTCTACACTTCCTGATTCCCCGATTTGCGATTAAAGTGGGGCCCTTAACTGTTACGTAAGTCATTGCTGATCGCATATCACAATTCCTTAGTGCCATTCATTCATATCACTCACCTCAATCCCCTATGTGATTTGCGATACCGACTCCTTTCCCCGATTGTGATATAAAGTGGGATCATTTCTCCTTGCCACATCATCTCTTCCCCCATCTGATCCAGGTGGATATTGGTGGCCACCCACCTATTCCACTTGGGGCCCCACCATTGTCTCTTTCATTTTTTCAGTTTCGGCACAACTTACTATTTTTAGCAATTTTTCGAGTCTTGAACTTCTGGAGCCGTTTTGAGGCCCTAAACGACGTTTTTTGGGAAAACTGGGAGAAACATGTGCCCATGGATTGATGTTGCTCACATCAAAAGTTTTAGTCCTTGGATAGATATTTTTAATGAGGTATGGTTCATGTCAAACAGAGATCGTAATCCAAAGTTACGTGCCTGGGAAATTGAAACACCAATTTACCCAAATGGGGCCATAGTTTTGGCGCTTCATCTCCTAGGGTTAGGATTTTCCATTGTTTCTAAATAATAAATAGGACCTCGAGCCTCATTGTAACTTAGTTCAGAGGCCTGTAGCTGCCACATCTCTTCTAAGAGATAAGCTACCAACGCTCTAGCTAGTTTATTTCCATTTTTTTTGTAAGAAAATTCCAGTTCTTTGATATTAATGAAATGAAGTGTTATTTCCATTGAATCTTTGTATTTATGGTTATATGTGTATTCTGTTGTGTTCCTGCTTAAATATAGATCAGTGGTATCAAAGGGGTCTGCTTTTTCTCGACCCTTCTTTTCATGTCCCCAACGAGGTCAGGGTCTAAGGAGTTAGGGCTCGATCTGGTGGAACCTTTTCAAGATCAGCTTCACAAACCCCGACGGAAGCCCATGGGGGATGAAAAGAAAGATGAGGGAGCAGGAGATCCTATCAAAATATTGCTTGAGGAGGCCCTTGAAAAAAAAAGGAACACGATGATGGATAAATTTGCCAATATCCTTGAACAACTGCCCACCGGTGGTGCATCTCCATCCAGCAGCCACTTTGGAGGCACGACTCTCTTTAAGATACAAGTAAACTTTGACATTCCCATATTTGAGGGTCAAATAGATGCAGATGCTGTAGATAGATGATTGAATCTATTAGAAGGATATTTCTCGGTTCATGACTTTTTCGACCGGGAGAAGATTATTTTTGCACTACTCAAAGCTACCCCCCATGTCAAGGACTGGTGGGAAACCTACTGTGAGAAAAAGGATGAGACATAAACCTCTCTATTCTCAGCCATAGCCACTTGGAATTCTTTCTGAGATGCCATCAAGGAACAATACTATCCCGTGGGGAGCTATTAGGACAAGTACATACAATGGACCACGCTGCGGCAACAAAGGGATCAAGATGTGCATGAGCTGACTAATTTGTTCCATACCCTGCGCATAAAGTTGGGTATCAAAGATTCAGAGAAAAATTTGGTGCTAAAGTATCGTAGTTGTCTGTACAGATACATTTAGGAAGAAACGGAGTTCCTCGAAATCTCCTCGCTTGGTACGGCATACTGGTATGCTGCCAAGATTGAGCAGAAATTCAAACAGAAGAAGCAAGACTTTGGATTTGCGAATCAAAAGCAAGGGAAAGGTGCCCCCAAACCGCAGAAAAAAGTACAAATCCAAGGCATGGTGGTCCAAGACATCTTGCCAAAGCCACAAGCAAAGAACAATACTGCGAAGCCCAAGAGGGACACAGGAAAGTGGTGTGAGTTCCATAAGAGCTCCACTCACAACACAAGTGAGTGTCAGGCCAAGTAGTCGCTGGTGGCTGAGATGAGGGCATTTGAATCATATGCATGCTCTAACTCTGAATCAGAACCTGACAAGGGGAATGAAAAATGGAAGTAGATTATTGATGTGGAGCCCAACGCCACTGTTGCCACTGTGAAGATCCAAAAGGAGGAACCAAAAGATCCAGAGGAGGAAAAGCGTCTCTTCCACTCCCAGATGTGGGTAAAGGCCTCCCCACTATAGTTCATTGTCGACAATGGGAGCCAAAATAACATCATTTCAACAGATGTCATGAAGCGGTTGGGATTTCCTAACACAACGCACCCACAACCATACAGCATCAGGTGGCTTCACCAAGGACGGGATCTCCGCGTCAACCAGTAGTGTCGCCTTCCCTATAGCATCAATCCCTTCACGGATGAGGTAATGTGTGACATTGATCCTATTGGTGTTTTCGATGTATTATTAGGCCAACCATACTTGTGGAAGCAATATGTTGTGTATGAGTCTCGACCTCACGTTGTTATTGTTACTTTGGGAAATAAGTTGTACAGGATACCAAAGGTACCACTGCCTCCCACTATCTCTTTGGTTACTACAAAAAAAGGAAATAAGCTCATTTCCCAAGCCAAGAAATTTTTTTTCCTGATGATCCACCCCCAGGGCAACAAGAATACTATGGCCATGACCTCCAGACATGGCTCCTCTGCACGACAACAACAACTGGACAAGGTTGTGGAGGAGTACGGGGACATCGTCACCTCACCCACAGGGTTGCCTCTGCACTGTCAGCTCAAGAAACCTATTGACCTGACCCCAGGTGCGTCGCTACCCAATGAACCGATCTATAGGCGCTCTGTTATGGAGAATGATGAAATCAAGATGCAGATTCAGGAGCTGCTGCAGAAAGGGCACATCTGACCAAGTTCATCACCCTGTGGGAGCTTGATCGTGTTGGTACAGAAGAAGGATGGGACTTGGAGACTCTATATTGACTATCGGGCACTGAACAAGATCACTTTCTGGAATAGGTACCCGATCCCACGAATTGATGACCTTTTGGACCAACTCAAAGGGGAAAAATATTTCAGCAAGTTCGACTTGAAGTCTGGGTATCACCAGGTACCAATCGAACCCTCTGATGTGTGGAAGACTGCCTTCAAAGCCAAGGAGGGCCTTTTCGAATGGCTCTTCATGCCTTTCAGGTTGACGAATTCTCTCGCAACCTTCATGAGGTTGATGGATGACATCTTGCGTCCATTCACCAACTCATTTGTAGTGGTGTACTTGGATGACACTCTGATCTACAGCCAGACTTGGGAAGAGCACCTCCACCACATCCGAGAAGTCCTCCAAACACTATGGAAACACAAGTTGTGTGCTAATTTGGAGAAGTGCACTTTTGGCATGACCCAAGTTCAATATCTGGGATACATTATTGATGAAAGGGGGTTGTGTGTGGATCCAACCAAGATCCAAGTCATTCAGGATTGGCCAGCCCCAACCACTCTAACAGAGCTTCGCAGCTTTCTGGGTCTTGCTAATTTCTACCACATGTTTATGTTGGGATTCTCTCATATCACTTGGCCCTTGAGTCAAGTCACCAAGGGAGGAGCAGAAGCAAAATTATTTTGGTCAGAATCTCAACAGAAGGTGTTCGTAGAATTGAAAAATCACATTTGTTCTGTGCCAGTGCTCACATTACTAGAATTGCAACAACCATTTGAGATTGAGACAGATGCCTCTGACTATGATATTGGGGCAGTTCTTACTCAACAGGGGCATCCAGTGGCATATCACAGTGAGACATTGTCCGACACAATTCGCAAGTATCCCACTTATGACAAAGAAAGGTATTCCATTTTGCAGGCTTGTCGACAATGGAAGTATTAAATTTTTGGGAAGGAAACAATCATCCACATAGACCACTGACCCCTGCAATTCATATAGACACAAGAGAAGTTGTAGAACGATCGCCAATAGAAGTGATCCACATATCTACAACAATTTCATTTGAACATCAAGTACAAGAAGGGTAGCACCAATAATGTTGCAGACTGCCTCAGTCGACCACCGATCGTGGCCATAACCACCGTTCTCAACTCTTGTGGGCACGAGAATTTTGATTGGCCGCTTCTCTACAAGAGTGATCGAGAATTTAGCCACACATACAAGGCACCCTTGGAGGGTACACAAGTTCCAAAATTTCACCTCCAAGATGCACTGTTATGTCACCTAGGACACCTTTGTGTTCCTTCAAGTGAGCATTCCAAGATGATATGGGAAGCACACTACAGTCGAGTCCCTGGGCATTTTGTGGTCAATAAAATAGTGGTAATACTGCAAAAGTATTTCTATTGGCTGAACCGTTGACAGGATGTCAGGAAGTACATCAGATCTTGTACTGCTTGCGCCATTTCCAAACCAACCATCAAGAAGTAAGGGCTCTATACTCCACTACCCACCCCTAGTCGACCTTGGGAATCCATATCCATGGATTACATGTCAGACATTCCTTCTACTAAGCATGGAAACGACTATGTTTTCGTGGTCATCGATAGATTCTCGAAGATGCCCATTATGGTGGTCTACAAGAAGAATATCATAGCATAAGCCACTGCTAAACTCTTCTTTGGACGAGTATGGGTGCACTTTGGTATCCCACATTCTATCATATCAGATTGTGATAGCAGGTTCCTCAACACATTTTGGTCCAGCCTCTGGTTAATGTTGGACACCAAGCTCACCGAGTCCACAACTTGCCATCCCCAAACTGATGGCCAGAAAGAGGTCATAAACATAATGATTGTACACATTCTGCGCATGTACATTTCAAAGCATCCACACACATGGGATGAGAGCCTCCCCTATGTACAACACAGTTATAACCGAGCTCTCCACAACTCAACCGGCCATATCCCCTTTCAGGTGGGATTGGGATTCCAGCCACTATGTCCCATTGACATAGCCATGCCATTTGCGGCTACTCAAGTTGATTCAACTCATGTCCAGTCTGAAGCTGACAAAGCGAATAACTTCATCAAGCGCATTCAGTACATCTGCCAATAGGTTCATGACATATTGGACAGAGCCAATGCTAAGTACAAGAAATGACATGATCAACATCAGGTGCCACACAACTTCGAGGTGGGCAACAAAGTGTGGCTACATTTGCAGAATGAGTGCCTCACTGGACCCCACCGCAAGCTTTGCCCACTCTGATATGGGTTGTACACCATCACCAAGTCTGTAGGGAACAATGCGTTTGAGCTCATTATTCCACCATTCCTTAGTCCGCACCTAGTATTCAAAGTATACTGCCTTCGTTCCTACTTCCCACCTCTACTGGACACCTCTGACATTGCAGAAGAACTCACACCAAAAGAGTTAAACCCAGACTGCATGGAACATGCCACCATAGATTGTATCATGGACATGAAAATCAAGAACACTCGCCAACTGAAGATCCAACTGTATCGGGTTTTCAAATCTGGCCAGCTACTGCACCAAGGCAAGTGGTTCACCAGGACCAAGTTCAACAGAAGTTTCCTCATCTCATGGAGGAACTCAACGCAATGGGGACCATTGCTTCCTAAGGAAGGAGGAATGATCCAGGTGGATATTGGTGGCCACTCGCCTATTCCACTTGGGGTCCCACCATTTTCTCTTTCAGTTTTTCAGTTTTGGCACAACTTACTATTTTAGTAGTTTTTTGGGTCCTGAACTTTCAGAGCCGTTTTGAGACCCTAAACGACGTTTTTTGGGAAAACTGGGAGCAACATGGTTCCATGGACCGATGTTGCTCAGATCAAAATTTTTAGTCCTAGGATATATCTTTCTAATAAGGTATGGTTCGCGTCAAACAGGGCTCGTATGCCAAAATAACGTCCCTGGGAAGTTGAAACACTAATTTACCCAAACAGGCCCCATAGTTTTGGCGCTTCATCTCCTAGGGTTAGTGTTTTGGATGTTCAGGTTTTTCCATTATTTATAAATAATAAATTGGCCCTCGAGCCTCATTTTAAATTAGTTCAGAGGCCTGTAGCCACCACATCTCTTCTCAGAGATAAGCTACCAGCGCCCTAGCTAGTTTATTTACATTTTGTTTGTAAGAAAATTTTAGTTCTTTGATATTACTGAAATGAAGTGTTATTTCCACTGCATCTTTGTATTTATGGCTATATGTGTATTCTGTTGCATTCCTGCATAAATCTAGATCACCATCACCCATCACATATCGTATTATCCAATTCCCAAATGATATGTTGTTTGTTCCGACTCACTGATATACGATTTGCAATAAGCCTTTTGACCTCCCGATTTGTGATAAGTGCCAAAAGCTCACAGTTGCGATTTGCAATGCGATTAGTAGGTCCTACCACTTATTACCTCCACCATTATCTCCGCTCCATGTCATTTCCATCATTCTATCCAAAAGGTTTGTTTATAAAGCGTTTTCCGCTATTCAAAAGGTTTGCACCATTTAAAGAGAAAAGTGGGGTTTTGCCAATTATTAAATTAATAAAGGATTTTACTGTTTAAACTCCGCCAAAGCTACAAAGATTAATTTAAAAGACAGTTAGCAAAAGCTTCCAAATCACAGGAAAACCTTACAGCCAGCGTAGCCTATTAGTAGGCCTACTCATCAACAATATCCTCCAAAATAGGAACATGTCTTTCAGCAATTTCCTTCTTTCTATCATATTATACTATTTTTGTAAATCAGTTTAGGATATTTTCTTAGTCCTAGAAATAGTATAAATAACTCTCATTCTCAAGTTATTAAGGGTTGCACCCTTGGATGAGCATTTTGTAAGCAGGAGTGTACAAGATTTTTATCATTAATAATAAAATAAGGATTCTGGATTTGTTTCATACAGCTTTGTCCGCTTGTAATTTATTCCTATTTATCATTTCATATTGTTTCTACATGTATTTAATTGTTATGAAGATAACTAGGTAAGATTAACTAATTTTCAGATGTCTTAGATTCTTATTGAAGTTATTATCTATATCAGAAAATGATTTACTGAGCTATTTGTTTATGTAAGTCCCTCTCATCAATAAATTATCAATATCTTCATAATGTTAAATATGTTTTGTTAAACTTTTAGAGATTTTTTGAAAGTTTTCACACTTATGATGATTCAAATATTCTTTTTGAATAATTAAAATAAGCATATATCCTTATATATTCAGCTTAATCACCTGCAAAATATAAAATTACTTTGTGGAATAAAGAAACATCCCTTTGTATTATTAATTAATACTATCTAAAAGTTTAAACACAGTTGCTGCAAATTTTTTTATGCATTGGTAATCCAAAATTTCCAAACTTAAAACAAAAACAAAACATTATAGATGCTTTGGCATAATTATTGAACCCAATTATCTCAAAGGACAACATTAGACTGACGTTTTTTCAGGGGAACAAAATTTGATTTGTTTTCCCTTGGACAACAATAAAACCATATTCCTTTAAAGGTGATTAAAGGTCTAGTTAGGTCAAATTTTTTCACCTGGCGACTTCACTGAACCCAAGCTAGCTCCTTTAAAGCATACCAGGTCTCATTATGAATTTAAAATTGTCTTACCTTTATCAGACCAGAGAGACTGGTAAGACAAGCTTCTCCCAGAAGAAGACATCAAACCCCTTCTTTTGTCCCTCAACAAGAGACCACAACAGTTCTCGATCCTTTCAAATCTGGACCTATTCCTCTAGAATCAGAAGATATACCTCTTAGAGTACATGAATTAGTAACCAAAGGAGTGGATTTCCAATCTGTCTTTTTAGTTCATTCTTTGGAGTCCTATAAATTACTTGAGGCACCTTTTGAATCTCCTATATAAAAACAGGATTTGGATTTAAATTTACTTGGATTCAAACCCACTGATTTCATATCCCCTATCACATACTCTGCACCATCTACTTCTACACAACCAGAAGATATATTTTCTCTTTATTATAATCCTTTATTTGAGCACAAAGAAGGAGAAGAAGAGGTTCAAAATTTCATCATTCGAACACCTTTAAGATCCCTAAGAATATCTTCAAATCCATTTCATTCTCCACCTCTTTATTCACCTCCTTCTTCCCATCTTCATCTTCAAATTCTACTTCTTCTTCTACAACCAACAATACTGAATCTTCTACATCTACATCTTAAAGTATGGTTGGTCTTAGACCAATTGTACAAGAAAGATATGTTGCCCTATTACTCCCTAATCTACTCAATTATTTTCCTATTGGGTTTATAAAACATCTCCCCAGATTTAATGGAGAAACTAGTTTGCCAGCTGAAGACCATCTAGCAAAATTTCTAGATTTTTCTAATAACATGAATATAGAACATGAAAATGTTTATAAGAGATTGTTTGTGAAATATATAGAAGGAAATGTTAGGATTTGGTTTAGACAACTACCAACTCATTCTATTAGATCCTGGGAGGAATTGACAACTATATTTAAAAATAAATGGGGTGTGAAATAGGATCTTGTTTATTTATTAATAGAGTTTGAAGAGCTTAAAAGAAATTATGGTGAACCAATAGCTTATTTCATAAAAATATTTAATAAAATTTATCACAATATTCCTCCTAATTGTAGACCCCTTGTAGCAGGAACGAAGGTTAGATTTTCAAAAGCCTTTGAAGATGATTTTTCTGTCATGTTAGGAGAGAGAACAACTCATACTTTAGAAGATATGCGAACAAATGCTATAGAGGTTGAAGAAAATAGGTCTGCCTCAGCTAAGATAAAATCCAAAGCTGAAAAAGCCCAAAGAAAATTAAAATCAAATGAGGAAGCTTCTTCTTCTTCTAAATCTAAAAATGAAGACTAAAAAATAGATGAAATCACATCACTTCTTAGAAAACTTTCAAATAGGATTTCTAAGATTGAAACAAAACCTAGAATAGTCCAACAAACTATTTCTAGACCCCAAACACAGATTCAAGGTCAGTTCAAAAATGCCCCTCAATTACAAATTCTTCAGAGACCAAACAATGATCAACAAGTACCTACACCGTTTTTTATTGATGATCAACAACCTGATGATAATACTTTATCAATCACTGAAGATATTAATAACGTAGACAATACATCTATTCATACTGCCACTGTCCCTATCCCTCAAAGTAAAATCTCTCAATAAGACCAAGAGACTTCTCAGGTCTCTAAATATCAGGCCTTTTCTGAGTTTTTTAATGCAGAACTTAACAGAAGGTATGATTTAATAAGTAGATAAGGTCCTGGTAGACCTCCTAAGAACCCTGTCATACTTGAGCCTCAAGTGAAAATTGTTGAAACTCAAACTACTTATATTCAATCTCTAAATCAGCCAAATGATACTACACAAATTGATAAAACTATATTAACTGCTTTTAATGTTGAAAAAGAGCTAGAAAGAGTTAAAATTCCTATTCTACTTTCAAAAATTTCTAAAAACCTTGGATATGAGAGTAAAGTTTCAAAATGGATCCAAAAATATTGTTTGGATGTTGAAGGGGGCATTATTAGTATGCAAAATGAGAGACCCACAATAGCTTTTGTTCCTAGTTTTGCCATGATCGATGAATCCATACCACCTTTCTACGTGACTTTGAAAGTACATGACTCTTTACTATAAAATTGTATGATGGATTCTGGAGCTTCACACAATCTAATGCCAAAGGTTATTATGGAGCAACTTAATTTGGAAATCACTCGAACTTATCATGACCTATATACCTTTGACTCTAAAAGAGTGCAATGTTTAGGACTTATAAAAGACCTAGTGGTAACCTTGCACCAAATACTAGTCAGAAGTGTTGTATTGGACATAATATTCAATGATATTCCCCCTAGGTTTGGAATGATTTTATCAAGATCATGGTGTGCTAAACTAGGAGGGAGTCTTCAAATGGATATGTCTTTTGCCACTATTCCTGTATACGGGGGAGAAAACCTTAGGTTATATAGGGAAGTTAGATTCTTAAACACTATATGAAAAGTAGATCAAGACATAAGCCTTCCAATTTATGCAGTTGACTAAGACTTTAGTTGCTTCCAACTATCTTCTAATACTTCACAGAATTCTTAACTTAAGATTGAGGATGTAGTTGAAACTTATAAATCTGTTCAAACTGATATTTGGAAACTTTTCTTTGATGGATCTTGTACCAAAGATGGAGCTAGAGCAGGTATTGTTTTAATCTCACATGAGAAAGAGAACATCACTCAATCATGCAAGTTAGATTTTGAGGTCACAAATAACGTTGCTGAATATGAAGCTTTTACTAGGATTACAGTTTGCTAAAAGTTTAAAGGTGAAAAATTGAAGTGTCTTTACTAATTCAGAACTTATAGTAAGATAGGTTAGGAATATTTTTCAAACAAAGCATCCTAGGCTTAGGTCTTATAGAAATGAACTTTGGGATACAATTGAAAACTCCTTTAATGTTTTTAATATAACTTTCATTCCTAGAAATGAAAACATTCATGCAGATTCCTTAGATGTTTTTGCTAGTTATTTTAAGATACCAGACCAAATTTGATACAATACCAAATTCAAGTCAAATAAAGGCCATCGATTCCAGATAATCTAAAGTATTGGAAAATATTTGAAGATGATGAACAACTAAAATCCTTTCTCCAAGTTATTGATCAATTTTTTGTCTTACAAATTGAAGAAGATAAATTAGACATGAATGAAGCTACTAAAGAAAAAGAAAATTCAGATCTAAATACAAAATTAGTTGATCATGACATTATACAACTGTCTAATAATTTTATTCCTAGAGGCCTTGTTCCTTTAGAAAAGTTATTTGATCAAAATTATGTTCCTATAAATCCACTCTCTGCTTCTCCGAAAGCTGATATTGAAGAAACTAATACTGGGACTGATGAAGAGATAAAAAACATTAAAATTTGTGCATCTATAACTCCTGAAGTCAAAACTGAATACATTAAAATTCTTAAGGATTACAAAGATGCTTTTTCTTAGTCTTATGTTGATCTGAAAAAATTATGACACATCTTTGATAGAGTATAAAATCCCATTAAAAATTGAAGCAAAACCTTATCAGCAAAAACTAAGAAGAATTAATCCAGTTCTACTTCCTACCATAGAAAAATAACTTATGAAGCTTTTAGATGACCAAATAATTTTGGTTTTCAAATTCCTGTGGTTATAATTTTGTGAAGAACTTCTCGGATTATCCAAAGTATCACAAAATTGTTCCCTTAAGATACTTTGAGTGGGTAGCTAATTTATTTATTGTCAGAAAGAAAAATGGAGAAATTAGACTATGTGTGGACTTCAAAAACCTTAACAAATCATATCTAAACGATAACTATCCACTGCCAAAGATGGATCAACCACTCCAAAGGGGCTCTAGTGCTAATATTTTTTCAATGCTTGATGGATTTTCTTGTTATAACTAGATAATGGTAAATCGAGAAGACAGAGAAAAGACTGCTTTTACCACACCCTGGGGTACATTCATGTATGCTAGAATGCCTTTTGGGTTATCAAATGCAGGAGCAACATTCCAAAGAGCTATGTATTTAACATTTGTTGGAAAGATGAATAAATTTGTTGTTATTTATCTTGATGATTTAACGGTTTTATCTAATTCAAATCAAAAGAACATAAAACACTTGATGAAGGTTTTTGATAGGCGCAGAAAATTTGGAATATCTCTCAACCCCAAGAAGTATTTGTTTTCCATCAAAGAAGGAAAGTTGTTGGGACACATCATTTCAAAGGAAGGAGTGGTGATAGATCCTAAAAGAGTATCTACTATTCAATCATTATCACTTCCAAGAAATAAGAAATAAATCCAAGACTTTTTAGGAAAAATTAACTTCTTGAGAAGATTCATCCCTAAATATGCTTAAATAGTTAAATACACAACCAAAATGCTTAAAAAGAGTCATGATGTTAAATGGAATATTTTTGCTAGATATGATTTTGATCAAATCAAGAAATCCATTTATGAAGCTCCTACCTTGGCCAACCCTAATTATTCCTTACCTTTCAGTATGTTCTCCTTTGCTTCTAAAACCACCCTTGATGTTGTCCTTCTAAAAAAAAATGAAGATTCTGATGATCAGTCCATTGCATTTTTTAGTAAGGTTATGTGAGATCCTGAACTCAACCATGATATTGTTGAAAAACAAGCCTATGCCCTGGTTCAAGCCCTAAAATATTTCAGAATGTATGTCCTTCACTCATCTATTACTGCTTATGTCCCTAACAATGCTGTAAAAATTGTTCTTACCCAACTAGACACTGATGGAAGAAGAGGAAGGTGGATCACTCAAATCCTTGAGTTTGACCTCACTATTAAAACCACTAAGTTAGTAAAGGGACAAGGTTTAGCTAAATTTTTAGCTGAATCCAATTGCAAAGTGCTAGGCATAATTTCTGTTTTTGAAATCTCTGAGAAGAATACACAAGAACCTTATTCAAATTTAGAAAGGGAGAATCCACAAGAACCTTCATTAAACCTAGAAATGGAGAATCCACAAGAACCTTCCTTAAATGAAGAAGTGGGGAAACCACAAGAACCTTCCTTAAATTAAGAAGTGGGGAAACCACAAGAACCTTCCTTAAATGAAGAAGTGGGGAAACCACAAGAACCTTCCTTAAATGAAGAAGTGGGGAAACCACAAGAACCTTCCCAAGATTCTTAAGGAAAAAACCCACAAGAACCTTCTCCTTCAACTCAAACAGTTCTTGTTCAAATTGATGAAAAATTTGTACTATCATATTTGTATGCAGATATTTTACATTTTCTGATCAATTTTGAGTTTCCTACTAAGTTTTCAAAGAGATAGTGCAAACAATTTAAATTTAAATCTATCAAATACTGTATTATCAATGGCAACTTGAACTAGAAATATCCTCTCAACATTCTGTTACTTCGTTTAACAAAAACTGAAATTGAAGGAATCATTGAAAAATTTCATGCAGGGATTTGTGGATGGCATTATGCTTGGAGAGCCTCAATGTAGAAGATACTGAGAGAAAATTTCTATTGGCCTACCTTGTTCTCACAAGTAGGAGCAAAGTGTAGAAGCTGCATTCCATGTCAGATGTTTGCTAGTAATAAAAAACTAGCAGCTCTTCCATTAGTTCCAATTGTTGTTTCAACACCATTCCTTCAATGGGGACTAGAATTTATAGGAGAAATTCACCCACCTTCAAGTAATCAACACAGATGGATTTTAACTGCCACAGACTATTTCACCAAGTGGGTGGAGGCCATTCTAGTCAGAAATGCTATAGATACAGTAGTGACCTACTTTTTTGGCTCGAGGGGTCCTGACCCAGGTTCAGAGTGCAAGGTTTGCCAACAAACCCTTATACTACTGGCCCTTTCGGCAATGACCTACTTGCGTAGGTCAAAGTCTCACCCGAAGTAGTATGGGTGGATGTTGGAACCAGGTTTCTACACCTTGAGAAATGATAGGTAAGGCAAGCAGAGCTGCACTAGACCCTTTGATACCTAGATTACCTTGTTCTGCACAGGGTTAATTAGGTCTCTATTCGCATCCACGTGCGCTAGATCTATAATTATATGCTTTTATGAAAATAGCACAACATTGCATAAACATAACATAACAGATCTAGAATAGAAAACACACTTACACAGATCTTCACAGCTTAAATACAGAAAACACACAATGCAGTAATTACCAATGATTCACACAAAGAGTACTCACAGATTCAGTTCTCTATCAACCTTTATTATTCATTAATTCACCAATTCCTTCTTATAATTCCCTTCCTAGCCTGTGCACACAGCAGCAGGGTCCGCACACAGCTTGACTTAGATCTCTGCTCACACAACCAACAGGAGTCCTTTCCCCAAAAACCCAAACAGATAACTTAAACCAAAATTCACATCAATTGCTCTTTATTTCTCTACCTTACAATACAAAATGTTCCTCTATTTATAATAATCTAGCCTAGACTTTCTTATGGTCAGCAAACCATGGTTTTCGGACCCCTGGTTTACCCTTTTACCCATTACAATGCTTTCGGGGCTTTGACCCACCCCAAAACCCCTGCGCTAGACTAAATCTAATCAAAAGTATTCAAAATGGACCAGTTTCGCAGCTTTTTGGAGACCCTGTTCCAACAATCCCCCAACACAATCTTGTGACTCGTATCGAGCCACTGTGGCCACCATTTAGTCATTTAGCCTGGTATGGCTTGAGTCGACTACCATTGACAAAGCCAGGTAAGATGTCACCGCATAGGGTAGCTAGCTAGACTGCTTCACCATCCGTAATCTCCTTAACTGTGTAGGGACCAAACTAGTGCTGCCGGAATTTGCCTGGGTGTTTCTCAAATTGGCTATCGTATAAGAGGACAAGATCACCTGCGATTAATGTCTTTTGGCGAATATGTCGATCATGCTAAGCTTTATCACTAGCCTTCTGAACCTGTTGAATAAAATTAGCAATAAAATGATCTTCCTCTAAACCCACAAGCTGCGCAAGACACTCCTCTATGATATCTAGGCCCGCCATATTTGTAAATGCTGCGATGCGTAGGCTAGGAACAATGTATTCAATGGGCATAATGGCCTCCTTGCCATAGACCATTTGGAAGGGGGTCCTACCTGTCAACTTCTTGCAGGTCGTTTGGTAGGCCCACAGAACAGAGGGAATGCAAACATCCCAGTCACTACGATCGGAATTGCAAACCTTAGTTAATGCTTGTTCCAAAATTTTGTTAAAAGCTTCAACCGCCCCATTTTCCTGGGGATGGTATGGTGTACTTTTTGCATGGTGGATCTGGAATTCGTCATTCAGGGCCTAAATCATTTGGTTAACGAAGTGCGTACCTCTATCACTCATTAGGATCTTTGGGCAACCAAACCTGGTCAGAATATGCTCAAAGATGAAGTGGGCAGCAGTATCCGCAGTACGATCCTTCACCGCTTATGCCTCGGCCCATTGCATGGCATATTCAGTGGCGGTAATAATGTAGCGCACACCTGTTTTCTTGCCTAGCGGATTGATGGGTCCTATAAATTCAATGGCCCATTTGTCAAAATCCTGTAGAGCCACTTGAGGCTGTAATGGCATCTCATCTCGGCGCGAGGGCCGTCCTGTTCGCTGGCATGTATCGCATGATCTACAATAGGTGTAAGAATCCTAATGCAAGGTAGGCCACCATAACACAACCCTCAAAATATTTTGTGTCGTAGCACGTCCTGCATAGTGGCCTCCCGTGACATCGTCGTATGCATTTTCTAAAACGGTAGGCTGCTCATGTTCCAGGACATATCTGCGTAGTATTTCATCTGCGCCTAGCTTGTATAACTAACCCATGATGATAGTAAAGTCCGCTGCCCGAGTAACCAAATCCTTCTTCTGCCACACCGAATATTCTGCAGGGGCCACGCTTGTAGTGAAGAATTCAACGATATCAGAAAAGTGTGCGTCAACCACCCTAATGGTGAACAACTGCACATCTGGTAAGGCCTCCTCCAAGTTAGTAAGTTCTTCCCCTGTTTCGATGCGAGATAGATGATCCGGGCCTGCATTCAACCTTCCAGGCTTGACGATGATCTCAAAATCATATTCCTGGAATAGCAACAACTAGCAAAAAATCTTCCCCCCCAACACAGGCTTGTTGACTAGGTACTTTAAAGCTGAATAATCAGTGAACATATTAAAGTGTCCACCTAGCAGATAGTGCCGATATTTTTATAACGCGTATACCATAGCCAGTCCTTCGCGCTCAGTGGTAGAATAGTACCGTTCTGCGCCCGAGAGTTTCCGACTTGCAAAGGCAACTGGGTGTTCAATATCTCCTTCTCCAGGTTGAGTGAGGACAACGCCTAAGGTGATGATTGATGCATCCACATGTACATGAAATTCCTTTGACCAGTTAGGAAATATTAGTATGGGTGCAGAGATCATCTTCTCCTTGAGCAGTTCGAAGCTCTTCTAACATTCATCATTCCAAAAAAAGGAGACATCTTTTTTTAGTAGTTTTTCCATGGGTGCTGTGATCAGAGCATACCCTTGAATGAATTTCCTGTAATAGCCCATGTGACGCAGCTATTTTTTCGTCGTTGGGACTACAAGGTTTATAATTACGACTACCTTCGCAGGATCAATCATCAATCCTTGCCGACAGAATATGTATCCGAGCAAGATTTCGAATGGTACACAGAAGATGCACTTCTTGATATTAAAGGAAATCTGGTGCTTCCGGCATGCATCCAACATTAATCGTAGTTTAGAAACATGCTCCTTGACCAGGCCAAAAACCGTCCAGTCATCGAAATAAACCTCCAGGAACTTATGAATAAACTCGTTGAAGACAACAACTACGACCCTTGAGAAAATAGCAGGTGCATTATTGAGACCAAAGGGCATGACCATATACTAAAAGGACCCACATTCGGTTGCGAATGTAGTCTTACTGCGATCTTCAGGTGCAATGCGGATCTGGTGGTACCTTGAGAACCCATTGGTGAAGGAATAGGTCTCCTGCTCGCCCACACTATCAAGGATTTCATCGGAGAAGGGCGTAGGGAAGGGGTCATGGACGCAAGCGTCATTTAACTTGCGTAGATCCAAGTAGATGCGTATTTCTCCTTTTGTCTTCCTCTCCTGGATGACCATTGGACTTACCCAATATGATTGTTCAACCGGTTCAATGATACCTGCGGCAAGCATTTTGTCCAATTCTTCTTTGACCTTTTGCTTATATTTTGGATTCAGTTGGTAAGGCCGCTTCTTGATGGGATGCGCCTCAAGTTTCAGAGTGATGTGCATAATGCCCAGGTCCCCGATGATTCCTTTGAGCTCGGAAAAATTTGTCAGAAACAAGTCCTGATAATCCGTAAGTAACTCTGCAATTTTGCCTACGGTTCCTTCATCCCAATAGTCCCAAATTTTAGCCAGCTTAGGGTGTTCCTCCATCCCAATATTAACTTCGCGCAGGTTGAGAGGTTGCATTAAATCAATATTCTGCAGCAAGGGTCCAATAACGGTGCGTTCCCCTTCAGATTCCGGAACAGAGATGTTTCACGGATTATCTTCTTCTTCGTCAATCACCAAGCTCTAGCAGTTGACTATGTCTTGCATCTGTGCTTCCCATGTTAGGATTGCTGTTACGGCATGGTGGTGAGACTTCTTAAATATAAACGTCTCGGTTTTTTGCAGAGCCTCTTCGAGCGTCTCCGTCCCCTCAATCAGTCCGAACATTCCTATAAAGTCCTCTTTCAGCATTTCCCAGTAGTGGGTACACTGGTGTAACTCCGTATCTAAGTACCAAGCGGTAGGGATAGGGCCAAAGGCATGAACAAATAGATGGACCCATTCTTCTGTAGTCTGTTTGGACCATTTGGTCATCCAAGCACGCAGATGTGCACGGGGATCCCCGGGTCCGAAGAATATCTTGGTGCGTACATCAGCTGGAGGGGCGAACCACCGAATCATCCTATCCCGACACGTTTCCCAGTCCGGGAATGCTTTCTTGTGGGTATCCCACCATCGTGCAGGTGTCCCCTGTGTTAGCCATCTATAATTTCTTCTATACATAATGATGGCTAGAATCAGTTTTCAGCCTTCAAGAAACAATTTCAATCTAATATGTTAGTCCTTGAAGCCTGGTTGTTCTCTCTGTCCAAAGAAACCTACCTTCACTGATGTTTTCGCTTCAAAATCTTCAAAGAAGCCCTGCTGATTCAAAAAGACTATTTCAAGCCTCCATGTCCATCATTTCTCATTTTTCCCCTCTATGACCTTCATTTACCATTCATTCCCCATCAAAACCCCTTAAGACCTTATAAATCATCTTTATTTTGGTCTTGAGCCTCTTTTTCCATCTATTGGAACCTTCAAAAACCTTAAAAAACCCATTTCGGCCTTTAAAATCCGACCAATTCATATAAACAGCCTTAAGCCCCTGCGGGCTTAAGTTCTCATCCCTTTCCTCCATGTGACCGGGACCCATGACCATCGACCTCAGTCTTTAAGCCCCTTTCGTGCTATCGCACTTTGCCTTTCCCCTTTTCCATGTGCCTTCTTTATTCTTTCTCCACGATGTTTATTTCGCCAATGGAGTCTTGACCATTGATCTCTCCCAGATCGACGGTCATCGCCCTTTCGCAATATCTCTTTTCTCCTATCCAAACCCCTTCTGCCTACCATTCTCTGAAATAATCCAATCCGTCGATCCTCCTGATCCGACGGTGGTCACTTCATCGCATTTTCCTATTTCGCCACACCATTTATCCCTCTAAGCGAAACAACGATGTTTTCTCTGCCACTGATCTCTTTAAATCCAACGGCCAGCGCTGTTTCACTATTTCGTCGTCCCCCACCCATTTGTTATTTATACAGAGCTCTGACATATCTGAGCTGTTGATCTCCTTGATCTAACGGTCCTCGCTCCATCGGCGATCCCCTTTTCCCCATTCCCAAACCCTTTTCGCCGCCGATATGCATCCTCCCCGATACAATCCTCACCGTTTGATTAACCTAGATCTACAGCGTAGGTTCACTGCGGGTGCACCCAACCAAAGTGGCTCGTACTCCCCAGTCCCCCCACAGTTAATCTCCATCGTTGATCTATTCGGATATAACGACCACCATTTCACCCCGCTAATCAGACTTTCCGCTAAAAGACAGGACTGCTGACGTCACCGTCAGGGCCCACTGCTCTTACCCCCGCGCATCTATTCAACCATCATGCTCACCCTCAGCCATCGATTTGGCTCCCTCAGATCGGACGGTCCATGCTCCTTCGCTTCACCCTCCTTCCTACCGATAATCCTCTACCAAATCATTCTGCCGAAAAGATCCCGACCGTTGATCCCATAGATCCGATGGTCCTCGTTCTTCTTCACACCCAACTCACGAAACCTCCCTGGTGTGAAATTTGAATGCGAAATGGGTGGTTTTAGAGGGACAGGTGTCAACACCTAAGCCCTATCACATTCGCCCGAGGTAAAACCACTTACCACCCCGGCCTCGTGTGAAAACCGCCTCTGGTTTTCTGCCAAACCGCCATTACATCTCTTTGCACCAAATTCAGTGTTGAACCCTAGTTTTCGTGGTTTTTCGCCATGAGGCCCTTTTCCGTTGCATCCACTGCCTCCTCATAACTCCTCTGCTTCTACCTGAGCCTCTGTAGAATTTCAAGCCGTCATGCAGGTTTTTTTTAACAAGTTTATTGGTTTTTGCAAGTTTTATGGAGGTTTGAGCTATTCAAGGCATCCCACAGTCACTAACGGTGGTATAGAGCTCAGGGTGATGATCCTGTGGCCTATTCAATTGCAGAGAGGGACGAAGGGTTAAATTTCGAGTGTTAGTCAATAAATCATGATATTGATTATTAAATCAAACCCTCTAGCGCAAAGAAAGCACCCGTCAGCAAATAGTGAATATTAAATGAAGAAACAATGAAGAGTATTAGAGTTTAAGATAAAGGTTAAAGGATACAGTCAAATCCCGAGGATCCAAAGACTTAACCTGCTGTTCAAAGAATGAAGTTGAATATGATTAAAGGATAGATCAACAAGGCAGGGAGCCCTAAGCACATCAGGATAGAACAGTTAATTCATCAAAATATCTGAAGCCACCTGTAGCCTGCTTTTCACCTACAAAGACACTTTGACAGTTATCACACTGACATAACATCTTTTGACTGCCAGAACAATTATTTTAAGACATGGCAAAGCCTTAAAACCCACTCTTTTCACCTACTTTATCCTCAGGAAGTAAAGACATTGTTATTAAACAGATAAGTAGTGCAACTCATTCCTACCTTAGGCCTTGCGTAGTTTTCAAGGCTAGGAATGCATTTACTCTGTAATTAATAACATTTCGAACCCTAAAAAGAGTTCCACCTCCTCGTTATTTTATAAATACTCTATGAGGAGCTCTTTTTTAGGAGTTGGTTGCTGGCATTCGAACTCTTTGAAGTTGTACATAGTCTGGCTGAAGATTAAAGAAAAAATTGAAGTATTGGAAGATTGATGATGTTTTGACATGTTTTGTTAATGAGAAGGCTCTATCATTGGATCCCTGAGCATGGCTGTTGGTGATGTATTCTAATCTGTTAATTGTTATTTCCTGTTTTCCATTTTTTTCCATCATTCTATACTTACAGTAGAGTAAAATGTTTAGGCTAAGAAATGTCTCCTAGAAGCACCTTAGACCTGTTTGCTCTTCACTGTCTTTATGTTTTCATTTGCTGAGGTATTATTGAGTAGTCTTAATCGCTCTCTTGAACCCTCATGCTTGTTTATTTCTGAAATAGTTCATACAGTTGGCCTCAAGAACGATGTATGGTTTTCCCTCCTTGCTTGTTGCCACTTGAAAACTATTTCCGAAGTCTCCTTTCAAAGTACCATTGTCTGTAGTCTGCCAGAGAGGTCTGTTTATTGAATCCTTAGTTAAAATGAGAGGGGGGGGTGAATCAGTTTAAAACATACATAAGCTTTTTAAACTTTTCATCAAGCTTATTTACAGCTTAATTTTATAACCAACTTTAATATGTGAGCAGTCTTAATATGTTGCAGCAAGTATTAAATTAATGTGACACCAAACTTATTATGAGAGCAACAAACATTAAGCAGATTGGGTAGACCATATCAACACATAGGCAACACACACAAAGTAAACAGATATAAGTGGAAACCCATAAAGGGAGAAAACCACATCTTATTATTGTTGTGATGAAAAGGAAAGCTCCAACTCCCTCTCACCACTGATTTTCTGCAGGCACCAACCTACAGGAGGCTCCAACCTCAGTCAGCTTCAATTGACATCTATCAAGCTTCAACTTGATAGGGAAGCTCCAACTTCCTCATTCAATCAAAAGAAAATATTTGTTGATTTAAATCAGATACCAGATCTGTTCTGTAGCATCTTTTTCTGCTTCTCTCTTTCTTATCTTCTCTGCCTCAATTTTTCATACTCTGCATTCTCTAACCTCACTCTCTAACCTCTCTGTGCATATCAATGTGATATGATTTATATAGTTTGCCTCATAACAATTCGTATTCCACAGGGAATTCAAAGTGAATAGCCCTGACTTTTTGCATTCTGCCTCCTCACTTCTTTTTCCAGCTCATTCAGAAAATCTCAACAATTTATATAAATTTTAGTTTTACAGTGGAGCTTTATTTCCTACGGAGTCTTGCCAGTGCATCACAAACAATATAAACCAATCAAAAGCATATACATTCAGTTACAATGAGGATTACAAATCAACTCATTCAGTTTTGGATCACTGTGTTTGTCTTTTTTGTGACTATGTTTGTCCTTTTCGGCTCTGTTTGATCTCTTGTTCACTGTCGTAGTGTAACTGCCATATGTATGTAACTGCGCTTTTTATATAACACAATTCAACTCTAGGCATGATAATGAAGTGTTTTTAACATATAAACTGCCCCTTTGTGTAATTCAAATCAACTCTCGGAGAACTAAATAAAAACCTTTTAATACATAAAATGCCCTTTCGGGCGCATTCGCCGAGCTCTATTATCCAATGCGTTGTGTCACCTCCTGAATTCTCCCGATTGCGATTAATCGCAATCACAGCTTCTAGATGTATGCTTCGATGCTCCGATGCTTCGATGCTCTCACTCCGATCCGATGATTCACTGTTCACTGCACTTCACTATGCCGATGTGATGAATCACTCCAATGCGATGGTTCACTCTGCTGCCGAAACTCAAACACATATGAATCATAATTCACAAACCCATCGGGTCTGCATCTTCATCGCAATCGCAATCGGAACGTTTATTGCCATGCTCCGCTGCCACACTTTTCTCCAATGTGATTTGTGAGGGTTCCACCTTATAGAAATTCGTTTGTATTAAACCCGAACAATGGAGCGCTACACATATATATACTTTGGTCCCTTGTATATAAAGCGATACATATATAAAGTGCTGCATATATATACTTTGCCGCTTCAGTTTTTATGGATCGTCCAGCTAGGGTTAAGATTCTCGAAATTTTATGTAGGGGGGGTCCCACTCTACACATATAATATCCTCCGTCAAAATTATATTAAGTCTTTGACTCAGACTTAAACCCAACGCTAATATATGTAGTAATATAACCTTTCGAGCTCCAGAGTTATTTTAACTCGTCTTGTTTGTAATAATAAAATGCACTGTCTAAAGTTTGGGTTCTCTCTTCGTCAATCCACAACATAATCGGGGTCCACAGTTAATATATATAAACAATTCAACCATTCAATATTTTCTCCAATGGTTAATCACTAACCATTAACACGATACTCCAAATGGGCCCACCACAACCTTTATCCCCATATACAATGTTTTAAAAGCCCTGTATTAATATTGCACTCATATTATATTGAACCCCTTCCTTTGTTTATTATGTCAATTGTATTAACCCGACGCATAATCTTATTAACCCGCTCTCTAAGGTTTGAACCTGATAAACACTTGCATATTCCTGACCTTATCACTTAACATTATAACAATGGATTTGATGCCTTTTATTAAACGTGCAAGCGTTTATAACCTTTCAACCAAGGCTTATAACATTAGCCCAACACTTCATATAACTATACTTGGGCCCACAGTATTGGTTCTTTTCCCCGCAACTTCTCCTATGATCGGACAGTCAATCTGCTCTCGCGCACCAGCTGAGATTTGGACCCCCATCCAATGGGCGACGTGCAATATCGCGCAACTTATATGCTCTCACATAATTCTCCAAAATTACACGAAAAATTTTGTATTTGAAAAAATCTTTAGGACACGTGGCCAGTAATGACATATATCACGTTCATTTTGGCAATACTGCTTACCACTTCAGCCAACGCGCGAACCCACTAGTTTTTTAGCGTTGGTTTCACTGTTTGCTCAGGGTTCCGCTCTTGACTCCGGGTTCCAGTATTTTATAACTTCACGTCAAAGGTTTATTTTAACCTATATTCTTTGTTTAAGAGTACCGATTGTGTATTAACCTATATACATAGAACCCCGTTGTTATTTAGCTTCTCGGTTCCGCCCTTTCTGCATGGTTTTGCATCTCTTGCAATCATTTCACTGTTGGTTTGTTAATGGCTTTGCCTCTGTATTATTTATCTTCGCCTCAGTTATTCTCTGTCTCTGGGTCACTGTGCTTTCTGCAGCCTTTCTCTGTTGCTCGACCATTTCATTTCACTGCTTTGCCTCCTATCTCTGTCTCTGCAACCTCTGTCTTGTACTACCTTGCTTCTTTTGTTGCTGCTCGACTCTCTCTACATCTTGCTGCCTCTTTTCTCTCTCTTCTCTTCTATTTTGTCTCCTTTGCCATCAATGACAACATTTCCAACAATCTCCCCCTTTGGCATTGATGGCAATACACTTCCTCTGCTTGTCTTTTAGGACCCTTTCTTCTAGTGCTCGCTTTTCCTCCCCATTTGACATCAATGGCAAAGGCTTTCTCATTTCCCAGTGTGCTTTTAAATCTCGTCCATGTTGCTCTGATCTTGAGGACCCGTTTCAGGCTCTGTTTAGTTGCTCTGGCCTTTTTATAGCTCTCTTTGTTGACTGATCTCCCCCTGGAATGATGTCTTCTTTTCTGTTCTCCCTTGGAATGAAGCTTTTCTTTTCTTTCAGAGAGTAGTATCTGAAGACGCTACCCCTAGTTTGTTTCTTAGATATTCGAATGGCTCTCTAGCAAGAGGTTTTGTGAATATATCTGCTGTTTTTTCTTTTGTTGGCACATATTCCAAATTCACTACCTTCTGTGCTACTTATTCTCTTAGGAAATGGTACTTGATTTGGATGTGTTTAGTTTTTGAATGAAGTACATGATTTTTTGAAATACTTATAGCACTTGTATTATCACATTTGATAGAGATAGGTTCATCAATGCTTACCTTCATGTCTTGGAGGGCTTTCTTCATCCACATGACTTGTGTGTAGCATGCTGCTGCTGCTATGTATTATGCTTTTGTTGTAGATAGAGAGATAGATGTTTGTTTCTTGCTTAGCCATGCCACCAGACTTTTTCCCAAGTAGAACACACCTCCACTTGTGCTTTTCCTTTCATCCACACAGCTGGCCCAATCTGCATCTGTATATGCTGTCAAAGTGAAACTCTTGCCTTTTGGATACCATAGCCCATACTGTACAGTTCCTTGTAGATATCTAAGTATTCTTTTGACTGCTAGAAGGTGATTTTGCTTTGGTGCTGCTTGATATCTAGCCACAAGTCCTACTGCCAACATGATGTCTGGTCTTGATGTTGTTAGATACATCAGACTTCCTATCATGGATCTGTAAAGTCTTTGATGTATAACAACAGATCCATCATCAGCACATAGCTTGCATCCAGTGATCATGGGGGTTGACACAGGTATGCAGCCTTCCATTTTGAACTTTTTCAACATCTCTTTTAAGTATTTTTCCTGTGAGATGAATGTACCTGTGTTTTTTTGTTGAATTTGAAGTCCTAAGTAGAAAGTGAGCTCTCCAATCATAGACATCTCAAACTCTAATTTCATCTCTTCAGGAAATCCTTTTTCTAGCTCATCTTTATTTCTTCCAAACATAATTTCATCAACATATAATACAACAATCAGGAGTTCATTTTCATGGGCTTCTATGTATAGATTGTTGTCTAATCCTCCTCTTTTAAAGCCTTGTTTTTGCAAGTACTTATCCAGCCTTGAGTACCAAGCATGAGGAGCCTGTTTCAGTCCATATAGAGCCTTCTTTAGTCTGCACACATAGTCTTCCTTATCTGTTAATGAGAATCCTTCTGGTTGTTCCATGTAGACTTCTTCTTCTAGATCTCCATTAAGAAAGGCAGATTTCACATCCATTTGATATACCTTGAATTCATGGTAGCCTGCAAAGGCCAGAAACATTATGATGGCTTCCATTCTGGCTACAGGGGAAAATGTTTCATCGTAATCTAGACCTTCGATTTGTGAATATCCCTTGCATACAAGTCTGGCTTTATTCCTGATTACCTGTCCTTGTTCATTCATTTTATTCTTGAATACCCATTTTGAGCCAATGACATTTTTCTTAGTGGGCCTAGGAACTAATTCCCATGTATTGTTCTTCTCAATTTGGTCCAATTCTTCATTCATAGAATTCCCCCAATACTTGTCTTTTCTGGCTTCTTCAAACTTCTTGGGCTCTATTTGTGATAACATGGCTATGTATACCTCTTCTGTCTGTTCAGTTAGCTGCCTTCTTGTCTGGACTCCTACACTCTTGTATCCAATGATCTGATCTTCTGGATGGTTCTTTCGAGTGTATCTTGAGGGGGCTTTCGAGCTCAGTTCAACATATTCTGTTGTCTTGCTTGTTTCATCATCATCTTGGTTTTCTTCTTCATGATTTTCTGAAGGACTGCTACAGTCTGTACTTCTTGTCTTGTTTGGAAGTTCTTCATCAAATCTTACATCAATGCTTTCTACAATTTTTCGAAGAGTCTTGTTGTAGCACCTGTACCCTTTACTCTTGGATGCATATCCTAGAAATATCCCTTCATCTTCTCTTGCATCAAACTTCCCCGGATTTCAATAATTATTCTTTATGTAACACTTGCTTCCAAAGACTCTAAAGTGCTTGATTGAAGCTGGTTTACCATGCCATAGTTCATAGGGAGTATTGTCACTACTTGGCCTTAAATGAGCTTTGTTAAGGATATGCACGGCTGTGTGTACTGCTTCTGCCTAGAAGGTTTGAGGAATATTACTCTCTTGCATCATGGCTCTGGAAATTTGTTGTACAGACCTGTTTTGTCTCTCTGCTACTCCATTCTGTTGATGTGTCCCTGCAATAGTAAATTTTTGCTTTATCCCATGTTCATTGCATAGGTCTGCAAAGTCATAACCTGTGAATTCATCTCCTTTGTCTGATATGATGCATTTTAGCTTGCATCCTGTTTGATTTTCTGCTAATGCTTTGAATATTTTGAATTTCTCCAGTGCTTCTAAATTATTCTTGAGAAAAGCAACCCATGTCATTTTGGAGAAATCATCTATTATCAGCATGAAGTAGGATTCTCCACTTGGTGCTTTAGTTCTTGTAGGTCCACACAGGTCCATGTGCACAAGCTGGAGTGGTCTTCTTGTTGATAGCTCATCTTTGGCCTTAAAGGATGTGCGGGTCTGTTTGCCCAATTGACAAGATTTTCATATGGTATTTGAAGGCCTTTTTATTTCTGGCATATCTCTGACATCTTTCTTCTTGCTCAGTTTGATGATATGGTTGAAGCTGAGATGTCCCAATCTCCTATGCCATAACCATGAATCCTCAAGTTTTCTAAGATGGCATGCTTCATCCTTTTCTTTCACCATGTAAACATTACTCTCTGTTCGAACACCTTTGAGCAGAGTCTTTCCTGTGGTGCTTGATCTGACTTCACAGTCTTGTGATCTAAAAAGAAATTCACAACCTTTATCACACATTTGACTAACACTCAACAAATTTGCTTTTAGCCCATATACAAATAGTACATCTTAGGCCTTTCCTCTGCCATTATCTAGGTTGACTGAGCCTTTTCCTTTGATTTTTCTTGATTTATCATTGCCAAAAGTAACATTACCAGATTTCTTTTCATCAAAAGTTAGAAACTTGCTTCTATCTCCAGTCATATGTTTTGAGCAGCCACTGTCCAAATACCATTGGCTTTTCACGTCTTGAGCAGTTAGAGCCAGGTCACATTTATTCACCTTCTTTTTCCACTGGAAACATCCTTTTGTTTGGTATCTTTTGTGAGATGATGAACCACATCCTCTGAGAGGACATTTGGAAGGTTTATGTCCAATTTTATTGCATACACAACATTTGATCATAATTTTCGTAGAATTTTGAATATGAGTAAAATATCCTTGATTCATAAACCTCCTTGAGGTGTTGAACATCAATATTTGTCCATATTTTCTGCACTCAATGATTTTATGGCCAAATTCCTTACAATAAAAACAGTAGCCATAGAAACAATTTGCATACTTGATGTGAGGTTGTCTTCTCCATTTGTTTGCTTGAGACGGTCTCTTTACTGTTTGCATCTTCTGCTGGTTTGAATTACTCCTCCTTGTATGACAGTATGTAGCAATGTGTCCCAGCTTGTGGCAGGCATAACAAGTGGCATTTTTCATAGGAGGGAAGAATCTCCTTTGATGGCTTCCAAATTTGACATACTCAGAGGTATATGATCCTTTTTATGTTATCTGAGTATTTATTTCATTCTTTGTTATTAGAGGTTTCTTCTGGTTTCTGTCGCCCTCATTACATGTTTCTTCTTTTGTAGAAATTATTTGAGTTGCTTCATCAACCTTATTTTCTTTTACAAAAATAATATTTTCTTTTTCTTTTTCTTTGCTTTTACTTGATTCTCCTTCATAGCCTATCCCAGTTTTTATAAGAGGATATCTTTGAGCATCCAGAATTTCGTTCAACTTACCAGAGCTTGTTGTTTGAGAATATTTTATAGACACTTTCCTTTGAGCATTTTCTAATTTCTTCCTCAAACATACTTCTTCTTCTTCCAACTTCTCTTGTTCCTGAGTTTTATCCTTGATTTTCTTAAGTAACATGTCTTCTATCTTCTTGGCTTCTTCAAGCTCTACCTTCAACTGCATGAGGACTTCTGAATTTTTCTCTTCTCTTACATACTTGAGGAGAATGTCTTTTTGTTTTCTGCACTTCAGTTTGAGTCTGTCAATCTCCTCCAGGGCACTTCTTAGCTCCCCCTCAAGGTAAACTTCACCTTCTTCTTCATCTTCTAGAAGAAGTCTTTCAAGTTCTTCTATGGCCATCAATAAAAATTCAGAGGTTCCTTCTTCACTTGAGGGTTCATCTGAGTCTTCAGATGCACTGTTGTCTTGTTGAGCATAGAAAGATTTTCTATTGAATTTCTTTCCTTTCTGCCAGTTCTTTGATGTATTTTTCTCTGATTCATGAGCCTAATTCCTTGCTTTCTTATGGGGACACTTAGCAGCATAGTGTCCACCTCTTCCACAGTTGAAGCATTTGAACGAAATTTTACCTTTATATTTAACTGAGCCTCTATCCAGTTTCTTGACAAACTTGGCCTCTTCTTCATCAGAGCAAGAACATATATCTTCCTTTTCTTCTTTCTTCTTTTCTGTTTTAAAAGCTGCCTCCCTCGCACTTGGCTTCTTCTGTGGGAGTCTCATCTCATAGGCTGTTAGATTTCCAAGTAACTGGTTCATGGTCAAGGTTTCCCAATCAGCTGTTTATTCTATGGAAGACACCTTGGGGTTAAAACTAGGTGGAAGAGATATTATTAGAATATTTTGTACAATTACACTTTCTGGTATGGTTTCTCCAAGAGATTTCATATTGTTAACAATTTCTGCAACTCTTAAGAAGAAGCTGCCAACATCTTCATCATCATTCATTTTTAAATTTTCAAACTGAGCTCTATATACTTGAAGTTTGGTTATCTTTACCTTTTTATTTCCCTCATGGTTGTTTTCAAGAGTATCCCACATTTCTTTGACGGTCTTGCTGTGCATTACTTTGATAAATTCAACGTCACATAGTCCATTTAAGATTGCATTCATGGCCTTTGCATTTTATACAAATTCTTGTTTAGCTTCTCTCTCTGGGTCAGTTGGCTTTGGGGCATATCCAAATTCCACAGCAGCCCAAAATTATATTCCTAGAGACATTATGTATGCTCTCATTCTGATTTTCCAGAAGGCATAATTAGCACTGGTGAAAAAAGGGGCTTTATTGGTTGAGCTTCCTTCTTGACTAGCCATCCCGGGGACATAGGATCTCCTTTCAGTGGTTAAACTGGTACTAAAGGAACTGGCTCTGATACCAATTGTTCAATCCTTAGTTAAACTGAGAGGGGGGGGGGGGGGTGAATCAGTTTAACACATACATAAGCTTTTTAAACTTTTCATTAAGCTTATTTACAGCTTAATTTTATAACCAACTTTAATGTGTGAGAAGTCTTAATATGTTGCAGCAAGTATTAAATTAATGTGACACCAAGCTTATTATGAGAGGAGTAAACATTAAGCAGATTGGGTAGATCATATCAACACATAGGCAACACACACAGAGACAACATATATAAGTGGAAACCCATTAAGGGAGAAAACCACATATTATTATTTTTGTGATGCAAAGGCAAGCTCCAACTCCCACTCACCATTGATTTTTTGCAGGCACCAACCTATAGGAGGCTCCAACCTCAGTCAGCTACAACTGACATCTATCAAGCTTCAACTTGATAGGGAAGCTCCAACTTCCTCATTCAATAAAAAGAGAATATTTGTTGATTTACCTCAGATATCAGCTCTGTTCTGTAGCATCTCTTTCTGCTCCTCTCTTTCTTATCTTCTCTGCCTCAATTTTTCATACTCTGCATTCTCTAACCTCACTCTCTAACCTCTCTATGCATATCAATGTGATATGCTTTATACAGTTTGCCTCATAATAGTTCGTATTCCACAGGGAATTCAAAGTGAATAGCCTTGAATTTTTTCATTCTGCCTCCTCACTTCTTTTTCCAGCTCATTCAGAAAATCTTAGCAATTTATATAACTTTCAGTTTTACAGTGGAGCTTTATTTCCTACGAAGACTTGCCAGTGCATCAAAAACAATATAAACCAATCAAAAGCGTATACATTTAGTTACAATGAGGATTAAAAATCAACTCATTCAGTTTTGGATCACTGTGTTTGTCTTTTCTGTGACTGTGTTTGTCCTTTTCGGCTCTGTTTGATCTCCTGTTCAATGTCGTAGTGTAACTGCCATATGTATGTAACTGCGCTTTTTATATAACGCAATTCAACTCTTGGCATGATAATGAAGTGTTTTTAACATATAAACTGCCCCTTTATGTAACGCAAATCAACTCTCGGAGAACTAAATAAAAACCTTTTAATACATAAAATGCCCTTTCGGGCCCACTCGCCGAGCTTTCTCTATTCTCTGATGCGATGTGTCACCTCCTGAATTCTTCCGATTGTGATTAATCGCAATTGAAACTTCTAGTTGTATGTTTCGATGCTCCGATGCTCCAATGCACTCACTCCAATCCGATGATTCACTGTTCACTGCACTTCACTATGCCGATGCGATGAATCACTCCGATGCGATGGTTCACTGTGCTGTTGGAACTCAAACACGTACGAATCACAGTTCACAAACCCATCGGGTCCAAATATTCATCGAAATCGCAATCGAAACATTTATTGCCATGCTTCGCTGCCACACTTTTCTTTGATGCGATTTGTGAGGGTCCCACCTTATAGAACTTCATTTGTATTATACCCAAACAATGAAGCGCTACACATATATATGTACTTTGGTCCCTTGTATATAAAGCACTACATATATAAAGTGCTACATATATATACTTTGCCGCTTCAGTTTTTATGGATCCTCCAACTAGGGTTAAGATTCTTGGAATTTTATGTAGGGGGGGTCCCACTCTACACATATAATATCCTCTGTCAACATTATATTAATTCTTTGACTCAGACTTAAACCTAGTGCTAATATATGTAGTAATATAACCTTTCGGGCTCCAGAGTTATTTTAACTCGTCTTGTTTGTAATGATATAATGCACTGTCTAAAGTTTGGGTTCTCTCTTCGTCAATTCGCAACATAATCGGGGTCCACAGTTAATATATATAAACAATTCAACCATTCAATATTTTCTCCAATGGTCAATCACTAACCATTAACACGATACTCCAACTGGGCCCACCGCAACTTGTGTCCCCATATACAATGTTTTAAAAGCCCTATATTAATACTGTGCTCATATTATATTGAACCCCTTCCTTTGTTTATTATGTCAAGTGTATTAACCCGACGCATAACCTTATTAACCCGCTCTCTAAGGTTTGAACCTGATAAACACTTGCATATTCCCGACCTTATCACTTAACGTTATAACAATGGATTTGATGCCCTTTATTAAACGTGCAAGCGTTTATAACCTTTCAACCAAGGCTTATAACATTAACCCAACACTTCATATAACTATAGTTGGGCCCACAATATTGGTTCTTTTCCCCGCAACTTCTCCTTTGATTGGACGGTCAATCTGCTCTCACGCACCAGCTGAGCTTTGGACCCCCATCCGACGGGCGACGCGCAATATCGCGCAACCTATATGCTCGTCACATAATTCTCCAAAATTACACGAAAAAAGTTGTATTTGAAAACAAATTTAGGACACGTGGCCATCAATGACATATATCGTGTTCATTTTGGAAATACTGCTCGCCACTTCAACCAACGTGCAAACCCACTGGTTTTTGAGTGTCGGTTTCACTGTTTGCTCAGGGTTCTGCTCTTGACTCCGGGTTATAGTATTTTATAACTTCACGTCAAAGGTTTATTTTAACCTATATTCTTCGTTTAAAAGTACCAATTGTGTATTAACATATATACATAGAACCTCGCTGTTATTTAGCTTCTCGGTTCTGCCCTTTCTGCACGGTTTTGCATCTCCTGCAATCATTTCACTGTTGGCTTGTTAACTGCTCTGCCTTTGTATTCTCTGTCTCCACCTTAGTTATTCTCTGTGTCTATGTCACTGTGATTTCTGCAGCCTTTCTCTGCTGCTCTACCGTTTCATTTCACTGCTCTGCCTCCTATCTCTGTCTTTGCAACCTCTATCTTGTACTGCCTTGCTTATTTTGCTGCTACTCGACTCTCTCTACATATTGCTGCCTCTTTTCTCTCTCTACTCTTCTATGTTGTCTCCTTTGCCATCAATGACAACATTTCCAACACTGTTTTGATCATAACCTCTTCTCTTGCTGAGATAATTGTTTTGAAGATCTTTATAATTGCAGTCTTAGATGTTTAGAAGTTCCCTCTTCTATGAATGAAGTTATTTTTGAATCTTATATGTTTTCTAAATCCTTTCTAGTGAAATATTTAGAAGAAATAGAGTGTTCCTCGCCTTCTATATTTCATTGGAAAAGTCTGTCTTGAAATTATCATCTGCCGAAGTGTGGTTTGTGGAATTCATGGTTAGCCCTGTCTATCAAATGCATCTTTATGTTCAGATAATGTTTTAAGTCCCTTTGTTGATAAGTACATATAATTAAGGATTCTTAACTGCCCTTAGTTCTACTTCTCCTTCTAAATCCTTAATGTCCATTTCATTTCATCCACCAAACCCAAGATCCACTGGCCAAGTTAGATTTGCCCTTTGATATCCCATATCCATTGATTGAGCTTGTTATAACTTCCTCTTGACTCCTTTGCCCAATGGCTCTGATATTTCCCCTTTCTATCTATGTTTCCTAGATCATTCATGTCCAACCAACCAAACCCAAACAAACAAACTTGCACCTAATAACTAGCCTAAATCAACCTCTTAAAAGCATAAAGCTATATCCTTAAAAACATATTGAGGGATACCTCTCTGAGACTAGGAGGGCTAGATCCTAGAGCTCTAAAGCTTGGTTTGAATGTTGCCTTGTCATTTGGTTTTCCAATAAGCCAAATCACAGGACCCCAACATTTTGGAAATCACGGTGGGACTTCTGAGTACATAATAGCCTAGCAAGCTCTTGTAGACTCATTAGTCCTTCAAACAAAAAAAATCAGAAAACCCAAAACATTTCAGATTGGTTTCATAATAAACATTGGTGGTGGACCATAGAATATTTTACCTCCAAAAGAGCTAAAAATTTCCACTTGGCGACTCCACTGGCCTCCAGTAGGCCTATTACTTCACTAGTCCTTGTAGACTCCCTTGAGAATGCATTGAGCAAACCCAATCATACTGTTGGTGGACAGCAAAGTTCAAATCTTCCACCTGGCAACTCCACAACCTCAAAAAGACCTAATGATTCCACTGGTAGAAGAATTTGAACTGATTGACAAGATGCAGTGACCCCTTTATAATTAACAAACATGGAATAAGGTATAGACAGAGAAGCTAAACTAAACACATTATTGGACCTATTTGGAAAAATATGTACATACTTGCTAAGAAACTGGAAAGGCATGAGGTTGATACAAATGTTGATTATCCAGAGCAACATATGCCTTTCCCCGGTCAAACACAAACTCAACCACTACAAGACATATACAAAAAGCAAAATATGTATTATGAGCAAGGTTACAGAGAAAACAATGAAGAAGGTTGTCAAGAAAGTCCTGACAACATACCTTTATCTTGTATTGTGCTGTTAAGAGAACTTTACGACCAAAATGCAAATGCAAAAAGTGAGCAATGATTTGAGGAAACAATAAGCCTCCTAGGAAACATAGAACCTGAGATAGAAGAAAAATCAACACATATAGGGACTCTACCGCTATGTTATAATTCATTTTAGATTTTAAAAGGAGAGTGGCATCCTGACAATGTAACAGAAACAATTCATGGACCTCAAACTGACCAACACAATGATCAAGAAGAGTTGTTTGAGAGTGGAAAAGATTAGGAAATAGAAGAGAATCCTTAAAGTTTTCCTGCAAGCATAAGTAAAGATCCCCTAAGAAAGGTTCAAGAAGATATCAAGCCTCAAAATCAGTCAACACAAGAGAAAAAGGACTGTTGTACTTTTGTCCAAAGAAAAATAAAAATTCCTCCTCTTTTGATAGAAGAAGAGATTGATCAAATATTAAACAAACAGCCAGCCCTCAAAACTTCATTTGAACAAAACACTTCTGTTCATCTACCTACTGAACCTTTTTTTCTTGAACTAGAAAATAAACTTGTAGATCAGTTTAAAGAAAAATAAACTGATAACCCAATATGCTTAATTGGTGATATTGTTTATAGTAATGATTTTCCAATTTTTGATCAGTCTGATGATGATGATGAGCTTCAAGTAGAAACTAATCGTGCTGGGAAACCGACAGTTGATTGGTGTCATGAAATTCACTATCATCAGCTTGAAAGCAGCAATCAACCAATCCAATCCATCAGAAATAGATTTCACATAATTGGGAGTCAGCAATCTATCAGTTGTAATGATGAGGTTGAGAAGAAAGAGGAACTTCTTGAGCAAGCTGAAGATAAGGAGCCTTCTCCTGAGAGGGTTGAGGTAATAAAAGATACCCCTGCTCAAGAATATGATGATCTCTTTACAGAGTACAGTCCACTGAATTAGAGCATACCAGGACTACAAGAGGACAGCACCGCAATATATGATGAGTCCTCCAGTTCAGATGATAATGAAGATGAGGACAAAGTTCTTTCTCAAAAGAATCTTAAGCTTGATCCAGTGGAGAAAAAAGTAAGCCTGGTCGAAACCTATCTTCCAAATATTCATAACCAAGAATTATTTCAATATCCCTATGCTCATTTCTTGAAGACATTTGAAGAAGGGATAAAGGTTGTTAGGAGCAGTGTATTACCAAAAGCAAGAATATTTTTTAGCACTGCTGCTAAAAAACAAGGGAAATGGGAGTGGCCCTGTTTGTCCAGCATGCTCAAGGGGATGAGAAAAGATCAATCATGGAACCATTTAATTCATTGGCCATATTGGAAAAGGGATTTCATCAGCTAAATATGTAAATTTTCCAGGTTAGATTAGGTTAGATAAGAAATCAAATAAGCTCAGCTTGTGAGAATTTAGTTAGTTTTTATTTTTGCTTTAAAAAAGAATGAAAAATAGAAAAAGAAAAAGAGGGAAGATTAAAAGAATAAAGGTACAGCCCCATACTAAAAAGAAAAGAAGAATATGAAAGTGTGCAAGCTTAAATGCCACTACTAAAAGAAAACACTGCTATTTAGTCATACAACCTAATCATGACTAGATAGATTTCAATTTACTGCTAATAGGTTAGTGAAGAATATTTGTCAAACTATTTAATCTTGGCTTATAAGTAGAATAGATTAGGATAGAAGAAATAATGGTTCAAACATGCTCAAAATCTGAACCAAATAAAAGAAAGAAAAAGATGGCTCTAAATAGATCAAAACTTGAGCCAAGAAGAAAGAAGGATGTCTTTTATTTTCAGATCTTAAGCCTTCACAGTTTTTTTTTTTAATTTTCTGCAAATAAAAGTCTATGTGTAGCTGGTTTCTTATGCCATAGACACTACAACAAATCAGACTGCTTAATCATGGTTTGTCTGTGTTTAAATTACTGTTTTAGAATGTAGAGAATGCAGATTTGTCAAATAGCTTAATCTTGACAGATAGTAGATTAGGTAGAGAATTTTTTGAGTCCAACTATTTAATCTGGACTCCTGGAAGAAATAAGTGTAGCATTAGATAGTTTTATCTTTCTGTTTTCAAAATAATATGTAAAAGAGATGCCAGTCCAAGTGCACTCAAGAGAAGAAAAAATGCTAGGATAAGTAGGATTGGGTAGGTAGTGATGTGATTCTTCTTTGAAGAATGTCATATGCTGCAGATTTTTGAAATATTATCAAGTCCAAGAAAGAAAAGGATTGCTGCCCAATGGATTAAGACACTAGTCTGCTAAAAGCCAGAGATTGATAAACTGAGGTTCTGGACACCTGAAGAGCAAGTTGTCCTCCCCAAGTGGAGCCTCTCTTAGCCATCTATAATTTTTGTTATACCTAATGATGGCTAGAATCAGTTTGTAGCCTTCAAGAAACAATTTCAAGCTAATATGTTAGTCCTTGAAGCCTGGTTGTTCTCTCTGACCAAAGAAACCTACCTTCACTGATGTTTTCACTTCAAAATCTTCAAAGAAGCCCTGCTGATTCAAAAAGACTGTTTCAAGCCTCCATGTCCATCATTTCTCCTTTTTCCCCTCTATGACCTTCATTTACCATTCATTCCCCATCAAAACCCCTTAAGACCTTATAAATCATCTTTAATTTGGTCTTGAACCTCTTTTTCCCCCTATCGGAACCTTCAAAAACCTCAAAAAACCCATTTCGGCCTTTAAAATCCGACCATTTCATATAAGCAGCCTTAAGCTCCTGTGGGCTTAAGTTATCAGCCCTTTCCTCCATGTGACCGAGACCCGCGGCCGTCGGCCTCAGTCTTTAAGCCCCTTTCGCACTATCGCACTTCGCTTTTCCCATTTTCCAACTGCCTTCTCTATTCTTTCTCTGCGATGTTTATTTCACCGATGGAGTCCTAACCATTGATCTCTCCCAGATCCGACAGTCATCTCCCTTTCGCAATATCACTTTTCTCATGTCCAAACCCCTTCTGCCTACCATTCTCCAAAATAATCTGAGTCGTCGATCCTCCTGATCTGAAGATGGTCACTTCATCGCATTTTCCCATTTCGCCACACCATTTATCCCTATATGCGAAACAACGATGTTTTCTCCGCTGTTGATCTATTTAAATGCAACGGCCATCACTGTTTCATTGTTTCGCCGTCCCCCGCCCATTTGTTATTTATACGGAGCTTCGATATATCTAAGTCATTGATCTCCTTGATCTAACGGTCCTCACTCCATCGACGATCCCTGTTTCCTCGTTCCCAAACCATTTTCGTCATTGATATGCATCCTCCCCGAAACAATCCTCATCGTCCGATTAACCCAGATCTACGGCGCAGGTTCACTGCGGGGGCACCCGACCAAAGTGGTCTGTACTCCCCATTCCCCCCGTAGTTAATCTCCATCGTTGATCTATTCGGATCTAACTGCCACCATTTCACCCCGCTGATCAGACTTTCCACTAAAAGACAGGACTGTTGACGTCACCGTCAAGGCCCACCGCTCTTACTCCCGCGCATCTATTCAACCATCGTTCTCACCCTCGGCCGTCGATTTGGCTCCCCTGGATCAAACAGTCCGTGCTTCTTCACTTCGCCCTCCTTCCTATCAATCATCCTCTACCAAATCATTCTGCCGAAAATATCCTGACCGTTGATCCCACAGATCCAACGGTCCTCGTTCTTCTTCGCACCCAACTCACGAAACCTCCTCGGTGTGAAATTTGAATGCAAAATGGGTGGTTTTAGAGGCCAGGTGTCAACACCTGAGCCATATCGCGTTCGCCGGGGGTAAAACCACTTATCGCCCCAGACTCGTGCGAAAACCGCCTCTGGTTTTCCGCCAAACCGCCATTGCATCTCTTCGCACCAAATTCAGTGTTGAACCCTGGTTTTCATGGTTTTTCACCATGAGGCCCTTTTCCACTGCATCCACTGCCTCCTCATAGCTCCTATGCTTCTGCCCGAGCCTCTGTAGCAGTTCAATCCCTCGCGTAGGTTTTGTTTAACAAGTTTATTGGTTTTTTTAGGTTTTATGGCGGTTTCAGCTATTCAAGGCATCCCACAGTCACTAAAGGTGGTATAGAGCTCAGGGTGAAGATCCTGTGGCCTATTCAATTGCAGAAAGGGATGAAGGGTTAAATTCCTAGTGTTAGTCAATAAATCATGATATTTATTATTAAATCAAACCCTCCAGCGCAAAGAAAGTACCCATCAACAAACAGTGAATATTAAATGAAGAAACAGTGAAGAGTATCAGAGTTTAAGATAAAGGTTAAAGGATACAGTCAAATCCCGAGGATCCAAAGACTTAACCTGCAGTTCAAATAATGAAGTTGAAGATGATTAAAGGTCAGATCAACAACGCAGGGAGCCCCAAGCACATCAGGACAGAGAAATTAATTCATCAAAATATCTGAAGCCACCTGTAGCCTGATTTTCACCTACAAAGACACTTTGACAGTTATCACACTGACAGAACATATTTTGACTGTCAGAACAGTTATTTTAAGACATGGGAAAGCTGTAAAACCCACTCTTTTCACCTACTTTATCCTCAGGAAGTAAAGACATTGTTATTAAATAGAGAAGTAGTGCAACTCATTCATACCTTAGGCCTTGCGTAGTTTTCAAGGCTAATAATGCATTTACTCTATAATTAATAACATTTCGAACCCTAAAAAGAGTTCCACCTCCTCATTCTTCTATAAATACTCTATGAGGAGCTCTTTGTTAGGAGTCGGTTGTTGGCATTCGAACTCTTTGAAGTTGTACATAGTCTAGCTGAAGATTAAAGAAGAAATTGAAGTATTGGAAGATTGATGATGTTTTGACATGTTTTGTTAATGAGAAGGCTTTATCATTGGATCCCTGAGCATGGCTGTTGGTGATGTATTCTAATCTATTAATTGTTATTTCTTGTTTTCCATTTTGTTCCATCATTCTATACTTACAGTAGAGTAAAAAGTTTAGGCTAAGAAATGTCTCCTAGAAGCACCTTAGACCTGTTTTCTCTTCATTGTCTTTATGTTTTCATCTGCTGAGGTATTATTGAGTAGTATTAATCACTCTGTTGAACCCTAATGCTTGTTTATTTCTGAAATAGTTCATACAGTTGGCCTCAAGAAAGATTTATGGTTTTCCCTGCTTGCTTGTTGCCACTTGAAAACTGTTTTCGAAGTCTCCTTTCAAAATACCATTGTCTGTAGTATGCTAGAGAGGTATATTTTGATCATAACCTCTGTTCTTTATAATTGTATTCTTATATGTTTAGGCATTCCCTCTTCTATGAATGCAGTTATTTGTGAATATTATATGTTCTCTAAATCCTTGCTAGTGAAATATTTAGAAGAAATAGAGTGTTCCTCGCCTTCTATATTTCATTGGAAAAGTCCGTCTTGAAATTATCGTCTGCCCAAGTGTGGTTTGTGGAATTCATGGTTAGCCTTGTCTATCAAATGCATTTTTATGTTCAGATAATGTTTTAAGTCCCTTTTTTGATAAGTACATATAATTAGGGATTCTTAACTGCCCTTAGTTCTACTTCTCCTTCTAAATCCTTAATGTCCATTTCATTTCATCCACCAAACCCAAGATCCATTGGCCAAGTTAGATTTTCCCTTTGATATCCCATATCCATTGATTGAGCTTTTTATAACTTCCTCTTGAATCCTTTGCCCAATGGCTTTGATATTTCCCCTTTCTATCTATGTTTCCTAGATCATTCATGTCTAACCAACCAAACCCAAACAAACAAACTTGCACCTAATAACTAGCCTAATATCAACCTCTTAAAAGCATAAAGCTATATCCTTACAAGCATATTTAGAGATCCCTCTCTGAGACTAGGAGGGCTAGATCCTAGAGCTCTAAAGCTTGGTTTGAATGTTGCCTTGTCATTTAGTTTTCCAATCAGCCAAATCACAAGACCCCAACATTTTGGCAATCACGGTGGGACTTCTGAGTACATAATAGCCTAGCAAGCTCTTGTAGACTCATTAGTCCTTCAAAAAAAAAAAATCAGAAAACCCAAAACATTTTATATTGGTTTCATAATAAACATTAGTGGTGGACCATAGAATATTTTACCTCCAAAAGAGCTAAAAATTTCCACCTGGCGACTCCACTGGCCTCCAGTAGGCCTATTACTTCACTAGTCCTTGTAGACTCCCTTGGGAATGCATTGAGCAAACCCAATCATACTGTTGGTGTACAGCAAAGTTCAAATCTTCCACCTGGCGAATCCACAACCTCCAAAAGACCTAATGACTCCACTAGTAGAAGAGTCTGAACTGATTGACAAGATGCAATGACCTCTTTATAATTAACAAACATGGAATCAGGTATAGACAAAGAAGCTAAACTAAACATATTATTGGACCTATTTGGAAAAATACTGTACATACTTGATAAGAAACTGGAAAGGCATGAGGTTGATACAGATGTTGATTATCTAGAGCAACCTATGCCTTTCCCTGTTCAAACACAAACTCAACCACTAAAAGACATATACAACAAGAAAAATATGTATTATGAGCAAGGTTACAGAGAAAACAATGAAGAAGGTTGTCAAGAAAGTCCTCACATCATACCTTTATCTTGTATTGCACGGTTAAGAGAACTTTACGACCAAAATGCAAATGCAAAAAGTGAGAAATGCTTTGAGGAAACAATAAGCCTCCTAGGAAACACAGAACCTGAGATAGAATAAAAATCAACACATATAGGGACTCTACCTCTATGTTATAATTCATTTTAGATTTTAAAAGGAGAGTGGCATCCTGACAGTGTAACAGAAACAATTCATGGACCTCAAACTAACCATCACAAAGATCAAGAAGAGTTGTTTAAGAGTGGAAAAGATCAGGAAATAGAAGAGAATCCTCAAATTTTTCCTGCAAGCACAAGTAAAGATCCCCTAAGAAAGGCTGAAGAAGATATCAAGCCTCAAAATTAGTCAACACAAGAGAAAAGGACTGTTGTACTTCTGTCCAAAGCAAAATAAAAATTCCTCCTCTTTTGATAGAAGAGATTGATCAAATATTAAACAAACAGCCAGCCCTCAAAAATTCATTTGAACAAAACACTTCTTCTCATCTACCTACTGAACCTTGTTGTCTTGAACCAGAAAATAAACTTGTAGATCAGCTTAAAGAAAAACAAAATGATAACCCAATATGCTTGATTGGTGAGATTGTTTATACTAATGATTTTCCAATTTTTGATCAGTCAAATGATGATGATGAGTTTCAAGCAGAAACTAATCATGCAGGGAAACCATCAGTTGATTGGTGTCATGAACTTCACTATCATCAGCTTGAAAGCATCAATCAACCAATCCAATCCATTAGAAATATCTTTCACATAATTGGGAGTCAACAATATATCAGTTGTGATGATGAGGTTGAGAAGAAATAGGAATTTCTTGAGCAAGCTAAAGATAAGGAGCTTTCTCCTGAGAGGGTTGAGGTAATAAAAGATACCCTTGCTCAAGAATATGATGATATATTCACAGAGTACAATCCACTGAATTAGAGCATACCAGGACTACAATAGGACAACACTGCAATATATGATGAGTCCTCCAGTTCAGATGATAATGAAGATGAGGAAGAAGTTCTTTCTCAAAAGAATCTTAAGCCTGATCCAGTGGAGAAAAAAGTAAGCCTAGTCGAAACCTATCTTCCAAATATTCATAACCAGGCATTATTTCAATATCCCTATGCTCATTTCTTGAAGACATTTTAAGAAGGGATAAAGTTTTTTATGAGCAGTGTATTACCAAAAGCAAGAAGATGTTTTAGCACTGCTGCTAAAAAACAAGGGAAATGGGAGTGGCCCTGTTTGTCCAGCATGTTCAAGGAGATGAGCAAAGACCAATCATGGAACCATTTACTTGATTGGCCATATTGGAAAAGGGAGTTCATCAGCTTAGTATGTAAATTTTCCAAGTTATATTAGGTTAGATAGGAAATAAAATAAGCTCAGCCTATGAGATTTAGTTAGTTTTTGTTTTTGCTTTAAAAAAGAATGAAAAGTAGAAAAAGAAAAAGAGGGCAGATTAAAATAAGAAAGGTACAACCCCATACTAAAAATAAAAGAAGAATCTGAAAGTGTGCAAGCTTAAATGCCACTACTAAAAGAAAACACTGCTATTTAGTCATACAACCTAATCATGATTAGATAGATTTCAATTTACTGCTGAGAGGTTAGTGAAGAAGATTTTCCAAACTGTTTAATATTGGCTTATCAGTAGAATAGATTAGGATAGAAGAAAGAATGGTTCAAACATTCTCAAAATCTGAACCAAAGAAAAGAAAGAAAAAGATGGCTCTAAATAGATCAAAACTTGAGCCAAGAAGAAAGAAGGATGTATTTTATTTTCAGATCTTAAGCCTTCACATTTTTGTTTTAATTTTCTGCAAATAAAAGTCTATGTGCAGCTAGTTTCTTATGCCATAGACACAACATCAAATCAGACTGTTTAATCTTGGTTTGTCTATGTTTAAATTGTTGTTTTAGAATGTAGAGAATGCAAATCTGTCAAACAGCTTAATCTTGACAGATAGTATATTAGGTAGAGAAGTTTCCGATTCCAACTGTTTAATATGGACTCTTGGAAGAAATAAGGGTAGCATTAGATAGTTTTATCTTTTTGTTTTCAAAATAATATGTAAAATATATGCCAGTCCAAGTGCACTCAAGAGAAGAAAAAATGCTAGGATAAGTAGGATTGGGTAAGTAGTGATGCTGCTTTGAAGAATGTCATATACTGCAGATTGCTGAAATATTATCATGTCCAAGAAAGAAAAGGATTTCTTCCCAATGGATTAAGACACTGGTATGCTAAAATCCAGAGATTGATAAACTGAGGTTCTGGACACCTGAAGAGAAAGTTGTCTCCCCCAAGTGGAGCCACTGTTAGCCATCTATAATTTCTGTTATACCTTATGATGGCTAGAATCAGTTTGCAACCTTCAAGAAATAATTTCAAGCTAATATGTTAGTCCTTGAAGCCTGGTTGTTCTCCCTGTCCAAAGAAACCTACCTTCACTGATGTTTTCACTTCAAAATCTTCAAAGAAGCCCTGCTGATTCAAAAAGACCGTTTCAAGCCTCCATGTCCATCATTTATCCTTTTTCCCCTCTATGACCTTCATTTACCATTAATTCCCCATCAAAACCCCTTAAGACCTTATAAATCATCTTTATTTTGGTCTTGAACCTCTTTTTCTCTATCAGAACCTTCAAAAACCTCAAAAAACCCATTTCGACCTTTAAAATTCGACCATTTCATACAACCAGCCTTAAGCCCCTGCGGGCTTAAGTTCTCAGCCCTTTCCTCCATGTGACCAAGACCCACGACAGTCGGCCTCAGTCTTTAAGCCCCTTTCACACTATCACACTTCGCCTTTCCCCTTTTCCATCTGCCTTCTCTATTCTTTCTCCGCGATGTTTATTTCGCCGATGGAGTCTTGACCGTTGATCTCTCCCAGATCTGATGGTCATCACCATTTCACAATACCACTTTTCTCCTGTCCAAACCCCTTCTACCTACCATTCTCTGAAATAATCCGAGCCGTCGATCCTCTTGATTCGACAGTGGTCACTTCATCGCATTTTCCCATTTCGCCACACCATTTATCCCTCTGTGAGAAACATCAATGTTTTCTCCGCCGTTGATCTCTTTAAATCCAATGGCTAGCATTGTTTCATTGTTTTTCCATCCCCCACCCATTTTTTATTTGTACGGAGCTCCGATATATCTGAGTCGTTGATCTCCTTGATCTAACGGTCCTCGCTCCATCGGCGATCCCTGTTTCCTCGTTCCCAAACCCTTTTCGCTGCCGATATGCATCCTCTGCGATAAAATCCTCACCGTCTGATTAACCCAGATCTATGGCACAGGTTCACTGCAAGGGCACCCAACCAAAGTGACCTGTAATCTACAGTCCCCCCACAGTTAATATCCACCGTTGATCTATTCGTATCTAATGGCCACCATTTCACCCCGCTGATCAGACTTTCCACTAAAAGACAATATTGTTGATGTCACCGTCAGGGCCCATTGCTCTTACCCCCGCGCATCTATTCAACCATCGCGCTCACCCTCAGCCGTCGATTTGGCTCCCCTGGATCGGATGATCTATGCTCCTTCGCTTCGCCCTCCTTCTTATCGATCATTCTCTACCAAATCATTCCACCGAAAAGATCCCAACCGTTGATCCCACAGATCCGATGGTCCTCGTTCTTCTTCGTACCCAACTCACGAAACCTCCCCGACGTGCAATTTGAACGTGAAATGGGTGGTTTTAGAGGGACAGGTGTCAACACTTGAGCCCTATCGCGTTCACCCGGGGTAAAACCACTTACCGCACCGGCCCCGTGTGAAAACCGCCTCTGCTTTTCTGCCAAACGGCCATTGCATCTCTTCATGCCAAATTCAGTGTTGAACCCTGGTTTTCGTGGTTTTTCACCATGAGGCCCTTTTCTGTTGCATCACCTCCTCACAGCTCCTCCTCTTCTGCCTAAGCCTCTGTAGCAGTTCAAGCCCTCGTGCAGGTTTTGTTTAACAAGTTTATTGGTTTTTGCAGGTTTTATGGCGGTTTGAGCTTCAAGGCATCCCACAGTCACTAAAGGTGGTATAGAGCTCAAAGTGATGATCATGTGGCCTATTCAATTGCAAAAAGGGATGAAGGGTTAAATTCTGAGTGTTAGTCAATAAATCATGATATTGACTATTAAATCAAACCCTCCAACGCAAAGAAAGTACCCGTCAGCAAACATTGAAGATTAAATGAAGAAATAATGAAGAGTATCAGAGTTTACGATAAAGGTTAAAGGATACAGTCAAATCTTGAGGATCCAAAGACTTAACCTACAATTCAAAGAATTAATTTGAAGATGATTAAAAGATAGATCAACAAGGTAGGGAGCCCTAAGCACATCAGGACAGAGCAGTTAATTCATCAAAATATCTGAAGCCACCTATAGCCTGTTTTTCACCTACAAAGACACTTTGACAATTATCACACTGAAAGAACATATTTTGACTGTCAGAATAGTTATTTTAAGACATAGGAAAGCCTTAAGACCCACTCTTTTCACCTACTTTATCCTCAGGAAGTAAAGATAGAGTTATTAAACAGAGAAGTAGTGCAACTCATTCCTACCTTAGGCCTTGTGTAGTTTTCAAGGATAGGAATGCATTTACTTTGTAATTAATAACATTTCGAACCCTAAAAAGAGTTCCACCTCCTCATTATTCTATAAATACTCTATGAGAGCTCTTTGTTAGGATTTGGTTGCTGGCATTCGAACTCTTTGAAGTTGTACATAGTTTGGCTGAAGATTAAAGAATAAATTGAAGTATTGGAAGATTGATGATGTTTTGACATGTTTTGTTAATGAAAAGGCTCTATCATTGGATCCTTGAGCATGGCTGTTGGTGATGTATTCTAATATGTTAATTGTTATTTCCTATTTTCCATTTTGTTCCATAATTCTATACTTACAGTAGAGTAAAATGTTTAGTCTAAGAAATGTCTCCTAGAAGCACTTTAGACCTGTTTGCTCTTCACTGTCTTTATGTTTTCATCTGCTGAGGTATTATTGAGTAGTCTTAATCGCTCTCTTGAACCCTCATGCTTGTTTATTTATGAAATATTTCATACAGTTGGCCTCAAGAACGATTTATGGTTTTTCTGCTTGCTTGTTGCCACTTGAAAACTGTTTCTAAAGTCTCCTTTCAAAGTACCATTGTCTATAGTCTGCCAGAGGTTTATTTTGATCATAACCTTTGTTCTTGCTGAGATAATTGTTTTAAGGTATTTATAATTGTAGTCTTAGATATTTAGGTGTTCTCTCTTCTATGAATGCAGTTATTTGTGAGTCTTATATGTTTTCTAAATCCTTGCTAGTGAAATATTTAGAAGAAATAGAGCATTCCTCGCCTTCTGTATTTCACTGGAAAAGTTTGTTTTGAAATTATCATCTGCCGAAGTGTGGTTTGCGGAATTCATGGTTAGCCTTGTCTATCAAATGCATATTTATGTTCAGATAATTTTTTAAGTCCTTTTGTTGAGAAGTACATATAATTAGGGATTCTTAACTGCCCTTAGTTCTACTTCTCCTTCTAAATCCTTAATGTCCATTTCATTTCATCCACCAAACCCAAGATCCACTAGCCAAGTTAGATTTTCCCTTTGATATCCCATATCCATTGATTGAGCTTGTTATAAATTCCTCTTGACTCCTTTTCCCAATGGCTCTGATATTTCCCCTTTCTATCTATGTTTCCTAGATCATTCATGTCCAACCAACCAAACCCAAACAAACAAACGTGCACCTAATAACTAGCCTAAAATCAACCTCTTAAAAGCATAAAGCTATATCCTTACAAAAATATTGAGAGATCCCTCTCTGAGACTAGGAGGGCTAGATCCTAGAGCTCTAAAGCTTGGTTTGAATGTTTCCTTTTCATTTGGTTTTCCAATCAGCCAAATCAAAGGACCCCAACATTTTGGCGATCACAGTGGGACTTCTGAGTACATAATATCCTAGAAATCTCTTGTAGACTCATGAGTCCTTCAAAACAAAAAAATCAGAAAACCAAAAACATTTTAGATTGGTTTCATAATAAACATTGGTGGTGGACCCTAGCTTCCAATGTTCTTAGGAATTCCTGGATGCTACCAGACCCATCAAAGTGGGGAAGATCCCTGACCTCCGAAGAAATGCAGTAGAGGGTCCTCGCAACCTGAGGGTATTGCAGTGCCGAAACATCGTGTAACCGGTTTTTCCAAATCTCCAGTTCCCCATCAGGGTCAGAAAAGCATTCACTATCCTTCTCCCAACAGTGTATTCCGTCTGTTGTGGGGTTAATCCAGTCTTCGTCCTGCATAGTAAATTTGTAAACGTGATCTATTTACTCCTCTTCGTATGCTGGTTTTGTATACCGCACACCTTCGGCGGGATCTAGTGGTACTATTACGCGCGTACCGTTATTCTCAAACACCATGCTGCGCTTTTTGAGATTGATGACACCCCCCACGTCTATAGCCTAGTCTAGTCCTAGGAGTGCAGGATAAGGATCCATATCCTCCACAATTTCTATGACTTCAAAGTCAGCTAGGAATTTTACTCCTGCGATATCTACCGCAACCTTTGGAAACCTTACTAGAGGGATGATCTTTTGTTGATTCGCCATGCACAACTAGATGATGGACCATTCCAATTTAGGCTCTCCCATTTTTTGCCATGTTTGCTTTGGTAAGACGTTCGCATCCGACCCAAGATCGAGAACAACTTGATCCATCTCGTAGTCGCCAATCTGCACAGTCAACCACATTTCTCTCTCGGTGCGTTTCTTATAGCTGTATAGCTTGTGTACATCCCTAGTCTCAGGAATTGTGTTGGGCTGGGCTGCGTAGCTATGCAGTAACACTTGAAGGTTTTATACAGCCTGCGGGTTGCGTAGCAGCTTCAGACATGCCTGCAGAAAGGGCTCAACCCCTTCCTCTATCTTGAGGTGGGTTGGTAGCTGCGCAGGAGCTGCTAGTGTTTCTTGCCCTCTGATGTTTAGTCCTTCCGAAGAGGTCATAGGATCCTTGGCAAGCACTTCCTTGGCTCCTTGGGTGACCATTCTGCTGCGCGTCATGATTTTTACACTCGGGTCTACATTCCTTAGCTCGGTTTTAACTCTTTTCACATTCTGCGTAGGGGTGGGCTGCTTTTCCTACATTTTTTCTATTAGGATCGAGCAGTCTTCAATCTCATGGTCCAGCTGCCAAAAATATTTGTAGGATTGCTTGGTGGGATTTGGGTAGTCCCTGGCGAAGTACCCTACCTCTCCACAGTTATAGCAGATCAGCTGCCCCCAGCCCCATCCTGTGCTTCCTACCCGACCTCCTCTGCCCCTGGCGGGGGAGCCACCAAAGTTCGCGGGGGATCTCGGCGACGCAGGATTTGATTGTATCCTATAGAGGTTTCCTCGTTCTACCATCAAGTCATATGTGCAACAGTTCTGCTCATCGTGCCCTATCGACTGGCAGAACCTACACCATTGTTGCTTCAGTTCGCCCATACTTAGCCGAGGGCACTGGACCATATCATGTAGTCCCGCTACCCAGCAGTCATCGCACCATAGCGCAAATCCGTTGGAGCTGGGGCATAGCGGACTAGGTCCCCCTGCCTGCAAGTAATCCATCAATAGAGGACACTGGTCCTTGGTATGTCTAGACACTCGACATCGTATGCACCAGAGGTTTTCACTAGCTTCTTTTCCCCGTTCCGTCCATAAGTTCTTTCCATTTGCAAGGCCTCGAGCTACTCTTGAATTTGCTGTACTCTCCCCAACATGTCATCCTTAGGCACGGCTTCGAGTTTCATGGCAACTTCCAAGGCTTTTTCCTGCGACTCGAAGGTCTGGTGGCCCATTGGTATATGTAAGTGAGGTAGCAACATAGCGATGAACCATTCCCTGTGTTGTCTGTCGTCGTACTTGAACCCTCCTTCCCTAATTACTTTCTTCAATTGCTGATTGGCCTCCCACACCGACTCAGATGCACCTTGCTTGAAGTATTTTACTTCCACTACCAATTGAGAGTCATATTTTGGCTTCCGAAATTGTTGTTTTAGGGCGTCCTTAATATGTTGAAGAGATGCGCTCCTGTTTTGAGATATGTACCGCATATACCAGTCCAGAGCCCTTTCTTCAAAGGCTGGGGACAACTGTGCTCTCTTCACAGTATCACTTAGCACCCCCTACACAGTCCATATTGAGTGGGCCAAAAACCAAAAACAATCCATGTCCTCATCGGTCGCTCCTTTAAAGGTAGGTAATTTCAAGTGTACTTCCATGTCTCCTTTTAGCGAGTTTTTGGTTGAGGGCTTGTTCTCCCGTGAGTCTAACGTTGGGGGAATTGGTGGACCTTGCATAGTTGCTCTTCTTAGCAGCCTACAGGCAGAGTGATCCTCTTCTTGATTGGTTCAATATTACTTACCACTCTGTGTTGTGCTTTCATCCAAAGTAGCGCTCATTCACTTCGGCGTTAGATCTCCAGTATTCGCTTGTCAATACCCGATCCCTTTCTCAAGATTCTCCAGGTCTCGGCAACAGAACCATTTGTTGGCTCGAGGGGTCTTGAATGATGGCGGGGCTACCCCACCAAACCCACATTCTCCACTTTAAATGCATATAAAGTGCAATTCAAATTTGTGCTCCAATCTAAAACCACTTTCTGGAAAATTCAAAAAAAATTGCGGAAGCTTCCTTTAAAATGTTATAACCCTCAAAGCATATAAGATGCTCTTTTAATAAAATCCAACCAATGGTTTGTTTCAAATTCGGAAGCTTTTTTCAATCCTCATGATTAAAATCATACTCAATATCTACTTTACAAACTTACCATATGAGGACCTATTCTTTGCCTTAATTCCATGGTTTTAACCATATGTTAAACTCTCTTAAGAGTATTCAAATTAAATATTCGAATTTCATTTAACCGAAAGCACCAATTATCAAACATATATGCGCCCTTCACTTAATGTTTATAGCACACAAGGTTTGGCTTTAAACTTTGGTTAAATACCAAACATTCTTCAACCATACCTTTAATGCTCATAAATGTCTATTGGACTACGCAACATTGCAAACCAAGCACCAACCAGTAACACATCTGGCCTACAATATGACTCACTTGTTTAAACTTCACGCATCTTCATGATGTGAATTCCATTGATTTTCCAGCACCATTGATCGAAGGAATATCGCATTTTTTTTCCACCGAACTTTAACACTAAAAAATTATGCGAAATTAGCAGTTTTAAAATACTACCTTATGCCACGTGTCTTATGCTGGACACTATCGTGTTTTTTCCACAAAAACAACTTACCGTTTATGAGCTATGTGAAACTCCTGGTTTTTGGATTTCAAAACTGGCTTCGTGGTTCTCCTCACGGTTCCGCCTTCATTTTAGGGTTCCATTCTCTAACGCCTTCGATTCTTTATCTCTGTTGCGTGCACCATTTCCTGCATGTTATAACTCTAATCATAAAACCACTGGTTCAATTATGATTTGAACAATCTTCAATCTCTCCGCCCACATTTTTGTTAACTAAGCTCCACATGCTGCAGCGCACAGCTCCACCGAATCTTACACTGTGCATTCAAATTTCTATACGGACGCATTCCCCATCCTGCTATTTGACTGATGACTCTACTTTAACCATGATTCTGGCATTACCACTAACTCTTTTTATTCATCAGATCCCTGCGTTGAGGCCTCATACCAACAGAGTTCGTTGCAAATTAAACACGTTCGATTGCAAAATTTAACTCCGACTGTATGGGAGCCAAACTCCACCTGATCTCGTATCAAAACATAGATTCAATACAGAATTAAAACACATTGATTCTATTTAACCCTTCACACAGGCCTAACACATCCAATATTCAGTCTTCAACGAATTTCTGAATTGTGGGTTAAACATAACAATTTGATTATGTGAATCGATACACCAATCCCTTACACAAATGCTGATATATGTTCAATTATCAAACGCTGTATTGAAACTCAATAAACTCTGATATATTCAATTGTCGAGTTCTACAGTGGAACCCCAATTTCGATTCTATGTCATCGACCCTTGCAGTGGTCGATGACTGAAATCTTGAACAATTGCAACTTCAGTTAATCCTTTCAGATATGTGTGCCAAATTCCTAATTAACCCTTATCATTCAGTTCAACACAATATTAAGCCAATTTCAACAATTTCATTCATTCCTCAACTATATGCGTAGCATGATTTCAAATCCTATTACAGAGTTATCACATACTTGCTTATCGAAACCAAGAATATTCACGCAGAAATTAAGTCAAATAATACACACCTAATTCAACAGTAAAATTCCCTTTATATACATATGAAATCACTTACAAACTCATTCTGTCCTCGGCCAGATCTTCAAAATCAAATGGCCCCTTCCAGCTTCCCGTAGGATTACAGAAAATATGTTTCCAAACCTACTCTCACTCTGTCTCTCCAGCTCTGATCATCTTTTCTAAGGCCCTTGAGGCTTACATTTATACAGAAAACACTAATGAATTGATTCAGCTTGTTTGACAGCTCAACCAAACTTTTGGAATTCTCAATGTCCTAAATTTAGCCTAAATTCCTAGATAAACTGAAACTGACTCTTCACACTCCTAACTAATCGACTTCTCTCATGTTATCCAATCATTTGGGAACATTACAATTTTTCTCCACATTTAACTAAAAATCACTCAATATGAATAATTACATAGGAAATTAAAAACATGAGACCCCCCTTGTGTCTATAAAATTACAAATTATTTTACTGCGCCTAATGCCCCTACATCAGACTCCCAAGATTAAAATTATTCATGATCTCCTGATCATGTGCTTTCAGTCCTTGTCTTCCTAGATCCCACACTTTGTTCTGTAGTTGATCATCAGCTGCAATATTCTTCTGCTGTACTTCTCCAGGCTTCCATATTTTATGCTGCATATTTTCGCTTGCTAAGCTTTCACAGTCTGTGACTGTCTTTCTCTTGTTGCTGTTGTTTATCTTTTGAGACACTTTCACCATCAGTTTTCTCATAAATTCAATTTCCATGTCTAATTTATCTTCTGACTGCTGGATACTGCTCCATCTTGACTGTTGAACTCTTACTTCTGTTCGTTGAACTCTTATTTGTTGAGCCCTTGCTTGCTCAATCCTTACTGCTTCTTTTACTTCGGCTCTTGCTTTTAATTGTTGAGCCTTTGCTCTAGCTTTTACTAGATGAGCTCCTACGTTTAATGCCACCTAATCATCCATGCCCTCTTGTTTTCTGCAACAGAAAAACTCTTCTTGATTGTCACTTATGACAATTTCTTCATTCTCTGACTTCAGCAATTCTTCAGATTGGTATTTAAATTTCTAGTCACTGTCATCATCTCTTTTCTTCTCCTCGACTAAACATTATTTAGTCCTTCCTCCTCTAGCAACACTTTAGTTTGTCAAGCCTCGCCATTTCTTCCAAAGAACACTTCAATCGCTACTTCCGCCATTTCTTCTAGCAACACTTCAATCTATTGCTCCTCGTTGTCGCACATCTCGCTTCAAAAAACTCTCGAGACTGTCAGTTAGTCTCTCTTCTACATCCTCCTTCTCAAGGATGTCTCTTTGCACTGGTTCATAAAAATGAACCTTTTCATTCTCACTCAACTCTACCTTTACAATCTGAACACTTACTCTCTGTGTTTCTATCCTCTGCTCCAGAACATTTAACTCATGCCACAAATCTATCATCTCATCTGAGAAAACATTTACACAATCTTCACTATCTTCCTCATATGTCAGAACAGAATTCTGACCCTCCATCTCTACAATAATTTCAGTTATCTATCCATCACTTTTTACTTGGCCATTTAACAAAATCAATTTTTCATTATCATCATTTATAACAAATTTATCATCATCAAACACAACTTCATTGGAACAATTTCTTTCACAAAACAAGGAATTTATGAATTCCTTTTGCTACAATAATTCAATTTGATCTTCCTCTGAAAGATAATCATCATATGTTACTTGGAAAATTCTAGCTTCATTGAATACAGTTTCATCATATGAATTTTTTTCTTCAACGCCTGCATTCACACAAATCCTGTCAGTTTTAAAACCATAAGACCCCATGGTCTCATTTGATGATTCAATCATCAAATCCTCCTGCTGTTCCAAGTCCTCTATACAATTCAGAAATTCTTTAATGGTCTTCTCTTCAGTCTCTTCAAGCTGTCCATTTGACTGCTCAATTTCTAGCTTCTGACCATCATCATAAGTTAGACTTCCTCTGCTTCCAATGTATTGAAAAGTAAAACTTTTCTCCAAATGTGTATGGACATCTACAAAATATCTGGCTGTTTTGTTTTCTTCCTTAGTGACAATAACAGCAGTTTTTCCACCTCCACATGTTTTTCTTGCAAACATACAAAATTTGTCAGATGTAAACTCATTTGACCCCTTGGTCTCACTTGAAGTTTCAGTCTTCAAGTCCTTCTCCCAATAATCAATCATTCTGAGTAATCTCTCCTTCTGCTGAGCATATATCATCTACTCTCTCTTCATCTGTAGCCTCTTCCACTTCACTCTCTTCTTCATGAGCCAACCAACTCTTTGGATTTCCTCTATCATCTTTTCCAATTTGTTGAACTGATCCCTGATCTTAGCTACCTCTTTCTCACACTCTTCCTTTCTTTAATTGTCTCTGCATGCCAGCTGTCTTGGCATCCTCTTTCTTCATTTTCATTCTATTGTGGTCTCTCTTAGAACCTCTGCAATCTCTGCTATGACTATCAGTAGCCATCTTCTCCTTCATGAGTTCTCACTCATTCATCATGGTTGCACTGAAACCTCTGCAGTAACAATTCCTCCTTGTCACAACTTACCTCACCAATCCTCTCTCTGGATCTGGTCTTTTGGAAAGTACAGGTCCTCTATCTCTGTAACCTCTTGAGAATTCTCTCTGCTCCTTTAGGCTTCACTCTCTGCACCCTCTCAAGAACATAACTGTTCTCCTTTCATCCAAACTCTGTTGGGAATTCTCAAGGTTTTGCCACACTCTCCTTCTCTTTAGAAACCTTTACTCGCTTCCTTCATCACTGCTTTTCAAGGCTATGATCTTCTTGCTGAGATGCTCCTCACTTGTCTGCAATCTAAATTCTTCAAACAGAATAAAAAATACCTCACCTTCAAGGGTTTTTCAACATCCATTTGCAATTATTTCTGCAATTTCTCCCAATGGTCTGCTGCACTGCACGATGTCTTGTCAGATTTAAATCTGATTTCTTTGCCATCACCATCACACATGTGTTCACATCTTCAAAACATATCGTGGAAATCTTCAAAACACTTTTTCTTCAATTTCAGATTCTGCAAATCTGAATACCTTCATCGCTAACCTCTTCAAATCTGTAGTCACTCTTCAATAGATTTAAAACTTCAAATTTTTCTTCACTACTTCAGTACATATGCATTTCAAAAATTAATTTTCGAACGAGCTATTCCAGCTTTGATACCACTTGATAGCGGGCTTACCCCGCCAAACCCACATTCTCCACTTTCAATGCATATAAAATGCAATTCAAATTTTTGCTCCAATCTAAAATCACTTTCTGGAAAATTCAAAAAAAATTGCAGAAGCTTCCTTTAAAAGGTTATAACCCCCAAAGCATATAAGATTCCCTTTTAATAAAATCCAACCAATGGTTTGTTTCAAATTTGGAAGCTTTCTTCAATCCTCATGATTAAAATCATACTCAATATCTACTTTACAAACTTACCATATGAGGACCTATTCTTTGCCTTAATTCCATGGTTTTAACCATATGTTAAAATCTCTTAAGAGTATTCGAATTAAATATTCGAATTTCATTTAACCCAAAGCACCAGTTATCAAACATATATGCGCCCTTCACTTAATGTTTATATCACACAAGGTTCGGCTTTAAACTTTGGTTAAATACCAAAAATTATTCAACTCATACCTTTAATGCTCATAAATGTCTATTTGGACTACGCAACATTACAAACCAAGCACCAACAAGTAACACATCTGGCCCACAATATGACTCACTTGTTTAAACTTCACGCATCTTCATGGTGCGACTGCCGTTGATTTTCCAGCACCATTGATCAAAGGAATATCGCATTTTTTTCCACCAAGCTTTAACACTTAAAAATTATGCGAAATTAACAGTTTTAAAATACTGCCTTATGCCATGTGTCTTATGCTGGACGCTATCGCATTTTTTCCACAAAAACAACTTACTGTTTATGAGCTATGCGAAAGTCCTAGTTTTTGGATTTCAAAATTGACTTCGTGGTTCTCCTCATGGTTCCACCTTCATTTCAGGGTTCCATTCTCTAACGCCTTCGATTTAGCTTAACTGCTATTCTCAGCATATACTTTATCTCTGTTGCGTGTGCCATTTCCTGCATGTTCTAACTCTAATAATAAAACCACGAGTTCAATTATGATTTGAACAATCTTCAATCTCTCCGCCCACATTTCTGTTAACTAAGCTCCACATGCTACAACGCACAGCTCCACCGAATCTTACACTGTGCATTCAAAGTTCTATACGGACGCATTCCCCATTCTACTATTTTACTGATGACTCTACCTTAACCATGATTCTGGAATTACCACTAACTCTTTTTATTCATCAGATCCCTGCGTTGAGGCCTCATACGAACAGAGTTCGCTGCAAATTAAACACGTTCGATTGCAAAATTTAACTCCGACTGTATGGGAGCCAGACTCCACCTGATCTCATATCAAAACATAGATTCAATACAGAATTAAAACACATCGATTTTATTTAACCCTTCACACAGGCCTAATGCATCCAATATTCATTTTTCAACGAATTTCTGAATTGTGGGTTAAATATAACAAATCGGTTATGTGAATCGATACAAAAATCCCTTACACAGATGCTGATATATTTTCAATTATCAAACGCTGTATTGAAACTCAATAAAATCTAATATATTCAATTGTCGAGTTCTACAATGGAACCCCAATTTCGATTCTATGTCATCGACCCTTGCAGTGGTCGATGACTGAAATCTTGAACAATTGCAACTTCAATTAATCCTTTCAGATATGTGTGCCAACTTCCTAATTAACCCTTATCATTCAGTTCAACACAGTATCAAGCCAATTTCAACAATTTCATTCATTCCTCAACTATATGCGTAGCATGATTTCAAATCCTATTACAGAGTTATCACATACTTGCTTATCGAAACTAATCATATTCACGCAGAAATTAAGTCAAATAATACACATCTGATTCAACAGTAAAATTCCCTTTATATACATATGAAATCACTTACAAACTCCTTCTGTCCTCGGCAAAATATTCAAAATCAAATGGCCCCTTCTAGTTGCCCATAGGCTTAGAGAAACTCTGTTTCCAAACCTACTCTCGCTCTATCTCTCCAGCTTTGATCATCTTTTCTAAGGCCCTTGAGGCTTACATTTATACAGAAAACACTAATGAATTGATTCAGCTTGTTTGACAGCTCAACCAAACTTTTGGAATTCTCAATGTCCTAAATTTAGCCTAAATTCCTAGATAAACTGAAATTGACTCTTCACACTCCTAACTAATCGACTTCTCTCATGTTCTCCAATCATTTGGGAACATTTACAATTTCTCTCCACATTTAACTAAAAATCACTCAATATGAATAATTACATTAGAAATTAAAAACATGAGACCCCCCTTATGTCTACAAAATTACAAAGTATTTTATTGCCCCTAATGCCCCTGCATCACTGACCCAGGTTTGGAGTGCAAGTTTGCCAAAAAACCCCTATACTACTGGCCTTTTCGGCAATGACCTACTCACGCAAGTCAAAGTCTCACCCAAAGTAGTATGGGTGGGTTCTAGAACCAGGTTTCCACACCCTGAGAAAGGATTGGTAAGGCAAGCAGAGCTGCACTAGACCCTGTGATACCCAGATTACCTTATTCTACGCAAGGTTAATTAGGTCTCTATTCACATCCATGTGCACTAGATCTATAATTATATGATTTTATGACAGTAGCACAACATTGCATAAACATAACATAACATATCCAAAACAGAAAACACACTTACAAAGATCTTCGCAGCTTAAATACAAAAAACACACAATGCAGTAATTACCAATGATTCACACAAATATTACTCATAGATTCAATTCTCTATCAACCTTTATTATTCATTAATTCACCAATTCCTTCTTACAATTCCCTTCCCAGCCTGTGCACACAGCAGCAGGGTCTATACACAACTGGACTTGGATCTCCGTGCACACAGCCAGCAGGAGTCCTTTCCCCAAAAACTCAAAAAGATAACTTAAACCACAATTCACATCAATTTCTCTTTATTTCTCTACCTTACAATACAAAATTTTCCTCTATTTATAATAATCTAGCCTAGAATTTCCTATGGTCCACAAAATGTGGTTTTCAGACCCCTCATTTACCCTTTTACCCATTACAATGCTTTCAGGGCTTTGACCCACCCCAAAACCCCTGCGCTAGACTAAATCTAATCAAAAGTATTCAAAATGGACCAGTTTCGCAGCTTGTAGGAGACCCTATTCCAACATAATTTATTGAAGAAAACATTGGTTCTAGATTTGGTTGCACTCAACAAATAGTGATTGATAATGCCACAACATTCAGTACTATAAAGATAATTGAATTCTACCAAAAATATCAGATTTTTCTACATCATTAAACCCCTTATTATCCTCAAGGAAATGGTCTTGCAGAGTCATCTAACAAAATCTTGGTTAAAGTAATAAAAAATACTCTTGAAGATCATAAGAAAAATTGGGACAATCATCTTATATATGCATTTTGGGAAAACATTATTTCTCCCAAGAGATCAACATGTAAATCTCCATTCCAACTAGTTTATGGTAAAGAGGCCATTTTTCCTACTAATTTGGCTTTTCCGGTTCTTAAATTTCTACAAGGATCTACTGATGAACCTAATGATTTCTCTAGAAGGATAAATCAAATTATTGAATTGAATGAAAACAAAGACGAGATTCAATATAAATTGAGAAAGTATCAGAATAAGATGAAGAGTATTTTTGACAGAAAGGCCAAGGAAAGAGACTTCAGAGAAGGTGATCTAGTTTTGAGATGGGATAATCGAAGGGAAGACAGAGGTAAACATGGAAAATTTTATAACTTATGGTTTGAACCTTTGAGCATTGCTGAAGTGAAAAGAAAAAATACATTTGTTCTACAAAATTTGGAAGGACAATTCACAACACTGCCTGTCAATGGCAGATTTATGAAACATTACATACAGTACTGAAGAAGATTCTGAATCATCATTGTATATTACCACTTTATTTTAAAAAAATTTCAAGTTTGTTTTGATTTCACAGCAAAGACTCCATAGCCCAAGGAGAAGGCACTTGGATCTACTTGTTCTCTGCATCCCACAAGTGAAAGAAGTCCCCAACTAGAGCCGATGTTGTAACATTATTTAGTTTTTATAAGTTAGCATGTATAGTCAAAATAAATTCAAAAAATGCTAAGATTGGATATGGATGAAATAAAAATAAATTAAAAAATGTTAGGCTTATTGGGTGTTTTATACATCCATATCAAGATAAAATGTTAGGTTAAATTTCCCTAAAGAAAGGAGGAAAATTAAAAAATAAAATGTTAGGATGCCAAAGAAAAATGAAGGCTTTAGTGTACGAAAATGAGAAATATATGGCTACAAGCTCAAATGCGCCTTTTCATAAATTTATAAGTTAATTATTATTAATTTCTTTAAAAAGGGGATTAATTTTTATTTAAATTATAAACATTCAAACCTAAAGTTTATTGTGCATAAATTATTTGAATCCTAAAGTCACTTCACACTTTGACCGTTTTCCTACCGCATTACCATGTTTCATTGATGGACCCACCTTGCCTTTGCACATGAGCCTATCTCAAACTTCGTTGCCAAACATTTTTTATATAACCTCTGGTCCCTGAAATGCGATAAGTCCAGAAATCCCCGAAATGCGATAAGTCTACATTCCCGATTGGTACACCAACTTTATCTTTTCACTTTACCTTTATTGTAATCGCATATCATAGTCTCATAATGCATGTTGTAATTTCCATATCCCACAAACCCCCGAGTGCAATAAAAATTCCATTTTGTGTTGCGCCCCTTTAGCCTCAAAACATTTGAAAACCCTTATATGCTTCGGGCTGCTTATATATTTATTTACTTAAGCACATTTCCATTTCTGCTTTAAACTTTTGAAAGGGACCCACCTTACCTTTTCGCATCGCTATATCGTAAATTTCATTGTTTCTGTTATCACTCTGCCAGATTTCTAAGGCTGACGAAGAAATCCTAATAGAGGTAACCGCAGGCCAACCTTTTAACTTGGTAGCTAGCCCTACCAACTCGGAGAGGGCTCTCTCCATAAAACACAACCTAGGAGGCTGAATGGATTAGGATTTTAGGCTAGGTGTGAGTTCAGGGGTTTTGATAATTGATTTTGGTCGGGCTGTTAGATGAAAGTATGGTCAAGGGAGCTAGGTCAGGGAAAATGAGATAGGGTTGCAAAGATTAAATGGGGCAAGGTAGGCATAAGGCTTAACACTTTAATATGATTGTGATGAGATTTTTTTAAGACTGATGATATCTAGGAAGAGCATGGGATATGTATTCTTCCTAAACAGAGGAAAATGGAAAAATTATGATTACTTTCCCTAAATAGAGCATGAGAAAGCATGTATTCTTCCTATAAAATTGAAAAATATCATGCAAAAGAGATGTAATGAACATGAATACAACACATTCTAACATATGAAACTGAAGGAAAAAAAATGATAAACATCATACCACATGTATCCCAAAAAATAGTTGCAACTCTTTTTACTGTGTCAACCTCGTTAAAAAATGAAACATGCTTAGATGAGGACAATTCTTTTCCTGTGTCAACCTCATTAAAAAATGAATCAGTAGGTTATGTAGGTATATTGTAGAGAGTAGATAAGAGGAAAGTTCCTTTTACTGTGTCAACCTCGTTAAAAAATGAATCAGTTGGTCAAGAGGAAATTTCCTTTTACTATGTCAACCTCGTTAAGAAATGAATTAGTGGGTCATGAGGATAGTTCCTTTTACTGTGTCAACCTCGTTAAAAAATTAAACAGACCCATTAAGAAAATTCTTTTCCTGTGTCAACCTCATTAAAAAATGAATCAGTAGGTTATGTAGGTAGATTATGTTAGTCATCAGTATTTTTCACCTGTTGATGATGACTAGTTTTTAAAGCCAAGTTTTCTAGCACCTGATCTCCAATTTGTCAAATTTGTCAGCTAGAAAACACCCATAAACATTTTTCCCTCCTACCTTTTCAATCAACCTATGATGAGAAAAAAACCTAATTGTCAAGCCCTATCTAGTCTCAGTCATACAAACTTGTCCATCAGCTGTCATAAGCTAAAGTCATCTGTTGTCATTCACCCTCATCCTCAGCTCATTCATTAACCAAATGATTGATAAAAATGTCAGCTACCCGACCTTTGGTCATATCTCATCTTGGGATCTGATCATACCAAAGAGAATACTCCAAATTTGTAAAAAATCTCCTCTAAGTTAGGTAGTGGCGCTTTAGGCAATCCTCCCTTGGAAAACTATCCTAAGCCAAAAGAACCTCTGTCTAACACCAACTAGTCATAGATGGCCTTCATATTCTGCAAACAAAGTTTGATACACCCTTAGGTCGCGCCACTAACAAGTCTTGGTGTCTTAGTAGTGCATGTTTCAAAAGCCAAACTCATATTGTGTTGCTCTATAGTGTTTCAATGTCTTTTTCAAAGCAGAAAGGTACCAGTGTTCCAAAATATATTATTAAACTAAACATGAGAAGACATCTGCTTCTCATGTTGTTTTGAGCCTGGGATGCAAGTACTAGTCAGAGAGTTAATTCAATGAACTCCTGCAAACACAGTCAAAAGGTTAATGACTTCTGACTAGCAAGTAATACTCCGCAGATACAAGTCAGGTTGCTTCTGGTTTCTAAAGATGCATAAGGGTATTTTAACAACAGGATACATATCTCAAGAGAATGCCTCTCATAGCATATTGTCAATTTTTCACTTTTATTACTTACTGTGATATGCCAAGCAGAGATAGGCATTACAAGGGAAGATGACACAGTTTGAGAAAGGGATGAAATGTGACTGTGTAAAACCTCCTCCAAACAAGAGAAAATGGTTGGGTGACTGTGTAAAACCTCCTCCAAACATGAGCAGATGGTTGGGTGACTGTGTAAAACCTCCTCCAAACATGAGCAGAGGGTTGGGTCACTTGTTGCAAACCTCCTTCAAACATGAGCAGAAGGTTGGGTCACTTGTTTCAAACCTCCTCCAAACATGAGCATATGGTTGGGAATATTATGCTAGCCTCCTTAATTTAACAAGCAGAGGGCCAGGAACAGAGGTGTAGCCTCATTCAAAGAGCACAAGGCTAACAATGCTGCAAATGGCCTAAAAATCTTGTTTACACCTTTTCTCCAATAGAGGAAACCACTGATACAACAGTGGTATTTCAAGGGGTGCTTACATGGCTTCATTGTTTGAAAGACAGAATTTAGGTGCAGTGGGAAACAATTAGATGATTATGAGTGGAAAAATGTTGTTAAGGAGATGGCCAAGCAGTGATATTATGGTATTCAAAGAAGCTTTGTTTTTCTTCTATCAAAGATCTCCTTCAAAGGCAATCTGAAGCTAAAGTGAACAAAAATTGGACAAGCTCATTAATGTGAGGAAAGGGTATGACAAAATGTCTCAAATTCAAGACAATATTCAAAGAATCAATCCATATCACTATCATAGACAAAGACCTCATTATGTACATATGAACAAACCCTGTTGTTGTATGTATTTGCATTAAGAGTTTCCAAAGGTTTTTCTCCTTGATCAACAGATATGAATCAAGCCATGGGTGAATGCAAATCAGGTTCTTCATCCACAGTCAAAGGAAAATATCCAAGGGCACCTGGAAGTTTTTATCAACTTCACAATGGGCATAATCATCATCAAACACCAATAGAGTTGAATTGTCAAAGTAAGTCCTAGAATTGTGAGTCATCTCCTTCCAAGATATGGCAAAGGATGCATCAAAAATCTTGGATATGACTCTTAAGTAGTGCTCCTTTAAAGGTCAGAAATAGACAAACAGTGATAGAGTTTCACCTTAATGAAGAAACAGTGAAAATATTTTCTTTTAAAGAAGTTTCTTCACTTCAAAAAAGGGGTCATGTCTTTGATGTCTTTAAAAAAGGTTGGCCACAACATTTTGTTACAAATCTTGATCGAATATGGGCCCCCTGCTTGACTTTTAAAAAGAGGTGGGAAGACCGTTTAAAAGCCTGTTATGCATTTTCAAAACCACAAAACAGGTGTCCATTAGCTGCTCGCTGGAGAAAACAAGTGATTTCGACATTTTTTCAGAGCTTTCAGGCCTCCAACCTGCGCAACGCACCTGTAATTTTGTGCGGCGTGCCTATGAGCGCAAATACACAGGGTTCAAACTGTTGCGCGGCGCGCCTGTAGCGCCCGTTCACTCATCGCCCGAACATCAACCCGACGCCCCTCACTACGCGACACTCTTTTCTGTGAACGTGCCGCTCACCCAAAAGCCCTCAAAAAATGCCTTTGGAGCTGCTCAATCAATCAACCAAGGTCCATAAGAATTATTTAAGGTATTTTCCTTTGCTTCTTAGTGGTTTTTGAAATCTTAAAGGGGTATTGATGCCATTTTCTCAAAAGGAACAAATAGTGTTAAAGAGAGTGGGGTTTTGGTCGAAAATTAAAGAGTTTTGTTACTATGATTGCTAAGGATTAGTACAGTGATAGGTGGGGTGTTTTTATCAGTCTTAAAGGGCCTTAAATGCCTTTAAGAATAGTGAAAACCATACACAAATTACAAGACAAAAATACAAAGTTGTAGAGGTCTCAAGTTGGCTGGAAGGTGTTCTAACAGTGTTAAGCAGAGAGAAAACCTTGTCTGCTAAAACTCAGAAGGAAACAGGGTTACAAGGTGAAGGTTTGGTCATGTAAAGTGTCCTCTCTGTGTTATGAAATAGTGAACTTTGTGCAGCCACAAGAGTTCTAAAAACAGAGTGTGTTGAAAGGCTTTTCAAATCAGCTGAGGGTGTCTTGTTTACTTTGTAAAATAACAGTGAATAGCAAAAGAAACATTGTTTGGGGGAAAGGTGTTTTTGTTTTTGTCAAAACACAAGAGTTATTTCTTCACCAAGAAACCACAAACATATCTTTTCAAGACCTTTTCCCAAGCACAGTGATAAATTAACTTTTTGTTTTTCATTTGACAAGCACTTTTTGATTGGCATCAAAGAGGATAAAACAATGACTTATAAGGAGAACAAAGGGTGGTGTTGGGAAACCATTTCAAAAAACCATTTGAGACAACTTGTTTTTGTCAGTTAGCAAAGAGTATCCAAAACAAAAATTCCTCCCAAGCAAGACAACAGAAGTGGCCTTCACAGGAGGTTTGAACCTGTTTCAACTGAAGAGGTAAATGCTCATCCATCAGTCCTGTTTAACTTTCATGAAGTTGGATGTCTAGAGTTTTGTCAAAGGATGTAGGAGGTGAAAAGCTATCTCCCCTTGACACATCTTTGTGCTTTGAGATTTCAAGGGAAACACTTTCAGTTGGCAGGCTTGGATTTCAAGTTTTCTCCTAGATCCATTTCCAAAGCCACCAAAATCCCTTATGTTGGAGAGAAATGGTTTAAACAGAGCCACCTAGACTCAGAAAAATAAAAACCCTTTTTGAAACCGGAGCATAGAGATACATGCCCATCCATATTTCCTTTCTCATATCTGTTGACTAGCTATGCTCCCCTCATGAAGATAATCATGAAATATTTCACATGCGAGGGAAGGTTCTCCCGGGTCTATGCTTACCATGTCTGGTTGCTCATGCATTTCACAAGAGCCAAATTGTTAAATCTCCCCTTCTTCCTCCATAGAAGTATTGAAAATATGGCCTCCATTGTTCAAAACAGACCTTTCTCTTAGCAGTCATCTTGCCTTTTCCATCATTCCCTCATCAATATTGTCATTCTTCATCAACTTGAGAAGAAGGAAATCTCTTGGGACACTTTCATTGCACATCCAGATTTCGCCACTGTCCCTTCATCCCATGCATCTCCTTCACCTTCCACTCAGCATCTTTCGCCTTCTTCAAGTAAGCCCATTCCCAAAAAGCTAAAATTTCCCACAATCAGTGAATAAGTGCAACATGATGAAGAAGGGAAGCATAATGAAGAAGAGCGGCATGATGATGAGGAAGAGAAACATGATGAAGAAGAGCAGCACATTGAGGAAAGGCAGCAAAGTGAAGAAAAACACAGTGATGATATGAAGCACAGTGATGAAGAGAAGCGCCATGAAAAGGAGAAAAATAGTGAGGAGGGAAATGATGAGGAAATTGAACAGTTTGATGAGGATATTGGTAGCCCTCACAGCAACAAAAAAGATGAAGATGAAGCCCAAAACATTGAAGATACAGAGCCTCAAAGTCCTAAAGAAAGCAAGGACAAGAGTAAAGAGGGTAGCCCTCAAAAAGACATGCAAGAGGACAGTCAAAGCATTCATGAAGAGACTCAAAACAGTGGCAAGGATGATGAGGGAAGTAACAAGGGCAAAGAGCAAATAGAGCATGTGCTAGTTGCCTCTCATAGGCAAGGGGCCATGTTTTCTTCTCCAAAAGTGACCAAGCCCCGGACATTAAAGAAAAGGGTGCCTCAAGCTATAACTCCAAATTTTACTAGGGCCCTTCGAAGCAAGGGGAAATTTCCCAAGTAACCCACTGTCGAATTACCCAAGAGGAGGAAGACCAAGAAGGCCACCCAAAGCAAGGAAAAGGAGAAAGAAGAAAGTAGCCATTAGAAGGAGAGGGACTTTGACATAATTCAGATCCAAAGTGATGATAGCGACAATGATGCCCGAATCCTAGAGTCTCTCTTGATCAATAAAGAAGAACAAATTGGTGCTTTGACGGCAGATCTAGAGAGGTCTAGAAACTTCATTCACTTTTTGCAAACACAAAATAAACATATGAGTGTCCACATGGTGGTATATGAGACACGGGCCATCAAATATAAAAAGGAGGCCTCCAAGGCGCAAGTTAAATTGGAAGAACTCATGGGCAAGTTCAATGATAGCGAAGATGAAGATCAACCAAGGAGAAAGAGGCCAAGGACCATGGGACTCAGAAGAGCCCTTGAGAAACAAAAGGAGGAAGAAGCTGCCCTTCTCCAATCTCTTCCTCTCACTACTTTGTTCACCTAAGAGATAGAGAAAAATCAAGAAGGATGGCTTGAGAGGGTGAATGATCACTTGGAAAAGAAGTTGGAAAGGGCTAATAGAGATTTGGACCTTCAAAGGAGGATGACCGGGCACTACAAGAAGCTTAATCAGTTTGCTTGACGAAAATTGAAGGCCACACAGGAAAAACTCAAGAAAGCTCAAAAGAGGCGCCCAGAACCAAAAATGAAGAAAGATACCTCAAAGATCCAAATTTTGGCCTCATCTTCTCAACATGTTTCTAAAAACCCTTAAGGGTAATGCTCGTCAAAATTGGGCAAAATTCAACAAGTTTTGGTTTTTTGTCATTTTTGGGTTTTTGGCTAAAAATCATGGGTATTGTCATTTCTGTTTGGGACATCCTCAAAGGATGAAAAGGGTATCATTGGATGCCATAATTTCAGGGGCATCTACTCAGCGATTTTCAGATCAATTGAAGATTATTTGGTCCCCCAAAATAGCGAAAAACACTCACTTTTTCCACACTCTGCCCCGTTTATCAGCAAAGTCTATTTTTTGGGTTTTTACACACAGGTCAGTTTTTTATACACTTCCAATGATTATTTTGGAGAAAAATAATAATTTTCAGAAAATAGACATTCATAGCTTTCCAACTAGCCATCACAGGTCTCGTTTCGACATTGGGAAGGCCTCCAAAAGTTGCCGGCAAGACAGAGGACTTTTTGCTGATATATTTCTTAAATATTTTTGTAAAAAATACACTTTTCTGAAGTGGCTTTTCCTAATGTGCGTTTAGCTATTTTTGGGCATGGTTAGTTATGAAAAGTCAATATATTTTCATTTTTTAGCATTTTTAAGATATTTTATTAGATCTTTTGTGCCTTGGGCTTTGCAAAGCGTCAAGGACAAAATCAAATATTTTTGATGGGCCAATGAGATTGCAAGTTGCACTAGGAGGTTTTCCCTCATCTTAGCCTATATATTCCAGGAGACTTCATTGTAAATAAGGCTCAAATTGATGATATAGAGAAATATATGGTTATACAAGCTTGGAAGAAACATTTGTCTCATGCATTGGATAGTTTCTTGAATGTTTTTGGATGATGAAGGAGGACTATTGTTGGATTCCTTGACTTGGTAAAATGGTATAGTGTCCCTCTCTGTTATGCTTCTTAGTTTTCATTCATATTCCATGTTCTTGCTTGCTATAAGACAGTAGAGAATAGATTTGAGACATGCCCTTGGAGGCACCTCAAATTTCCTGTTTCTTTATAGCTTCTATGTTTTCTTCCTTCTTAGTCATACCAAAGAATCCTTGATTGCTCTTTGATAACTGAAGAAATTGTTTGCTTGTTTCATTTATGGTTTTATGCATGCTAAATATGATTCACGGTATGCCCTGCTTACTCATGGCTAGTCATAGCTCCACCTCTGAAACCTTTCTTTGATTGTTTGATTGTAATTTTTTGAACCAAGGAGTTCTTGTACTGATCTTGCCCTTTGCCTAAAACTATGCAATATTGCTTCAAAGTGCCCAATAGCTTGAAATACTATGCTTAGGCGTTTCCTCATAGTGATTTGAGTTATTTGTTTGTCTTAATTTTCTTTCCCTAAAGTCTGATAGCAATTTCCCAAAGTTAGAGAGTCATATATCTCTATGTATTGCTTGAATGTTTATTTCTATGCATTGATCAGTTTATAGTTACATCTCCCATGATTAATGGTTAGCCCTACCATGTTTATGTCAGCTATTAAACTATTTATGTTTGAAATCCTTTGTTCTTCACAAACTTAGTGTCCATCCCACTCCCTTTTACCCAAAGATGCATTTTACCTCGATCAAATCGGCCCTTCAACAACCTTGTATCACCATATGAAAGCTTTCTTGACCTTTTCGACCCCATAGCCCAGTTTATCTGACAATATTTTTATCTATCTTAGTCTTTGATCAGTTCATCCATCACAAACCTAAAAACAAAACCAAAAACCTACTTCATAGTGAGCCTAAATTCAGAAACACAAGAAGAAAACACACATATATCCCTTACACAAATAGAGAGAGCCCTCTCTGAGTCCAGGAAGGCTAGGTCCTTGGGCTCCAAAGATTGGTTTGATGTTACCCTGTCACTTGGCTTGCCAATCAGCCAAATCACAGGACCCTAACAGATTGTAGAGAGTATATATGAGGACAGTTCTTTTTACTGTGTCAACCTCGTTAAAAAATGAAATATGTCTATGAGGATAGTTCCTTTTACTGTGTCAACCTCGTTAAAAAATGAAACAGGCCCTTTTGAGGAATGTCTATGAGAATATAAAGTTACGCTTGGGGGGCAGTCAAACTTATCACAAGCTTGAAACAAAGGAAAAATCATGCTTGAGATAAGTTTGAATGCCCCCCATGCGTAACTTGCTAGAGCACATGCCCCCCAAGCTTCATTGCATTCAACTAAGTAGACTACCAGTTACTAATAGCTAGATGGAATGAAGGTGCATATACGAGATCAGATGAAAGACTCGACTTTGACTAGGAGAGGATTTGTTTCTTTTTTTAATGAGCTTGACACAGGAAAATAAATATGCTCATCAGGGACCAGTTTCATTTTTAACGAGGTTGACACAGTAACATGAACATTCCTCAAAAGGGTCTGTTTCATTTTTTAACGAGGTTGACACAGTAAAAGGAACTATTCTCATAGACATATTTCATTTTTTAACGAGGTTGACACAGTAAAAAGAAATGTCCTCATATCTACTCTCTACAATCTACCTACATAACCTACTAATTCATTTTTTAATGAGGTTGACACAGGAAAGGAACTGTCCTCATGGGTCTGTTTACATTTTGTTAGACGGATAAATCGTTCTTGCAGACAAGACAGATCTCCCTAGTATCCTAAGGATAAATAACAACAAATAGAAAAATGTAAACTGCTTTCTCTAGATTATATTTGATCTAGAATTATCTATAATGAAGGATTTAGGACTTACTTGTAGTCCAACGCTGATCGTAGTCTTCTTTCCTGTAGCTTTGAATACGTCTCCTTTTGGGATCTGCAATAAAAAACAAGAAAGAATCAGAAGCACCTGCATAATATAGAATAATTCATAAACCATAAATATATCTTGATGATCAAGTAATTCAAGAAATAAGCCATTTAAATAAGCAACTCATTGAGAAAACATGATCCATTTGTATTCTTTAATGAAAAAATGAGCCTTACAACCGTGTTCGCCTTGATGTCGTACAGGTCCTTCCGGGGTCTAGAACAAGCATTTCCTCTACTTTGAAAAGCCTTTGCACTCTCTCGACTAACATATACATGAGTGTGTAATCATTCCCATATGATGATCAGTTAAGAGAGTCTGAGTTTCTCCAGCAATTCTCCTCAAAAAATATCAAAGCCTAACTAACTTTGAGGCTGAACTAGGCCTCAATTTATAGCAAAAGAGAAGAGATTGTAGCTCCAAATAAGAGGGGATAGAATCCTCTTTCAAATGGATTAAGTTCCACATACCAAGGGGTAGGCTCCTTTAATGGATGGATGAATGTACATGAAGGGAGCGAACTTACCACCCAATAATTGCTTCGAGAAGCTTCCAGATTCAACCAGCTGGGCTTCCAAATTTTACTTCCGCCTTCACTTTACCTTTTACTGGAATCCACACCTTTAATGAAGAAAAAGTGCAGCCAGTTCCGCATGTTATAGAACAAACATATGCGGCACCGCAGGTAATACTAAGAGAAAGTGTGGTACAAGTATTTTTATGACTTTTAGAAGCTTTTCTCTCAATTTCAAGGCTTGGTTTTAGGAACTTGATGTTGTAGACTTCTAAAGGAGTAATATATGAGTAATGATGAACCCATATAGACAATTAAATGTCATGGTGACAAATTTTAGTGTAATAGTGTGAGTTTAGGGGTTTTGATAATTGATTTTGGTCGGGTTGTTAGATGAAAGTATGGTCAAGGGAGCTAGGTCAGGGAAAATGAGATAGGGTTGCAGAGATTAAATGGGGCAAGGTAGGCATAAGGCTCAACACTTTAAGATGATTGTGATGAGATTTTTTTAAGACTGGTGATAGCTAGGAAGAGCATGGGATATGTATTCTTCCTAAACAGAGGAAAATGGAAAAATTATGATAACTTTCCCTAAACAGAGCATGAGCAAGCATTTCTTCCTATCAAATTGAAAAATATCATAAAAAAGAGATGTAATGAACATGAATACAACACATTATAACATATGAAACTGAAGGAAAAACAATGATAAACATCATACCATATGTATCCCAAAAAATAGTTGCAACTCTTATTTATTAACTGGCTAAACTGAGTACAATAGTCCTTGATCAATGAGCTAGTATCCAAACTGATTCCAACCTTTTTCTAAGAGTAAATAAAGGGAATAAATAAACATAAAAACAAAATTCACTCACCCTCAAGGATCTAATCCATGAGGTGAGGAAGAGATCCACAAAATTCTGAATTGAAAGTTGGAGTATAGGGAGTTCTAAGTGACTGCTCCCTAAATACATTCAAACTTATTCATTTGACTCAATGAAAAATTTTACCTGATGAATCTACCCCTAGGTAACTTATCCATAACATAATTAAGTTTACCATCCTCAATTACATAGGTGGAAACATCAATTTCTGAGATAAAGTCAAAATTAAAGTGAAATTTTAAAAAAAAATCAGCAAATGGTCAAGTGCGCCATTTTTCTGTCAAGTGTGCCCTTGCTGTTCAAGGCTGATTTTGACTGACTTCTAGGTGTCCAAATCAGCCCCAAAATGTCTTGTTGGAAATATATTCAAGTATTATTTCTGAATATGTCTCCAGTTTGAAAAATGAAGGTGATTTGATCCCTCAAAATTTCATTCTCCCAAGACTGCTTTGTGTGCAGTGCCTAGGCCAAAATAGGGGCAACAACATGATTTTTAGCCAATTTTTTGACCTTTTGACCTGCCAAATCTGCAAACCAGGGTTGGAAAAGTGGTTTTTTATATGTATTTGTCCTTAGGAATCCACTGGTGGTCTCCTTTTCCTCAAAAAGTGGCTCCAAAAAGTGTGTAGCGCCTAGGGTGCTGCGCATATGACTAATTTGTTGATATGAACTTGTTTAGGAATACATAGAAAAACACAAATTCTGAAAAAATGGGTCAAATGGCTTCGAAATTGGTGGAGAGAGTGTTGGTGAAGTGGCTAGGCTTGGAGTGAAGCCTCTGCAAGTATATCCAATTTATTTTTCTCTTCTTGGTGAGTTAGGGGTTCAATCTTTTCATTTGCTGCATTGAGTTTTTCCCTTGTATTTCTTTCTCTTTTCGCATAGTTTTTTGCCATTCTCATTTTAATATTGTTGTATTTTTAACTTTATTTAACAAATTCTCGAAGTGATAATTGATGGCCTGAAGCCAACCTTCCTTGTCTTCTTTAATCATATCCAAAAATTGATCGTCAAGCACGACTTCATCAACTATCTCTCTTTGCCTTTCAATTTCCAAGGCTCTTTTCAAGCCTCTAGTTCTAGGTCTGCCTCTTGGTGCTTGTTCATATTGTTCTTCAAGAAAACCATGCTTCTCTAGGGTCTCATATAGAAAAATATTGCCTTTTTTTGCCTCTCTTTCTTCTATTGTGACTTAGTGTCAAAACCCTAGGGAGATGGAATGATAGTGAAAAATGAATTTTGAGAAGTGGGAAGCTGATGAGGAAATTTAGGGAGATGGGGGAAGGGGTTTATGAAATGAGGGAGGTGACAAGGAGTAGGAATGTAGAGTGGTTTGGAATATGGAAATTTATTATAGGTATGGGGTTTTTGGGGAGCCTAGGCAAATGAGTAGCCTAGGGCTTAGGGTATTGGGAATAAAGGGCTTAAGGAAGGGGATAATGATATAGGGATTTTGGAAAGGATTTTTTACAATGTGGGAAGGCTAATGAATATTTATGGACTATAATTTTGGGATTTGAGAGTGCAATGGTGATTTGAGGGAGATACTAGGGTTTGAAATTTGTAGAACACCAAATATTTAATGAAAATTTCAAAACACCATAGAGAATGACTGTAAGAGGAAGAAGAATGATGTAATTGACTATCACTCACTTGTTGGAGGTTGAAGACAACATTGTTGAAGCTTTGGAGGCGATTTTGGCGAAGTCTAGAAGTTTCTGGCTTTTATGGGAAAGTGCACCCTCCCAGAAGGAAGTGTGCCCTCCCAGAAGCAATTTCATCCTCCCAGAAGCAAGTGCGCCCTTCCAGAAGAAAGTGCACCCTCCCAAAAGCAAGTGTGCTCTCCCAGAAGCAAGTACGCCCTCCTAGAACTAGGTGCACAACACATTTTTACAGATAACTTTTGGAGGCCTTCCCGAACTCCAAATTTAACTCATTATAGCTCGTTGGAAATATATCTCTCTTGGCTACACAATGGACCTATAAAGCACTGCAAATGATAAAGTATAACCCCTCAAAAATCAATTCTCCCAATATTGGTCAAAAAGTGCATAATGAGGGTGCAAAAATGAAATGTGTTGTTGCAGGAAACTTGTGGAGGCCTTCCTCAACTCCAAATTGAGCTCATGATGTCTCATTGGAAATTTATTCCAGTATAGTTGTCATTTGACTTATCAATAAAGTCATTTGGACACTCCAGCTAGGACAAAAATGGATTTTCCCAAGGTCACTTCAGAAGTGCAGAAAACCTCTTGTAGCACTTGTATGTTTGACATTTCTTCCAAACCAAGATAATTGTGTAAACACTGAAGGAGTTTTTTCTTTTTTGAACTATTATGGAAAAAAACCTCTCTCACTTTTATCAAATTCATCCTTGTTGGGTCATAAACATACTTTGAAGCAAAACTTACCCTATGAGTGGCACAATGATTTGACTCTTGAAGTGACTTCTTGAAAAATGATGGAGACATGACGTTTATGAGCTGAAATGACCTCATACTTATTGATATGACCTACCTTATGCCTCCTCTACTCAGATGTTTCTGATTACATAGAAAACCCTAGCTTAGTGGGAGAGGAAATTAGGGTTTAGTGCTTGTGGAAAATGATGATTTGGGCACCCTTGGGAAAAGGAAACTCCCGTTGACATTTGAACAATTGATGAACTAAAAAATATTTAACTTTGACATGTGCTTGTTTGGCATGTAGAACTAAGTTGGAAGCTTTTGGAAGACTGAGTACTTATCACATTTTAATTGACATAAAATTACATGAATAAAAATAAAAGTACATCTTGGAATGAAACTCACATTTGGAATCAAAATTACGTGATGAAATAAGCATTTATTTTTACAAATCATCTTCACATGGTGAAGAGATGTTATTTGATCACCCTTTACTTATTGGCCTTATGCAATGGAATGGAGTTTTATTGAACCCATGAAAACCCTAGAAAACCTAATGATGACCTTGACAAGACTAGACTCCATGGTGACATGACATGATGAATTGACTTTATGGATGATGTATAGTCAGCAAGGTATGGAAGTGTGCCAACAAGAAAATGAATTTTAAGGAAAAGTGATGTTTTTCGACCAGGGCTACCAACAATGACTAATTTTTTGCGTGACCTAGTGGAATGATCAAAAAATTATGAGTGGGACCCCTAATATGAAGATGAAAAGAGTATATTTTGATCACTGATGGCAGGATGAAAATATTGACACTAACAGTTCCCACTCAATTCCACCTTCCCGATTCCCCGATTTGCAGCTAAAGTGGGGCCCTACCTGTTACATAAGCCTTTGTTGATCTCATATCACAATTCCTCTGTGCCATTCATTCATATCACTCACCTCGATCCCCGATATGCGATTTACGATAACGAATCCTTTCCCCGATTGCGATATAAAGTGGGATCATTTCTCCCTGCCACGTCATCTCTTCCCCCATCGCCCATCGCATATCACATTATCCAACTCCCAAATGATATGTTGTATGTTCCGACTCACCGATATGTGATCTGCGAGAAGCCTTTTGACCTCCCAATTTGCGATAAGTCACAAAGTCTTCCAGTTGTGATTTACGATGCAATTAGTAGGTCCTACCACTTATTACCTCCGCCATTATCTCTGCTCCACATTGTTTCCACCATTCTATCCAAAAGGTTTTTTTATAAATGGTTTTCCGCTATTCAAAAGGTTTTCACCATTTAAAGAGAAAAGTGGGTTTTTTCCAATTATTAAAGTAATAAAGGATTTTAATGTTTAAAATTCACCAATGCTACAAAGATTAATTCAAAAGACAGTTAGAAGAAGCCACCAGCTCACTGGACAACATTACAACCAACGTAGCCTATTAGTAGGCCTACTCATCAACAGTCTCCTCGAAAATAGGAACATATATTTCAACAGTTTCCTTCTTTCTATCATATTATAATATTTTTGTAAATGAGTTTAGGATATTTTATTAGTCCTAGAACTAGTATAAATAACTCTCATTCTTGAGTTATTAAGGGTTGCACCCTTGGATGAGCATTTTGTAAGCAACAGTGTACAAGATTTTGATCATTAATAATAAAATAAGGATTCTAGATTTGTTTAATACAACTCTGTCCGCTTGTAATTTCTTGCTGTTTGTCATTTCATATTGTTTCTACATGTATTTAATTGTTATGAAGATAACTAGGTAAGTTTAACTAAGTTTCAGTTGTCTTAGATTCTTACTGAAGTTATTATCTATATTAGAGAATGATTTACGAAGCTATTTGTTTATGTAAGTCCCTCTCATCAATAAATTATCCACATCTTCATGATGTTAAATATGTTTTGTTAAACTTTTAGACATTGTTTGAAATTTTTCACACTTATGATTATTCAAATATTCTTTTTGAATAGTTAAAATAATCATATCTCCTAACATATTCAGCTTAATCACCTGCAAAATATAAAATTATTATGTGGAATAAAGAAACAACCCTTTGTCTTATTAATTAATACTATCTAAAATTTTAAACATGGTTGGTGCAAATTTTTTTATCCATTGGTCATCCAAAAATTTCAAACTTAAAACAAATAGAAAAAATATTATAGATGCTTTGGCATAATTATTGACCCCAATTATCTCAAAGGACAACAATATCAATATCACATATCACTTAATTGAACTATTTAGCTTATACAGACTCTATCTATTTATAATATGCCTAGCACGCAGATACTATGGTTGCAAACCATGGTTTGAGGCACACAGTTTACATTTAGGCTTAGTTACATGCAAAATTGGGGCAAAAATCCCTTTGACTTCATCTATGCAGCACGCACATACAAACATACAAAAAAATCCCTTTGGAACTTGTGCCTCAGGGGACCCTGCTCCAAGAGGCCCCAAACACAAACATGTGACTCGTCTCGAGTCACTGAGGCGTTGTATTTGTATCCTTGGTTTTATCCTTGAGTGTCTTGACAGAAGTCTGGAGAGGGAGCACTAAATCGAAGCTTTGCGTTGTTGCACCCTGCGCTTGCTGAACCATTTTATCTATCGTGGGCCCTTCAGCAGCCATCTCCGCACTATGTTGGGTCTACTAAATAATCTTGAGGGTGTTGTCCATCATTTGAGAGAGTTGCATCGTTTCCTCTACCCATGTGAATAGGCATCATTATGTAGTGTGGGCCACCACAACCCAACATGCAAGATATTCTACGCAGTTTCCCTACCTGCATAATGAGAATCAATAAATCCTCCATGAGCTTCATTGAGGATTGCCAGTCTTTAATATTCCAAGACATACCTTTGCAAGACCTCATCTGCACCTAATTTATACAATTTTACAACAATAATGGTGAATTCGGTTACGCGCGCCACAAGTTCTTTCTTCAACTTCACTGTATATTCCTCGGGTGTGCGACTAGTAGTTAAAAACTGAATGATATCAGGGAAATTCTCATCAACCACTTTTATCGCAACCAACTACGCATTAGGAAATCCATCATCTATATTTGTGGGCTCTTCTCTGGATTCAATGCGTGATAGATGGTCATGCCCAACATTTAATCGTCCTGGTTTTACTATAATTTCAAAATCATATTCCTGGAATAACAATAACCACCTGCAGATCTTCCCCCCCAACACAGGCTTGTTGACCAGGTATTTTAAGGCAGAATGATCAGTGAACATTTTAAAGTGACCTCCCAACATATAGTGGCGGAATTTATGCAGCGAATATATCATTGCAAGCCCTTCCCTTTCCGTGATTGATTAATTCTTCTTCGCACTTGATAGTTTTCGGATGGCATAGGCAATAGGATGATCAATTTCTCCTTCCCCTTGCTACGCTAACACAACTTCGAGCACAATAAATTAGGTGTCCACATGTACATGAAATTCCTTGGACCAATTCAGGAAGACCAGGATGGGTGCAGTGACCATATTTTCCTTGAGCAGCTTAAAACTCTTTTGGCAGTCTGCATCCCAACAGAATGTTGCATCCTTCTTTAACATCTTTTCCATGAGTGTAGTTATCAACACGTATCCTTGAATAAGCTTTCTATAGTACCCAATGTCCCCCAATATTGAGCGCATTTGCTTGATATTATCTGGTACTTCCAAATTGACTATGAAAACAATATTGGCAAGATCCACCATCAATCACTATTGGCAAACAATTTGTCCCAACAATATTCCAAAGGGTACACAGAAAAAACAATTATTCAAATTCAATGAGATCTGATACTTCCTACAAGTATCCAACATTAAGCGCAGATTGGACACATGCTTCTTTAACAACCCAAAGATAGTCCAATCATCAAAATATACCTCCAAAACCTTGTGTATGTATTCTTTAAAAGCAACAACTACTACACGCGAGAAAATGGAAAGATCATTATTCAATCCAAATGGCATAATTGTATATTGGAAATGTCCCCATTTAGTAGAAAAAGTAGTCTTACTTCTATCTTCGGGCGCAATACAGATTTGATGATATCCCAAAAACCCATCTGTAAAAGAATATGCTTATTGACCTCCAACATTATCCAAAATTTCGTCTGAGAATGGAGTTGGGAATGGATCATGCACACAAGCATCATTCAGTTTGTGCAGATCAACACAGATTCTGATTTCTCCCTTGGTATTCTTATCTTGCACCACCATCGGACTTACCCAATCAGATTCTTCCATAGGCTTAATAATTCCTGTTGCCACCATCTTGTCCAACTCTTCTTTCACTTTCTGCTTATATCTGGGGTTCAGCCTGTATGGATAGTGTCTTACTGGGTGCGCATCAGGATTTAATGTGATTTTCATTACTCCAAGGTCACCAATGATTCCTTTCAATACAGAAAATTTTGTAGGGAACAAATTTTGAAATTCTGTCAGCAACTCAGCAACCTTGCCTACTGTATCATCATCCCAATAGTCTCCAATTTTTGCTAACTTAGGTTTTTCTTCAGTCCCAATATTCACCTGTCTTAGCCTTAATGGCTTTGTCACATCCATCAAGTTAATTGAGGGCCCAACCAGTGCGCATTGGCCTTCAGATTCAAGAAGCATGATATTCCTTGGATCCTCATCATTTTCTTCTACTGTCGGGTTTTTGCAATTCACAATGGCATTCATCTGCGTGTCCCAAATTGGTGGTGTGCACTCAATCATAGGCTTAGTGGAATCAAATATGATTTCTTGAATATTATGCAGACCCTTACCAATTGTTTCAAATCCACTTTCAAAGCTAAATGTAAGAATAAAACTATCTACCAGCAAAAACCAGTCACTAGTGCCTTTGCTCATCACTGTTTCCAAATACCATTCAATTGGCACTTTTCCCAATATATTAATAAACATATGAACCCATTAAGGTCTTGGTTCTACACCCCATACCTGATTCCACTTGGCGAGATGTCTACGCAGATCTTCTTTTCCAGAATATAAATCCTCCTCTTTAATTACTAGGCTTTCGAATCGTAGCCTCATCTGCGCACATTCCTCTCAATATCCCATATTATCCTTATGTGTTTCACACAATCTTGCTGGAGAGGTCCAAATCATGGAACCTCTATTTTGTCGACATAAACCTTTCCAGTTCTCCTAGGAATATGTTTACATCAGTTGATCCATCATAGTGTGAGAAATCACGTACCTCAGATGTTATGCAACGCAGAGCATGTGTCACATGATTACAACGCAGTGCAAACACCTCATGCAAGCGGTTCTGCCAAATTTCTAGTTCTTCATCTGAGTCTGAAAAGAAAGAACTCTCTTTCTCCCTTTTAATATTCCCATCTAATTTTGGATTAATCCAGTCTTCTTCGCGCAAAGTTATCTTATAAATTTGATCAATCCTGTCCTCAGCATGCACGGGTTCAATATACCTTTGACCTTGATCTACAGGATCCAGAGGAATGATGACTCTAACTCCATTGCTCTCAAATTCCATCCTAATTTTCTTCATATTGATAACACTATCCATGTCAATGGCCCAATCCAATCCTAGCAGTGCAGGATAGGGATCAGTATCATCTACAATGTGTATGACTCCAAAATCTTCCAACACCTTAACACCTTCTATATTAACCACAAATTTTGACAATCTCCCCAAGGGAATGATATTTTTTCAATTAGCCATGTACAGTTAGATAGTGGACCATTCTAACTTGGGTTCTCCCATGCATTTCCATGTTTGTTTAGGTAGGAACATTAGCATATGATCTAAAATCTAGAATGAATTGATCCATTTCATAAGCACCAATATGCGCAGTCACACGCATCTCTCTACCCATTCTCTTCTTGTTCTTATAGATTTTGTTTTCTGCTCGTTGTTCTACTAGAGGCTATTCTTTTTCTGCACAATTATCTATCAATGCATGCAAATTTTCAACAACATTTTTGTTGGGAAACAACTTTATGCATGCTTGTAAAAATGGCATAATCTCTTCTTATCCTCTAGCTTCCTTCAGTGTTCTACCACTTGTTGAAGTATCTCATTTTGTGAATTCCTTCCTTGCTTGAATAAAAGTTTCTTTTGTGCGCTGAAGATTAAGGCCTTCTTTGTCTTCAGGTGCTTTTTGGATCCATACATAAGTGGTAGGTTGCTTTCCTTTATCTTCATTGGTAGCTACACCACTCCTGGTAACTAAATTCACACAAGGGTCTTATTCATGAGTCTCTACACGAACCATCTGAAGATTCTACGTTGGAGTCTTTTTTTCCTACATTTTAGCAATCAAGATAGGACGATCTTCTATAACATGATCAAATTGTCTACAGTACCTGCCAAACTGTCGTGATGGATTCAAAAAATCACGTGCATAATGGATAGCATCACCAGAGTTGTAGAAAATCACTTGTCCTCTTCCTTGACTAGTTGATCCACCTCCTTGGCCTCTTCTTCTGTCTTGGAATTCTCCGCACCCAGAAGGGGATGTTGGTGATGTAGTTATGAACTACATCTAATAAATCTTATATTTTTCCAACATCATATCATAGGTATGAAAATGTTGCTCATCATGTCCTAGTGAAAAACAGAACTTGAAAAATGGCTGCTTCAAGTCAGGCTGATATTTTCCAATCATGGGGCAAGAATCTATGTCATGTAGTCCAACAATCTGACATGTAGTACACCATACTAGGTTCTTCAATGGACTACGAGCTCCAGCATTCAGATAGTTTTTGAAGACGTGACACTGGTCTTTATGATGCCTAGAATATTTGCATTTGATACACCATACCTCTGCGCACACCTCCTTTCCTTTGTCCTTGCACATATTTTGAATTTCCAGATGCATTGCTTCCAACTGAATTTGAAACTATTGAGTTCTCAGCACAATAGGTGTTGGGGTAGCTTCTAGTTTCATTGCAACTTCTACAGTGTTAGCTTATGTAGCAATATTTTTCTTACCTAATGGATGGTGCAGATGCGGGAGAAACATAGCAATGAACCATTCTTTATGCTGAGTATCATCAATCAAAAATCCACCATCTCTGATGGTGCGCTTCAACCTTTGATCAACCTCCCATACAAATTCATTAGGTTTTGGACAGATATCCTTCATTTCTGTCACCAATTGCGCATATGACTTAGGTTTCTTAAACTGCTCCTTTATGACTACTTAAATATCTTCTAGGGTAGCATCAGGGTTTTCTTGCGCATACCTAATGTACCAGTCTAGAGTGTGATCTTGGAGTGTAGTAGCCAGTTGTGCTTTTCTAATATCAATATTTTTCACTTGCTGAACCTACCATATGGCCTCAATTAAAAACCCGAAGTGATCAGTGTCCTCGTTGTCAATGCCTCTGAAAATAGGTAACTTCATGGATGTAACCATATCTACATCAGGAGGGGGTGGAGGTGGAGGTGGAGATGGACTGCGCAGTGGGGTAGGTGATCTGCGATGTGAGCTCAAAAGTGGAGTGGATGGAGTGTGCAACATATTCAAGGGCTTCTTACATGACGAGCTTTGTTCTTCAGCATCAATTTTTGGTTCATGTTCACTATCAGATCTAGGCTTCAGAGGGCTATAAAGGACTTTTTCAAAGTCTTCTCTGTAAATTCTTCCACTGCGCATAACTGAACCTCTTTGATGCATTCAAGCAGTATGTTCGCACAGAAAACCCTGTTCACACAATGGCATTTCCAGTAATGATTTCAATGAGCGAAAAACTTACCTCTAGGGCCTTTGAAGAACCTTATTTCTGCTTCAGAATATGACACAAATTGGTCCACAACAAATTCAGTCACAAATCTACCCAGAAGGCCATCGATTTGATGATCTACCACACGAGTGATATTATTATCAAACTTTTCTACTTGTTGGATCAATTCAGGAGTCCACTCAGTGATTATGTCATCTTTTATGCAATGATGGAACTCATCCAAGCTCGACAAACACTAATGTAGTTCATGCACAAAGGAACAAAAGAAAATTTCGTGAACTTCTATACCCACTGTTCATCAGAAAATTTAGTGCGTTTATTCTCTTGCAACACAAATTAAAGGATCTTTCTATCAAACTAGTCATGTAATTTGTTGCGCAAAATATGCCACAACATCAAATCTCCCTCAAAATGATGATCTCGGTCCTAGCAATGGAAGCATTTTTTGGCTTGAGGGGTCCTAACCCAGGTTCGTAGTTTATGGATAAACCAAAAAACCCTCCAACTACTGGCCCTTTCGGCAATGATATGCTTGCGCAGACTAGAGTCTCACTCAAAGTAGTATGGGGGGGATGTTCTAACCATGTTTCTGCACCCTGAGAGATAATTTAATGAGGTGGTCCTCAACAGAACCCTAAGTGATCTTCTACAGATGCGCACAATCAGTTTATAGCAGTATTACAAATTATGCACAATCATCAACTGAATAACATAGAAATACTTGTCTTCACTTAGTGTAGATAACTAATCAGAACTAGATCTCGATCTTAATCAATGTGATACCTAACAAATGTCAATACTCATGCATAAACATATCAATTAGCTATGCGCATTCATCAACATGTAAACAGACAATGAGATCTCGTCAAATAATAAACAATAAACATAACGCATAAGACAAAGAGTTCACCAAAAATGCCCTTTATATTAGTCCTTCAGATCTATCAATACATAAACTTTCCTTCTTGCAAAAACCCTTACAATCCCTTACAAACCCTTCCACACACACAGCCAGCGGAATCCACACCCAGCCATGACTAGGTCTCCGCACACACAGCCAGTCGGAGCCTTTAACCCAACCCAAACCCTTACAGACAAAAAATGTTATTAGAATATTAATATAACGTATCACTTTAGCTTAGACAAGCTCTATCTATTTATAATACACCTAACGCGAATATACTATGGTCTCAAACCATGGTTTGAGGCCCACAGTTTACATTTAGGCTTAATTACATGCAAAATCGGGGCAAAAGGCCCTTTGACTTCATATGCGCAGTTCGCACATAAAAACATACAAAAAAACCCCTTTGGAACTTGTGCCTCAGGGGACCTCACTCCAACATAATCTATGCACAATTTTCGTTCATATTATGAAAATGAGAATTCTAACTATGAAAATATAATCTATGGAATAGAATTCTCAAACACAAGATGATTCAAAATTAGGGAAAGAACAAAAAGTGTATTTTACTTCACTAATGTAATCTAAATAACCACTCAATTGCAAGTAACGAAAATTGGGTGAAAATTCCAAAGGTCAAAATTAATAACACTCAAAGACGATTAACACTCAGACACAATTTAGCCCTCCCTCGGGTTAATGAGGAGAAATTGTTTTTTTCAAAAATGAAAGAAAAAAGCATGCAAAAATTGTTAATAAACTCAGACAAACCTTTGAGTAATGACAAAATGAAATCAAATTAATAATTTCTCAAAAAAAAATTCAAAACACCCAATTAACTTAATAGAGACTTAATGCGATTGTAAACAAGCTAAAGGATCATAAAAAAAAATCGGACTTAAATCAGAGAAACCTTAATTTTTTTCAAAACAATTACAGGGTTGCGCAGGCAATCGGCCGTGTAATTCAGTGCACATGTGCACTATTGCTGAAGAAAAACTACGTAAATCTGTGCTCTGTGTCTAAACAGAAACTGCACAGATCGAAAAAATTAAGAAAGAACAAAAAATAAAGGTCTCAAACCAGAAATTTCAATTCTTAAAAATGGTCTAAAGGTGTCAAAGGTCACAAAAGGACACAAAGGAGAACTCTTGTTCCCCAGTGGAGTCGCCAATTTCTTACTCGGATAAATCCCTCTTGCAGACAAGAGTGGTCTCCCTGGAATCCTAAAGGAAAACTAGAAACAAACAGACAGAACAATAACTATTTTATTAGCCTATAACCAAAACATGAAACATGTAATATGTGAAGTATCACTTACCTATTCACGAAGTGCTTGTAGAATTCAATGCCTTAGAGGATTTCTGAATGCTTTCCACAACTTCTCCATGATGCTCCAAAACAGATCTGGATAGACAAAAGCATTCAAAGAGATCAAATCATCTCGCATATAAAAGAAAAGGTAAATGAAATCTCTAATCTAGCATACAACATATAATTTAATCACTAATCAATTATAAACCATGTGAGTGATCAAGGAATGTTTAAGTGCTCAGTATTTATCTCAAAAATAAAAGTTTTCAGAATTTCTCGATACCAAGAGGACGACGTAGAGCTCGTCACTAGGATTCCAATGCAAGTCGTTTCATCAAAATCCGAGTTCGTATGAGTAAGTTATGGCTTGTTCTCTGTTTTCTCAAACAACTAAAAAAATTGCAGAATTGGATAGGCTGCTCACATGGTAGCCCAAGTAGAAAAAATGAATCTTCTAGAATATTCTTTAGGTTTCAGCTAATGAGGCTGTGACAAGTGGCATTTTCAGATTTTCCAGTTTGGTGTATGTGGTTGAAATTTCTATAACATTTTTAAGGTGGAAATTTCAAATATTATATATATAATATAATATAATATATTTTATGTTTATAACATAATATATATATTATATATTAGATTAAATATTATATATGTATTTTATTTAATTATTGAAGATTTGAAATATTGTATTAAACCTTATTGAAATATCAAATCCACATATTAACAAACTTCAAAATCCGCATTTCATTTAAAATGCAAAGTCCATAGTCTAGGTTTTGCATTATTTATATGCTAAGGTTCGACGTAATAATTTGCGCTAAAGGTCCACTGATATATATGCATACGTGCAAAAGATTTGTGGTAATGGGGCAGGATTGGGTTTGAACCCCGGACCTCCACCCCACAAACCATCGTTTTAACGATCAAGTCATGGGCACTATTCGTTTGAACTTTACGGCTCAATATTTATTTAAGCCTTCAGGCAGTGGACCAGTGAAGTGCAGAGGAACCAGCCCACGGGTCATCCCCTCCACCATGTGACCTTCAATATGACCAAGTGCCAGAGATAAACACCAAGCTCGCTTAAGGTGCCTAATCACAGGCTTAACACTAATTAAAATTCAGTTTAACTTGAGTTTAATATGGCAGAATTTATGGAGGTGCCCCTAATTTCGGTAGAGGTTCCAAAATTAGTGGGGCTATCTGGCAGATTTCCAGTTTTAGTGGAGGAAAACTAGGGAAATTTGTTTTTTCCATAATGGAGGCAATATTCTACCATTTTGGAAAATTAATAGTCAATCTTAGATTATTTTGGCATTCCAGAGACAATGGCATAGGTTTCAGAGACTAAAAATGACTTCTACATTTGATTTTTCTATAGGGAAGTTCAAAGGAGCCAAGGGCCACAAGGGAAGGAGGTCAATTATGGACCAGATAGAGTCAGTTTTCAGTAATTGGACAATTATTTTTAGATGATTTGTATGTTTTGAAGACAATAGAATAGGTTTTAGGAGAAATTGAGTAATGTAGACAACACTTTTTCCAAATTTGAGCTAATACAAGAGGCCCAAGCTATGGAGTTGGACCAAGGAGATGTAGCCTAGGAGGGGTGAACTCCTTCATCAAAAACTTGTGTTCATGGATTTTTTTATGGTTTGTTGTACATGTTGATGTTGTTGTTCATTTCTTACTTATTTTCTTTATTTGTCATTAATTTCAACATAAAATACAAGACAATTTCCTATTTGACACTCACATGCACCAAGGAAACTAAAGCACCATAAGAAAAAAAGAGGCAAATAAATTATAATTTGAACTTGTAATTAGCACATAAAAAATAATATATCAGGTTCAAATCAATTTGGTATCAGATCCTGGTTGAAATAGCATCATGTTTCTTAAGGTTATTTACTTGCTTTTCTAGAGTTGTGCAAAAGAGTTTAAACGGTTGCAATTTTGTGATGCTGACAAAGGTTAAAGTTGCAGAAAGGTGAAGGGAAGTTGTTGGTAGCTAGTCCTAAGATTAGGAAAATAAGGAAGAGAGATGAGAAAGAATCATCCTCACCCAAAGAACCTCTCAAATATACACTTGAAGCAGCTCAAATTCCATCTCCATCAGTTGATATTGAAGAGGTCCATATTTCACAAGAGGCTGAAGTGATTGAAGAGGTACAAGCTACAGAGGTTGAGATTGAATCCAAAGCCAAAATGTGAGGATATGAAGAGACTCTTGAAAATTTTGAAGAAGAGGATGTTAAGAGAGAATTCAAAGAGATGCAAATAATGGTTAAATTAATGTATGAAGCATTCATTGCAGAAAAAGCTGGAGAAGGTTCAAAGCCTCCACTTGGAGAAGGATCTTCAAACAGTAAGAAGGATGAAGAGAATAGCTCAAAAGGTAGTGGAGGAAAGCCACCTCCATCTCCACCATCCTCATTCTCATCATCTTCATCTTCCACATCCACCACAAAAGCTCATACCCACACTCATTCCAAGTTCCCAAAAGGAAAGACTCCATTACTCAAATTGGACATTGAGTTTGAATTACCCATGTACAATGGCGAGGTAAATGTAGAGAAGTTAGACAATTGGATACACCAATTGAAGGTGTATTTCATAATTCAAAACCTTCATGAAGATGACATAAATATCCAACTGGCTTCATTGAGGCTAGAAGGAGCAACACTAGTTTGGTGGGAAGCAATGACTCAATAGGAAATGTGAATCCATGGTAAGTTTTCCATTTCTTGGGTTGAATTCATTTCTTCCATTAGAAGACAGTTTTATCCTTTAGCTTATATGAAAAATGATATTATGAGTTGGAAAAATTTTAGGCATCTCAAGGGTCAAACAGTTCAAGAGTATACCCAGGAGTTTAGAAAGAGAGCTTTGCTGTTAGGAGTAAAATTTAATTCGCAAGACACACTCTTGAAATATATTGGAGGTTTACCTTCCTATTTGAAGCATAATATTCTTATGTTTAACCCAAGCAATTTAGATTAAGTTTGTGTACAAGCCACACACTTAGAGGCAATGGGAAAACAAGGCATAGAGGAGAAAGAGGAAAGTGAGGGTAAAGAAAAAGGAAAGTTTTATGGAAGAGGAAAAAGAAATAGTTCTGTAAAAAAAAAGAGAAGGAAAATCTCACATGCAAGAACTGTTCAAATACTGGACACCATGAATACCACTAATCAGAACTAGATTAAGGACCTAAGGATTAACTCAAAATTCAAAGTTACAGGATTGGGTTGAAACCAAGATGGTTGCGTAGGTCTCGTCTTCCCGATTCCAGCGCCGTAAACGGTTTGAAAAATGGAAACCGTATTTAGAAATTATTGCACTTTGAATTTTGAGTGGGTCCGGCAGAGCATGGAGGGGCCAACCCTCCTTCCATGGAACCTCATCACATTACCAGTGAGGGAGCTTAATGTTAAGTGTGCTTAAGGATCCTTATCCCAGGTTTAATATTTAATTAAACTTCAGTTAAGTGGAGTTTAATATGGCATAGATTCTAGAGGTGCTCCCAAATTAAGGCAGACTTCCACTTTTAGTGGAGTTAACTAGCAGTTGCCCCACATTTAGTGGAGGAAATTGGGGCAAACTTGTTTTGGTCATAAATCACTCAATTTTCGACCATTTTGAGAGTGAAAATAGTCAATTCGACTATCTCAGACCTTCTGAACTCAATGGAGTAGGTTTTAGTGCCATCATAGAGCTTCTAAGTAGGTTTTTACACCCGTGAAGTTCAAGGGGCCACCAGGGCCACCAAGAGGCAGAATCAGTTTTGAGGCCTAGCCAAGGGAGATAGAGGCCTTATCTAGAGACACAATAGTAAAAATTGGATATTTAATATTTTTTGAATCTGATAAGATGGTTTTCAGATACTGTAGATAAATTTTGAAATCCGAAAAGCTTCAGTAAAGTTCCAGGGGCCATCAGTGCCAACTTTTGCCAGCAGCAGTGCAGGGCCTAACCAAAGTAGCTAGAGACCATATGCAGTGAAAAAATAGTCATTCTTGATTGTAATAAGAATTATAAATCTAATGGAAGAAGTTTAAAAAAGTTTTGAGGACTTCTAGAGGTTGAAAACCCAACATAGAAGTTTTCAGTGACCCTAGTGCCAAGGGGTGCCGATAGGTGTTGGAGGCGAAATTGGAGCAGTAGGAGGCCATTTTTTATGAAGGAATAGTCTATATTGACTATTTAAGACATTTTGGAACCAATGAAAGTATTTTTATAACATTTTGAGAACTTTTAGAGCTCAAAGAAGCTGATGTGAGGTTTTGGGCAACCTTGGGAAAACCGTGGAGGAAGGCCTAGTTTGGGGATGCAATGCTTGTTTTGAGAAATTTATTAGTCAATATATGGTGTATGATGTGTGATGGATACATCAAGTGTGGTTTCAGTGACAGAAATAGAATTATGAAGGAGTTAGTGCCATGAAGAAGCTTAGTGTAGCTCAGTGCACCGACTGAAGGAATCGTGTCTAAGGGAGCCTAAAGTTGTTTGCAGAGTTTGGACAACCATGAGAGGGAGATAGATGGTATTATCATCCCTTTGGATCAGTTTAGTATCCATTGGAGTTAAGTGTGGAAATTGTAAAAGAAACCTTACCATAATCCCAAAGAGCCAAGTCAAGGTGACAAAGCTCAAAGGAGACGTAGCCCACGAATTTCGTGTGAAATTCTAGATTAATTTTTTTGTTGTGTTTGAATGTTTTATTGCTGCATTATGTTGTTGTTATATATGTTAAATTTCAGCAAGAACAAATGAATTTAATACACATAAACAATTAAAAATCATACACCACTTTCAAGCATAAATTCCGTAAATTGTCAAGTACAAGCTAGATCATTTATTTGTTTAGATGAGTGGGAGGTTATTGAAATATATAACAAGTCATCCAGACCATTTTCAGATCAGGATGGTATCGAAGCACTTGGTTTCTTGATTGACAGAGAAATCTATTGCTTGTATAACTTGAAAAGGTGTTTAAACAGTGTAAAATATTGATTGTTTTACTGTTTGCAAACTGAATGTTGTTTGAATTTGCTGGAAGTGAAGGGATAGTTATTGATTAGCTAAGTCCTGGAGAGGAAAAACAAGGAAGAAAGGGATGAAGGCATCTTCCTTACCCCAAAGGACCTCAAGGTCACCCTTGGAAGACAAACCCTCTTGACGATTGTTTGTTAATAAGCTCTTGGATTTTGTTTGTTGTTTGGCTGCTTGAATAAGAGTTTTCCTCTACAACCATTTGGTTCAAAAGATTTTTCATTTGTTTATAAAGCTTTGTGAACTTTGTTGAAGTTAATTTTGTTCGTTGACATCATAATTACAACTTCTACAAGTGAGGTTTCCTCCTTCACAAGATTCTTCGATGAAGATATGAAGTGTGACTTTATTATATTGAAGGACAAGGTGAAGAATCTGTTTGAAGATAGAAGAGAAAGCACTGAACTTCATGAGAAATTGTTTGCCATGAAGCAAGAGAAGGAATAAATTCTTCAAATATTGCATGATATGGAGATGCAGCTCCATCAATCTCAAGATGCTTTGATCAAGAACATGCGTGAGGAAGAGGTTATCCATTCTAATTTGTCTTCAGTTTCCTCATTAGAAAGATGTGTTGGTTCTTTTGAAAATCACACAAGAGGTATAGGGTCCAAGTTAATGATTAAAATGGGCTACGAAGGCAAGGGTTTAGGAAATCATGCACAAGGCATGGTTGATCTTATTTTGGTTGAGGAACGACCCAAGAAAATTGGTCTTGGTTATGTTTAATCTAATGGCGAAGACTCCAAAGTCATGAAGGCATGTGAGGAAACTTTAAAGATAACTTTTGTTCCAAGTTATAATATGAAAATATGTCAAATTTGTTTCAAAGATGATTGCCATTGTTTTAAGCCTGTGTTGCAACAAGAAGATGGTAGACATGCAACTTATGGCGAACATTCAAGTTTAGACAGTTTTCAAGACAAGAACGATGATGTTAGTCTACAAATGAAAGTTGTAGCCTCTACTAGTTCATCTCCTCATGAAGGAAAAAAGGATGAACATGCAAAGCAACACAAGAGGTATAAATCTTCCCATGATAAATTTGATTGTGTTTCTGCAAGGCATGCTAATTTTGCATGCTTAAATGGAATAAATATTTTTTGTACATATTATGGTTGGTTTAACCATGATGATTCGAGATGCTGGATGAGGAAGAAGGCATACAGGAAGAAGATGAAGAAAAGGTAACTTTCAAAGAAGGTGCATAAGATTTGCACATATTTCTAGAAGAGGGGACATGTTGTTTCCCATTGTTGGAATTTGCATCCAACTAATTGTACCAAGCACATGCAGCAAGAAGACAAAAAGATTGGCAAAGGTGGAACCAAGGATTCCATTATTTATGTGAGAACGGATGTTTCACATGAAGAAGAGTTGCAGCAACAAAAGTCATCGTGGAAGTGGCTTGGTAAGAAGTGGATGGAATTCTTAACACAATAAGACATACTATTTTGTACATATGAAAATTTTGGTTGTATGAATGTATTTTATGTTGTAATCTCTTGTTTGTTTCAGCCACCTTGGATCATTTATCAAGGCAGCGATGTTCAGCTACCTTCTGCAAATTTCTCGCTAGAAATTTCCGAGTGACTGCAAGAAAGACATTTCTTGACAAGAGGACAAGCGCATCCAGGAAGGGAAGTGTCAATTTATTTTTAGTTGTGGTTCAAAATCACTAGCCATGTAAGGCAAGTGTTTGGAGGCTGAAAAGAAGTGGGTGTTGTACTCTCATCTACTGTACAAATCATTATATCAGTCTTTTGGGGTCCAAAAGATTCCCAATGGGGAGGTCTGATCAGAACTAGATCAAGGACCTAAGGATTAGCTAAAAATTAAAAGTTACAGGATTGGTTTGAAACTAAGATGGTTGTGTTGGTCTTGTATTCCCGATTCCGACGCCGTAAACGGTTCGAAAAACAGACATCGTATGAAGAAGTTATTGCACTTTGAATGTCGAGTGGGTCTGGTGGAGCACAGAGGGGCCAACCCTCCTGCCATGGATCCTCATCACATGACCAGTGAGGGAGCTTAATGTTAAGTGTGCTTAAGGAGCCTAATCCTAGGTTTAATATTTAATTAAACTTCAGTTAAGTGGAGTTTAATATGGCGGAGATTCTGGAGGCGCTCCCAAATTTAGGCGGACTTCCACTTTTAGTGGAGTTAACTGGCAGTTGCCCCACATTTAGTGGTGGAAATTGGGGAAAAGATGTTTTGGTCATAACTCACTCAATTTTTGACCATTTTGAGAGTGAAAATAGTCAATTTAGACTATCTAAAAACTTCTAAACTCAATGGAGTGTGTTTTAGAGCCATAAGAGAGATTCTAAGCAGGTTTTTACATTTGTGAAGTTCAAGGGGCCACCAGGAGGCAGAATAAATTTGAGGCCTAGCCAGGGGAGCCAGAGGCCTTATTTATGCCAAGATACTGGGTTAAACAGATACTAGTATATGAAATATTCATGTGCTTCCTTCAAAATTAAAATTCTTTGTAAAACCAAAAATATATTCAGTTCAAACAATACATATGAAGGAAAGAGAGCCATACAAATAAAATACTGATATAAAACATAAAATATCTTTAGAAAAATATTTCAATGGGTGGCCTCTTGGCTCTCAGCCCTTAAAACCATTTCTCTTACTCTCTGTATTCCTCACTTCCTCACTTCCTCACTTGTCTTTTCTCACCCTCACAAGCTACATATTTATACATAAATATAATTTATTCAATTCCATAATTTCCTCCACACAAATCTCAACTTAAAATCTAAATTAGATTTATATTTTTTTGGAGTCAATTAAGTTCCATTTATGGAATTCCTCGTCCCTAGATTATCTACCTAATTCAACTCCACTCATATCCTTAATTATTTTAAGGAATATTTACAATAATCCTCACATTTATATTTTCTCTCTTTAATTAATTAAAAATGAGAAAAATAATTAAATAAATAATTAAAATATCTCACCCCCTAAATTCCATAAATGAATAATAAAAATTTAGCTTTGATGCTCCTACATCAGACTCCCCATGTAGAGAAGTTTCCATAGACTCCTTTCTACGAGGTCCATCGCTTTTCTGTAATAATGCGACAACCAAAAGTCCTGATGACTTGCTCCCTCCAGGATTCCAAACTCTGTTCTACCACTGGTCCTTCAAGGTATCAACTCGATGTGGTATCTCATCACTCACTCTGTTAATCGGATTCCATCGGCTTCTCCAACAACTGCTTCTGCCAATTCCTTGGAGTAATTCCTCTTTGTCAAATTCTTTCATTTCCAACTGAGCTGAACAATTAATTTTCTGCAATGAAGAATAATCAAGAACTCCTACTTTATTACAATTATAGTATTTGATTACTTTTAAAGCAACAACTTTCTCGTCCAGTGTTGTACCTGCATTCACCAAAAAAATATTAGTTTTAAAAAGATAAGACCTTCCGGTCTCTTTTGATGCTTCAAGCACCAATCTCCCATCATCGACTTTTTGGACTTCAATAGATTTTGTTTTGAACTGCTGGCTGCTTCCATATTTATCCTGCTGGATTAATATTTCCATCTCCTTTATGTCTCTACGGACATAACTTTCTTGCTGTTTCTGATCTTCCATCCCAATGCCAAATAATTTCTACTCAATTTCTCTAAGTTCTATTATCTCCTGAATTGGACCCCAGGCTGAAAAGGCAAAACATGGTAACAACTAAACTACGCTCAGCCTTGTAGCTAGCCCTACAAAAACAGGAGAGGGCTCTCTCCATGAAAGGATATTCAATGGAATAAAATAAATGGACTAATATTAGGCTAGATAAAATGATTGGGGAAAAGGCTTTAATAAAATAAATGAATTTTCAGGGATGTGTGGGACAAAAATGGAACAGTTGAAACCGGGAATTAAATCAGGATACATGGTATTTCATGGGGCAATATAGGCAGGAAACTTAGTAAATAAAGCTAAATATGGATGGGATGGACAGACTGGTGAGAAGCTGAAAAGGGCACAATAAATGGATCCTTTTCAAACAGAAGAAAAACACAGAGCATGAATGATTTCCCAAGACAGAGCATATAAAATGGATTCTACCTTTCTATCTTGAAAGCATTCAAAAGGAAATGTTTATGAATGAGAGGTGAAACATAACAATTTACATATGAAACCAAAGAGAGAACAAATGCTAAATCTCATACCACATGGATCCCACAAATCAGAGCTGCATCTTTTATTAATTCCCTGTCAGACTGTACAATGGAGCGCAGAGTTTTCTTCCACACTATTCCCCTTCTTCTAAGTTACCGACCTCTCTTTTTAAATGATTTACAATTACAATAAATACATTGAAATGTGGGAACATAGATCCACAGAAAAGGGAGCTGTTCTAACAGCTGAAGCACTGAAATGCAATCATAGAAAAATTTCTAATGATCTGCCCCTAAAGAAGGAACATTATTACATTTGATTGCTAGCATATTTCACAGTTTTCGTTGTTGAAGAATAAAATAGGCAATCAGATCCTATTTTCTCTGCTGCTGTAGACATATTTTCTTAATTTAAGCTCTCGACCAGCCGACTATTTCCTTTTCTTTCAATTATTCATTTAAATAAAACTGACCCTTTAATAAACTGCCGTTAAAATAAAACAAATTGAAGTTATGCATTCGTGAAGGGAAGAAATAGTGAATAGGAAGGAAGGGGGAGGAGGTGGAATCCTCGTTATAATCGCAATCGGGATCGGGGAGTGGGGCAGGCATGTTATATATTGAGACTTCCCCCGATGCGATTGGGGGGAGTTTCTTTATATAAAAAATTTTGATTTATACAAAGGGAAAATGGCCATATTATTATGAATGGGGCAGGAGATTTCAAGTGGTGGGGCCGAGGGTCAATCGCAATCGCAATCGCAATATTGGAGCGGGCGAGAGGAACAATTTGCATATGGAATTGCCGATTGCGATGGCGCAATTGGGTGTGGGCCATCCGATCGTCAATCGGATCAACGGTTGGGATTTAATCGGAGGCAGGATTTAAACGGTGTGATTGGAACGTTCCGATTGGCGGAGGACCGTCAGATTGGATGAGGAGATCGATGATGATGGTGTAATCAGGAGTGAGCCATTGGTGAAGGTCAATCGGAGGAGGATGATCAAGTGTGCCGTTTGTGATGGAGCGATTGCATACGGACCTTCCGATCGTCAATCGGATCAATAGTCTGGATCACATCGGGCGGGGTTAATCGGAGGATGACGATCAATCGCATCGGAACTTTTTGCAATTGGCCAATCGGAGGGTCCTTATAAAATGAGCAATGCGATCGGGGAAGAGGTTTGTGATTGTGATGGGAAGCGGAGGGGTTTATAATATAAAAATTTATTATAAAGTTTTATTATAAAGTTTCAGTATGGTGGGGAAGTGGCCTGGAATGGTGGGGGGTATATATATATGAACCTTTGAAATGTTTATCATAAGGTTTTCAACGGGGAATGGATGGGAAGTGGTTTTGGGATCGGATTAATGTATTAATGCGATTTTTGCCATCGGAAGGGGGAAAAAGGGATTTTTAGGGGGAATCTTAAACTTTAATAATACAAAGTTTAAGGGAAAAATGGGAAAAGGGGAAGGGTTAGGATATAGAGGGATTTTTACTTCACTTAGGCATAAAATTCAATCCAAAAGTCAGTTTTGAGAGTGTAGTATACCGTTGGAAATCTGTTTTTGGGTTCTTTCTGATGGATCTATTTGGAAGGTGATTTGGTGCTGATCATGCTACAGAAAACTTCTCTGAAGGCAGGGACATAATTTTGTGGAGATAACAGCTTCTGAATTGTGACTTATTACACATGATGATATAGAATAATAATAAAGGAAACATATCACGTTTTCACCTCAAAACATGGTTTTGAGGTGAAAATTACATCAAGCCAAATAAAATGTCTCTTTGATCTTCCAAGTGTAGTGAATTTGAATTTATTGACTTCCTCATGACCTTGCTGATATTATTGACATTTGACTCATTAATTTGACCGTGGTGAGACCCTAGAAACTAATGAGACCCATCCTATGATCTACTTACATGATTTTGAGAATGAAAGTGACTAATGACTAAAGACCATAGAAAGGAAAATCAGCAAGTACTTTATGAGGGAAAAATGATAAAAAATTACTACCATCAATGTATCCATGACCTAGTGGAATGGTGAAATTTATTTGGTATGAGACACCTAATATGCAAATGCAAAAGAGCAGTTTTGATCACTGATGGCAGTATGACTAGATTAACACTAACATTGGCTCCAATGGGGATGGTAGCTCCTTGGAGGTGCCAAAAACACCGTAGACCTTTGGGAGAGCAGACCAGTTCCTTATCCATTGGGAAATGGAGTCAAAAACTCAAGCTGAGATGCATGACTGAAAACTGAAGACTTGACGACACAAATTAACTTAATTACAAGACTAAAAACTGACTCGAAAATGACTCAAACAACTCACACACCAAAATTGAAATCAGACCTTCAGTTTTATAGCCTTCACTTCGGGCCCCAAACTGAATGAATGACGACAGTACACACTTGCTTTGAAACTATGTTGAAACTGACTAAAACAAAAATGATTCAAGACCTACTTAACTGAAATTAGTACTTACAAAGCTTTTTTAATGGTAGCAGTCCATCTAGATTTGAGGGATTCAAATCATGATGAAAACCAACTGCCTACTGATGGAATATGTACAATCATGTGTAGTGAGCCTTCCAATGTAACCAATCCAGCAGATGGCTACATACCAAAATTCTGCTCTCACTTTTCTCGAGTAGGTAGAACGATGTACATGTAGGCAACTCACAATAACCACTAAAACCAAGGCTTATGATAATGAACCAGGCAACATTTATCTTTTCTGATGATTGCAAAAGAATTTCGAAGGGATCTTGAAAATCCTGAAGCACTAGTTGGTCTTGAGATCCAGCAGCAAAATTACAACTACTCGCTTCATTCTGATCTAAAAGAACAATTGATTGCCGAGTGACATGAAGGCACAGAGAGGTATAAGCTTCTGCCATTTGAGTGTTAGCTGTAAGTTCCTTGACCATGAGAAATTCTGGCATATTTTCTCTCTCAAGCTCATATTCCTCAACTTCATGGTCTAGGTCATTCTTAAACAAAAAAAAATCTTCAATATTATCAAACATGACAGCCTTATCATCTTCATGAAGGAAAATATTATCTGTTTGCTGATCTATAAAACTAATTACAGGACCGTCATCATTTTTAAAAGAAGAAGAAGTTTCACCAACACTTTCTTGACCATGTGAGCACTGCAAATCTGCTTTAGCTTGGGCTGTAACATGACCTTTCAGGATTTGATCTATCTCATCTTCAGACGAAGGAGATAATACTTTTTGTTTTCTTTTGCTCAAACAATGATTGTCTTCATGAAATAACATTTTAAAACATGAAAAACCTGAATGACAGTCCTTAATTCCCTGATCTTCTGAAATTTGAAAACATTGTTGATCATCTTCATATGACATGGCAATCAAATTATCATTTATCACTGAGTTATTGAAAGAATATTTTTCACTTACTTGAACAAAGATCTAATCTTGTTCTTCAGGATTATCTCCTCATGAAGGCTTTGTTCTAATGAAATGAGAACATTTGGATCAATAACTTTTTCTTCTTCATTCCAGATGATCTCAACAGCAGAGCTCTCCTTCATGGGATTAAGCACAAGGTATTCTTGATCATCACGATCTGAATCTAGATCTGAAATAGCTGAATTGACTTTATCACATTCTAAAATTGAAACTTGACTTTCCTGCATATTGTCTTCTTCTATGGATAGATCTGAAATAAAACCTTCTCTTTCATCATTTTCCATTGTACTAAGATATTGATCCTACTGCAAAGTTTCCTGAGCATTTTGATGGGTATCCTCTAAGTTCTCTTTATGCTGCTGAAATGGATTTTCGTACAGAGCCTCCATGATCTCATCGTCCATGAAGTCATCATCTTCATAAAATATTTCAAGATTTTCAATAAAACTATGAACATGGCTACAAAAGTTCTGAACTAATGTTAAGGATGGATAAGATTCTTTATACCTTTCAAAGAACATGGTATGAAACTCCTTTAAATAGTAAATACAAGCAGGTGACAAACTTTCATACCAATATCGGGCTTCACCTTACAGAGTGGCCATGAATATCTTCATCAAGCAGTCTTCAGGAAAATCAACCTTCAACTTGCAAATATGTATGTGAAATCTAACCAGATGTAAAGCAGCATCCTTCCTATCATCATCTTTAAACGTAGGAAAATTCCTTTGCCAATCTACCTTAGAAATTTTATTTGGAAAACCTGGAATGTGATCTCGGCCCATGGGAGCATACCTTTGATCCAGCGAAACCATTTTGATAGCAATGAATTCACCAAGAAATTCCTCAGGCTACTGATTCTTGTAGAGTAGAGTCGCCATAAAAATTCTGATGGAATCGTCAGGTGAATGATTTCAGCCTTCCTATGTCTGATCATTGTCCACCATCAACAATCAGATCTGAACTTGATTACATTTTACTGAGGAAACCAGATGTTCAGTTCATAAACTAGACCAGAGATTGACTAAAGCATCATTCATCTACTTTCGCTAATGCAAAGCAAGAGTGTTTCGAAGGCTACCTAGCTAACTTCAGGCTCCATCTGTAGTTTATAAAGAAAACAACAAACTTTTCTTCCCCAGTATGATCAAAACTTCTCTTTTGCATTTGCATATTAGGTGTCTCATACCGAATAAATTTCACCATTCCGCTAGGTCATGGATACATTGATGGTAGTAATATTTTATCAGTTTTCCATCATAAAGTACTTGCTGATTTTCCTTTCTATGGTCTTTAGTCATTAGTCACTTTCATTCTCAAAATCATGTCAGTAGGTCAGAGGATGGGTCTCATTAGTTTCTAGGGTCTCACCACGGTCAAATTAATGAGTCAAATGTCAATAATATCAGCAAGGTCATGAGGAAGTCAATAAATTCAAAGTCACTGCACCTAGAAGATCAAAGAGACATTTTATTCGGCTTGATGGAAAACGTGATATTTTCCTTTATTATTATTCTATATCATCATGTGTAATAAGTCACAATTCAGAAGTTGTTATCTCCACAAAATTATGTCCCTGCCTTCAGAGAATTTTTCCGTAGCATGATCAACACCAAATCACCATCCAAATAGATCCATTAGAAAGAGCCCGGAAACAGCTTTCCAACGGTATACTGCACTCTCAAAACTCACTTCTATATTGAATTTTATGCCTAAGTGAAGTAAAAATCCCTCTATATCCTAACCCTTCCCCTTTTCCCATTTTTCCCTTAAACTTTGTATTATTAAAGTTTAATATTCCCCCTAAAAATCCCTTTTTCCCCCTTCCGATGGCAAAAATCGCATTAATACATTAATCCGATCCCAAAACCACTTCCCATCCATTCCCCGTTGAAAACCTTATGATAAACATTTCAAAGGTTATATATATATACCCCCTACCATTCCAAACCACTTCCCCACCATACTAAAACTTTATAATAAAACTTTATATTATAAACCCCTCTGCTTCCGATCGCAATTGCAAACCTCTCCCTCGATTGCATCACTCATTTTATAAGGACCCTCCGATTAGCCAATCACAAAAAGTTCCGATGTGATTGATTGTCCTCCTCCGATTAACCCCACCCGATGCAATCCGGATTGTTGATCTGATCGACGATCGAACGGTCCTTATGCAATCGCTCCATCGCAATCGGCGCACCCGATCGTCCTCCTCTGATTGACCTCCGCCGATGGCTCACTCCCGATTACACCATCACCATTGATCTCCTCATCCAATCTGACGGTCCTCCACCAATCGAAACGTTCCAATCGCACCGTTTAAATCCTACCTCCGATTAACCCCGCCCGATGCGATCCCAACCATTGATCCGATTGACGATCGGACGGCCCGCACCTAATCGTGCCATCACAATCGGCAATTCCATATGCAAATTGTTCCTCCCACCCACTCCAATATTGCGATTGCGATTGACCCTCGGCCCCACCACTTGAAATTTTCCGCCCCATTCGTAATAATATGGCCCTTTTCCCTTTGTATAAATCAATTTTTTGTATATAAAGAAACTCTCCCCAATCGCATCGGGGGAAGTCTCAATATATAACACACCTGCCCCTCTCCCCGATCTTGATTGCGATTATGACGAGGATTCCACCTCCTCCCCCTTCTTTCCTATTCACTATTTCTTCCCTTCATGACTGCATAACTTCAATTTGTTTTATTTTAACAGCAGTTTATTAAAGGGTCAGTTTTATTTAAATGAATAATGGAAAGCAAAGGGAATAGTCGGTTTTCCGAGAGCTTAAATTAAGCAAAGATGTCTACAACAGTAGAGAAAATAGGATCTGATTGCCTATTTTATTCTTCAACAGCGAAAACTGTGGAATCTTCCAGCAATCAAATGTAATATTGTTCCTTCTTTAGGGGCAGATCGTTAGAAATTTTTCTATGATTGCATTTCAGTTCTTTAGTTGTTAGAACAACTCCCTTTTCTATGGATCTATGTTCCCACATTTCAGTGTATTTATTGTAATTGTAAATCATTTAAAAAGAGAGGTCGGTAACTCAGAAGTAGGGGAATAGTGCGGAAAAAAATCTGCGCTCTATTGTACAGTCTGACAGGGAATTAATAAAATATGCAGCTCTGATTTGTGGGATCTATGTGGTTTGAGATTTAGCATTTGTTCTCTCTTTGGTTTCATATGTAAATTGTTATGTTTCACCTCTCATTCATAAACATTTCCTTTTGAATGATTTCAAGATAGAAAGGTAGAATCCATTTTATATACTCTGCCCTGGGAAATCATTCATGCTCTGTGTTTTTCTTCTGTTTGAAAAGGATCCATTTATTGTGCCCTTTTCAGCTCCTCACCAGTCTATCCATCCCATCCCTATTTAGCTTTATTTGCTAATTTTGCTGCCTATCTTGCCCCATGAAATACCCTGTATCCTGATTTAATTCCTGGTTTCAACTGTCCCATTTTTGTCCCACGCATCCCTGAAAATTCATTTATTTTATTAAAGCCTTTTCCCTAATCATTTTATCTAGCCTAATATCAGTCCATTTATTGTATTCCATTGAATATCCTTTCACGGAGAGAGCCCTCTCCTCTCCTTGTAGGGCTAGCTACAAGGCTGAGTGTGGTTAGTTATTACCCTATTTTTCCTTTTCAGCCTGGGGTCCAATTCAGGAGATAACAAGTTCGACATCATATCTGTTCCTCAAAGTTCCTAGGTTCCTTAAGCCATCGTTCCAAGAACTCGAGTTCCATATGAAATCTTTCCAACACTTCATCACAACCTTCATTCCCAACTTCATTCTTCTTCTGGTAATCTTCCTGAGTAGTTCTGGTTTCAGCATCATCACATTGTAAAACTCTGTCAACAAATTCACTAAAAAAATACATTTGTTTACCTCCTTGGAATATCTCTTCGGCATTTCCTTTATGCTCCTGCTCCATAACAAATTCAACTGGCTGTCTTACCCCAAACAAGAATTCATTTATGATTTCTTCCTGCTGCAACAAATTAGTACCTTCCTCCTCTGAAAGGCATTCTCCATCAGACTTCACCTCAAGAGTTTCCTTCATCTCTGTGACAGTTTCATCAGACTGTCCACCATCTTTCACACATCCTGCAAACGTACATAAACTGTGAGATTTAAAAATGCAATGCTTCATAGCCTCATCTGCTTCTCTCCCCAAAAAATCTTCAGATTCTTTCAAAATATCCCAACAGTTCATGAGACCTTCCTCATTGATCTCTTCACCCAGAATTTCACCCTGTTCTGGGCCACAAATGGAAACATCCATTTTTAACTCAGCCTCTCTGAGTTCTTCACACCTTATTATCTACTCAAGCTCCCTGAGCTCTTCTACCAACTGTATGTTTACCTTCTTTTCCCTTTTTACGTGTAGTATCTGCCACTTTACCTTCTTTCTCATGGTCCAACCATGTGTCTGGTCATTCATATTTCTCTGCAATAAATCCATCAACAATTCAAGGTGAACTGTTTTTTTTTTTTGTAAGTAATTCAAGGTGAACTGTTATCTCAGCCTTTTCCTACTCATAATCTTCATCCGTCAAATGTTCAAATATGCCACTTACCTTGGCATTTTCCCTCTTCTTCCTTCTACCATGGTTTTCATCAGATCGAAAATGAATATCAATAGTCATCTTCTCCTCCTTTGCGAACTTCATCTGTTCACGTGTGGATTTCATTCAATCCTCTTTTCAGCAAGTCCTCACACTTGCCATTTAACAATGCAAGCTTTCTTCCAGCGCTTGACCTCTTTCGGTTCTCTGTCTTGGAATCATCTATGGAAACTCTCTTGCTTCACTTTGCTATAAACAACAGTTTAGTAATGCTTGTGTTACAATGACCAAAATCTTTGTGTGTCAGGCTCTGCCGATCATGCACCCCATTACATTTAGACTTTTTACTCAACTTACGACTCTTTGACTTCATATTTACAACAATTCTTCATCTTCGATGAAAAATACTCAATATTAACTCAAACTATCCAAACTTTCATTTGACCCTAACCTCTGTTTTGACTTCAAGGCTTGACCCAATAATTTAATAGTGGATATTTTGACTTAATTCAAGTTATACAATCCTTCGACGAACATATACCCCTAAAACATTCTTAGGATGTAAAATCTTTGCTCTCTCTCATTCTTATGAAAAATCATCAGTTTCCCATTATCATTTCACATGATACTGAAGTCTTTAACTTGAAATGCATTTCACTTTCCCAAGATTTATTTTATGGTGAAAATAAATAAACCATTTAATTTCCAACATTCAAAAATATCTTCTCGAAATGATGTTTCATACCTTATGCTTCCATTAAGGTTATTAACAAACCTTTTTCTTCGCAAACTCAATTCTCTGGATTCCACTCTTCTGTGCTGTCTTCGTCACTGTTAACATTCGCATGCTCTTCATACATAAGCTCTTCATTTTAGTGCAAACATTTTCCCTGCACCTTTATGCACCATACAACATCAATTCATATCTCTTCACCTGTGTACAGAGAACATGTTTTCAACTTCTTTGATGAATAATGTACAACTTGTACATTGTGTCCATCCTAAATAATTCCTTCTTAGTTGCCACCATATGATGGTAAAAAAAAGATTTTACAACATTAAGCAATTATGTTTTCAATCACAAATCAAAAGAATTCTCCTTTTTCCAACTACAAGCTTTGGTCCAAAATGACTTAACCAAAACTGTGAAGAATCCACATTATGCATAATGATACCAAATGATGCAGCCAAAGCTACCTTTACCCACATTATTTATATAAAATTTAAAAATTCATATCCACATGCATATCAACCCAAATTCTCTCACGGAAGCTTCTTCCTTATTATCTCAATTGTGTTGTTAACCTTAATAAAAAAACCCCACTTTGACAATTTATTTTTTTGAATTCGACTTTGGTTTAAAAACCCAAATTACCCATTGTTTTAATACCCCATGTGGAAGCTTTAACTTTTCATGCAATTATGGTTATAAACCATGATAACTCCAACTATATGATAACCATCACTTTATCCAGTTTTGAATAAACGAAACAGACTTTGGATAAATGTTCCAAAGTGTCAACGTAATTACCCTTGGACAACGCTTTCAACTAACACATTCCATAGTTTGTTTACCACACAAAATACCAATATATATGAGCCCCACAACTTACCTTTACATGGTTTAATCTCAACTGTCAATCATTCACAACTTACCTTTCAAACATCGGATGGTCATCGCACTCTGGTTCTCCATCCAACGACTATTGCATATCAAAGATGATGCATGACCTTTAATTTTTGAACAACATGTTGACATATTTATAAATCATCCCTGCAAAAATACTTATCTATAATTTCAATTTTGGTTAAGAAAACCCAAAATTTCAACACATAACATACTCAGTCATACCTTTGCCCTTGACTCATAATTCCACTGTGATTGGGTTCACCACTTGCTCTCGAATGCTGCCAACATATCTCAATCAACAAGGTCAAACACTTCTTCAACAATTCTCTTTTTCTTCATAATATTTTACGTTAAATAAACAATTGACATATGCACATCAGACATTCGTGTATCCCCCAAAAATACTCTAGACCATACATTTCCATCTGGAAATAGACATGTCCAACCGACTTAGCTAAAATTTTATGATCTACATGTGCCACTATCATAATCATAATGATAGTGATGTGCTTGTTGTAATGCAAACGATTGGGTAATATATATTATTCATAGTATTATTTAGGTCATTGGGTCCCCAATTTCTAGGGTTACGGTAGCGTAGCTTATCAATCTAATTACCAGCTAGCTCCTCGTTCTCAAGCTTTTTCCTTTCATTAGCTCAAATTTTGCAGATGTTCCCGAAGGCGGGTCTTCGGAGCTCTGTGCTGCTTACTTCTCTCGCCTAACCATGAAACAATTTAAAATACCATTTCTATGTGTTTACTATCCCAATCGTTGCAAGGGTAAGGCTGATTTAATACCAAAACAATGGCTTCTGCGTCTTTATTGACCAAATTAATTGGGACAACACCCAAAGGCATAATCTCCTGCACTATGTTTTGAACCCTGGTCAGGTCAAGGGCTGCAACGGATGTGAGGGAAGTCAAGAGAGAATGCGGTCATGGCAGGGAACTCAGATCCATCATTCGATCCAAACGCACCTCCTCTCGCCACGACGGGGCATGGATCCAATCTAAACATTAATAGCCATATTTCTACGCCTTTAAATCCAATAGCAATTTCTCCAATGTTTGTTGGTCTACTATTACCATTCATCCAACTTCACGCAAATTCCATTCACCATCTACCAACATGGAATCCACTTAAAAATCACATGCTGCTTTCCCTTCATGCTGCATTCCCTTTGATTTTGCTGCCAATACAATTTACGCAGGAAGTAAAGACATTCCAATCAAAATTTATGAAGTCACTACCGCAAACCATACACAGAGATTGAGGTACTTCAGAAAACGATGTCAACGGACCATACATAGAGACCAAAGAATTTTAATAAAATGATGTATTTCAATCAAACGATGTTACCATATATGCCATGCGCTGTTTCTATCATATGCCGCTATTATCATATGTTGCTACCACCATATGCCATCCGCTGTCACAGTCGTTAACTGCGTTGCCTATGGAAACAATGCCTGCGTCCACATACTTGACTTGGATGTACGTTCCAACGCTCCCAATGCTTCAACACATTGCCTGTAGTGCTTTTGCCTGTGTCCACACCAAGACCGCACTCCACTAGAGTACTTTAAATTTGCACATCACCTCTCTACAACGAAGATCATCTCCCTGCAATCATACACTCAAATATACAGTAGATATATATATATATATATATATATATATATATATATATATATATATATATATATATATATATATATTTGCAGACTTCAACGTGCCACAATATATTTCAATCCAACGTAAGAGAGACTCATCCGCCAACTCATCTCCTTGGCTTCGATACCAAATAATGCCAAGATACTGGGTTAAACAGATCCTAGCATATGAAATATTCATGTGCTTCCTTCAAAATTAAAATTCTTCGTAAAACCACAAATATATTCAGTTCAAACAATACATATGAATGAAAGAGAGCCATACAAATAAAATACTGATATAAAACATAAAAACTCTTTGGCCAAATATTTCAATGGGCGGCCTCTTGGCTCTCGGCCCTTCAAACCATTTCTCTTACTCTTTGTATTCCTCACTTCCTCACTTCCTCGCTTGTCTTTTCTCACCCTCACAAGCTACATATTTATACATAAATATAATTTATTCCATTCCATAATTTCCTCCACACAAATCTCAACTTAAAATCTAAATTAGATTTATCTTTTTTTGGACTCAACTAAGTCTCGTTTATGGAATTCCTCATCCCTAGATTATCTACCTAATTCAACTCCACTCATATTCTTAATTATTTTAAGGAACATTTACAATAATCTTCACATTTATATTTTCTCTCTTTAATTAATTAAAAATGAGCAAAATAATTAAATAAATAATTAAAATATCTCACCCCCTAAATTACATAAAGGAATAATAAAAATTTAGCTTTGAAGCTCCTGCATCACTTATCCATAGATCCAATAGTAAAAATTGGATATTTCAGATGTTTTGAATCTGGTAAGATGGTTTGTAGAGCCGTTAGAGAAATTTTGAAATCTGAAAAGCTTCAGTAAAGTTCCAGGGGCCATCAATGCCAACTTTTTCCAGCAGCAGTGCAAGGCCTAGCCAAAGAAGCTAGAGACCATATGTAGCGAACCAATAGTAATTATTGACTGTAATAAGTGTTATGAATCTAATGGCAGAGGTTTAAGAAAGTGTTGAGGACTTCTAGAGTTTTAAAACCCAACAGATAAGTTTTCAGTGACCCTAGTGCGGGGGAGGGGGGGGTGCCGATAGGTGTTGGAGGTGAAACCAGAGCAGCTGGAGGCCATTTTTGATGAATGAATAGTCTATCTTGACTATTTAAGGAATTTTGGAACCAATGAAAGTGGTTGAATAATATTTTTAGAACTTATAGAGCTTGAAGAAGCTAATGTGAAGTTTTGGGCAGCCTTGGGCAAACCGTGGAGGAAGGCCTAGTTTGGGGATGCAGTGCTCGTTTTGAGAAATTTATCAGTAAATATTTAGTGTCTGATATGTGATGGATATAACAGGTGTGGTTTCAATGATAGAAACAGAATTCTGAAGGATTTATGGCCATGAAAAAGCTTAGTGTAGCTCAGTGCACCGACTGAAGGAATCGTGTCTAAGGGAGCCTAAAGCTGTTTGCAGAGTTTGGAAAGTGATGAGAGGGATATATATGGTATTATTAGCCCTTTGGATCAGTTTAGTAATTGGAGTTAAGTGTGGAACTTGTAAAATAAACCTTACCATAATCCCAAAGAGCCAAGTCAAGGTGACAAAGCTCAAAGGAGACGTAGCCCACGAATTTCGGGTGAACTCTTAGATTAATTTTGCTGTTGTGTTTGAGTGTTTTATTGTTGCATTATGTTGTTGTTATACATATTAAATTTCAGCTAGAACAAATGAATTTAAGACACATAAACAATTAAAAGTCATATAATACTTTCAAGCATAAATTCCACAAATTGTCAAGTATGGGCTAGATCATTTAGTTGTTTAGTTGAGTGGGAGGTTCTTGAAATATATAACAAGTTATACAGACATTTTCAGATCAACCACGGTTGGAAATTTCATCCAAAATTGAAACCAAATATACTAAAAGCCAAAGAAAAGGGGAAATTTGTTGCTATAGATGAACAAGACTTAGGGTCAGATTCATGAGATGAGATAAAAATTACAGCCATGGGTTTGAAATGTAAACATGTTTCAAGAACTAGTACTTCAAATTTTTCAAATGATATTCATGATGAAGATACAAGAATACAAATTTTCCATATTAGAGTTGTCTCTAAACATACCAAGATTGATATAGTTTTTGATAGTGGGTCACAAGCTAACTTGATTTTCGAATATTTGGTAAAGCAACTAGGCCTTGAAATAATTAGACATCCAAGACCATATCCTTTGGGTTGGATATGCAAGAATGCAAACTTGAAGGTTACAAGGAAGTGCCTACTAAGATTCACCATTAACTCAAACTTTCTTAATGAAGTTGAGCTTGATGTGGTGCCAATTGAAATATCAGGTATTGTATTAGGAAGTCCTTATCTGTATGATAGGAAAGTTGTATTTCATCTCCATGAGAACGAGTATCACTTGTTTAAGGATGGTATTGGGTACATAATTAGAGAACATAAGAAGAAGACATGTTTGTCTCTTATGCATGCAATTGAAATGAAGAGGATAGTGAATGCGAGTCAGAACTGGACATTGTTGATGATCAAACAAAGAGATGTATTGAATCACACTTTTCATAAAGATGCTTATGCTTGTAATGAGTTGGTTCAGGATGTTAATGGGTTTCCTTTGAAAGAAGGTGAGTAATATTTGCAGCAGTCAACAGTAGTGTTGAGCGGTGTTAGAAACAAGATGTCGGTGCAAGAGGGTGAAAAGGTCAAAGAGAAAGTGACAAATCAGCTTGGAAAATAAGACATGGGTTCCAAAAATGCTGGTTTATGGTTTCCAAAAGGTACATGGCAATGGCAAAGAAACCTGGTCAAGAGTCGATGCAAGTACAAAGTGAGATCAACTAAAAATTGCCATGGTGACAGTGTGCAAGGTGAGAAAGTTTCTAATTTGATTGTCGACCAAGGTAGGAACATGGTTTATGCAAAAATATATTGTTGTTTTGCAAATTCAGAAATATTTCAGCATGACGATGTTAATGACTGCAAGAGAAGGTCATAAGAATCGAGGAAAAAGTTGACTTTTTATGAAAAGCTCCAGATGATGAAATTGGGATAATTTTAGTGGATAGAGACTAGGAGGGTGAGGGAACAGTCCCATCATCCACATAATCAATAATCAAGAGATATTTTGGGATCCAATAGGCTTCTATTGGGGAGGAGTGATCAAGTGCTCAGTATTTAGCTCAAAAATAAAAAATTTCAGAATTTATTGAAACTAGGACGAAAACGTAGAGCTAATCACCAGGATTCCAATGCAACTCGTTTCATCAAAATCTGAGTTCGTATGAGTAAGTTATGGCCTATTGTCTGTTTTCTCAAACAACTAAAAAAATTGCAGAATTGGACAAGTCACTGACATGGCAGCTCAGTGAACAAAAATGAATATTCTGGAATATTCTTCAAGTTTTAGGGAATGAGGCTATGACAAGTGGCATTTTTGGATTCGCCAATTTGGTCTATGTGGGTAAAATTTCTCTAATATTTTTAAGGTGGGAATTTCAATTTTTATTATATATATATATAGTATGTTATAATATATATATATATATATATATATATATATATATATTAAATATTTTTTTTATTTAATTATTAAAGATTTGAAATATTATATTAAACCATATTCATATGTCAAATCTGCATAATATATTATTTATATGCCAAGGTTTGATGTAATAATCTGCGCCCATATATATATATATATATTAAATATTATATATAATTTATATTATATTAAACCCTATTCAAATGTCAAATCTGCATATTATCAAACCTCAAAATCCACATTTCGTTTAAAATGCAAAGAAAAGCTTTGTGGTAACGGGGCGAGGTCGGGTTTGAACCAACAAGCCTCCACCGCAAAGACCGTAATTTTAACCAACAAGCCACGTGCACTATTCATTTGAACTTTCCATATCAATATTTATTTAATCCTTTAGGCGAAGGACCGACAGATCTCGGAGGGGCCAGCCTGTGGGTCAGCCCCTCCACCATGTGACCTTCAATATGACCAAGTTCCGGAGATAAACGCTAAGCGCACTTAAGGTGCCTAATCCTAGACTTAGCACTAATTAAACTTTAGTTTAACTTGAGTTTAATATGGCGGAATTTATGGAGGCGGAGTTCCCAAATTTAATGGGGCTATTTGGTAGATTACAGTTTTAGTGGAGGAAAACTAGGGAAATTTGTTTTTTCCATAATGAAGGCAATATTCAACCATTTTTGGAAAATGAATAGTCAATATTAGATTATTTTGGCATTTCAAAGATAATGGCATAGGTTACAGAGGCTTAAAAGGAATTCTACATGTGATTTTGCTAGAGGGAAGTTCAAGGGACCCTAGGGCCACCATGGAAGGAGGTCAAGTTTGGATCAGCCAGAGTCTGTTTCTGGTAATTGGACAGTCATTTTTAGATGATTTGTATGTTCTGAAAACAATAGAATAAGTTTCAGGGGCAATTGAATAATTTACACAACATTTTTTCCAAATTTGAGCTAAGGCCCAAGCTATGGAGCTAGACCAAGGAGATGTAGCCCAGGAGGGGTGAACTCCTTCATCAAAAACTTGTGTTGATGGATTTGTTTATGGTTTGTTGTAAATTTTCATGTTGTTGTTTAATTCTTACTTATGTTGTTTATTTTTCATTAATTTCAACATAAAACACAAGACAATTTACTATTTGACACTCACCTGCACCAAGGAAACTAAAGCATCGTAAGAAAACAAGAAGCAAATTAACTATAATTTTGAACTTGTAATTAACAACAAAAACCTAACATATCAAGTTCAGATCAAGGAATCCGACATATAACATCAGCATAAGATGAAATTAGGAGAACAATTACTTTGTATTAAAAATAAATAAAAAAACAAGCTTACAACCTATTTGTCTTGATGTCACAAGCCTCTTCCAATGGTATCCTTTCCTTCCCTTGATGACAATCTCTTCAGAACAAAAAAAAACAGCATGATTTTACAAATCCAAGTCTCCCATTCATTTAGTCCTATGCTGAATTTATAGGAAGGATGAGGAGGTTTCTAGTTCCACTTCTCAAGGGATATGATCCTTAAGAAAATGATGTTAGTTCCATGTACCAAGGGATGAGGCACGGGTATGTAGTGGTTCAAGGTTTCTAATTTGGATAAGATTCCTCAATTAAAGCTTCTAGAACTTACTCTTTTTAACCTTCGTGAATATAACTGCGCAATTTTTAGTGGAAGAAACTTCGCAGATCTGTGCAATTTCTAGTGGAAGAAATTGCACATGTGCAAACTGTGCAGATGCTAAAAAAGGGTTTTAATCAGTGAAAACTAGAATTCATTTTGTCCCTGGTATTGTTTTAATTTAATTTTCATAGGGGATTCACTTAAGACACTCCATCGGATGACAAGTTATCTGAATCGACAATCATGGTGACAAATTTTAGTGTAACAACCATATTCAACCATGACATTATTTCATATATGAAAATTTTCATTATATGTAAAATCATTACATTTGAGACAACTTTCTTGACAGGGTCAGTGGATAATGAACTGAAGGTGTTGGCATTAATCCCTTATTACAATATGTTAGCGTAATATTTTGTTGTCGAGCATTATTTCCTCCTCATCCTTGATAATCTATGATCTTTACATGAAGGCTTCCCCAACCTTGCATTTTCAGCAGTGTGCACCCTTTCCCTAGGGGCACTAGTGTTGATGGAAGTGTGCCCCTGCTAATCACAAAATTCCCTTGAAACCCCTAAGCAGTGCCATGGAGCTGCTTGCAGGCTTGCTATAACAGCCCTCATGAAAATTCCATGTAATAAAGTTAAAATAATAACCACAGCTGATGGGACATTTATTCCAAGTTGAATGTTGGGCAAAATATTCTAGTGCGAGTGTTCACGTGGTTTATTATGACTAACGCAAATGGCAAAGGCAAAGGCTAAGGCTTTGGAAAGGCAAAGTAACATTTTGGCACATTTATTTATTAAAATAATGGAAACTAGGAGAAAAGAGAGGTAAAAGGTCACAGGTTGCATGTGAGGAGGAAAATGAAGGAAAATAATGGAAAATGAAGAAAATAGAGGCCTCTTCTATAAAAAGGCTTATGAGTATCAATTGGTACCTTTTTTTAGTGCATTTTTGGAGCTCTCTCATTATTCTCTCTCTCTCTCTCTCATACTCTTGTATACATAGAGTTTTATTGGTGCACTCTCAGAGAGTGTGGATATTTGGTGATTTTGAGCAAGAAGGAAAAGGAAGAGAAGGAAAGCAGAAGTGAAAATTGGGATCGGTAGCTACAACGGTATTTGATTGCAGTTACTGAGTTGCATGTATGTTTTCCTCACTAGTTTTAGCATTCATGTTGTATTCATGTGAATTTTTCTAGCCTTGCCATTTCCTGGATAGCCATGGTGTTGTGGGTTTATTTCCATTGATTTTTTTCCAGTTGGTTCTCTTGATTCCTTTAGCTGCTGCATTGATTTATTAGTTCCTAGAGCCTTGGTTGGAAAAATGATTTGGAGTCTAGAAGATAGTTGTTGGGTTTAGTTACTAGTCCTGGAGCCTTGGTTGGACAAACGATTTGGACCATAAGTGGGTTGAGTTAATAGTCCCAGAGCCTTGGTTGGACTAATGATTTGGAGCCCGAAAACAACTAGGGTTAAGTTACTAGTCCTGGAGCCTTGGTTGGAACAAACACTCTAGAGCCCTAGAGTAGCTTGGGTAGACACCAATCTATGATGGTTATGATGTTCGACCGTGAGGTGGAATCACTAGTTGAGGGTTGAGGCGGTTATGACCCTAGAAGCCTTGGATTGATTGTGATTGATGTGTTTGATGAGATCCCACATTCATGCTTGGAATATGGCACGGGGGTGATTGGCTGAAGTGAGACTTAACTCAACCAATATATGGTCAGTTAAAATGTGGAAGTCCCATCTCCAGTTGGTTTTTACATTCAATAATGAAGAGATCATTTCTTTGGTATTTGATATGCAAATGTATTGGTTTATGTATGGATTTTACTGTTATTGTATCCATTGTATTTATTGTTGTTATTATGTTTGTTATAAGCATGTATTTGATCAGTGATGATGTACGGATTTTTCTATGTTTTTACTTGTGAATGAATGCATAGTGTATCTATGTAAAAATAGATTGTATCGTATCTTATGATGTAGGGGAGAAATTCTTCTTAGTGATTCTCAGATAAGTAAGAGACCCCCATATTTAAATTTGTTGTTTATACTTGTAGATGCAATGTTTGTGACATGTTTGACGAAATCCCTGTCATGGCTAGGTGGGGTCTAGATGCGTTCCTGATGATGTGATTGCTTTCGTACCTTTTTTAATGTTATTTATCATCTCCTAGAGTTTCATGAAGTTCTAGGAAGTGATCTTGGCTATGGGGCAGAAAAGGTGGCACAAATCGCAGATTTGCAGGCACATAACTGACCAATGGGGCCCTAGTTGCATGCTTGTTGTGTTGTGCCTGCAACTATAGGCTCCCAACTGCTACCTTGCCTTGGCATGCCCGCGACTATGGTCCAAAAGGGTCAAAAGTTCAGTCTCCCTCAAGGGTCAGGGCTATGGAAGGTTGGGTTACCTCCTCGTGATGTTTTTGATGATGTGTAAGGTGTGTTTGTCTTGTTTCCATAAGTTCCACTTCCTTAAGGTCATCGAGGAGGTTGAATCTCATATTATTAGCCTCTCATTGCATGTTTACCCCGGTTGGTCAGTTACTTGGGTGTGTAGAAAATCTCTAACACATCTATAATACCATGTAGAAACTGTATCAATGGATTCAATCCGATCATGCAATTTACTAAAGCAAGATACTGAATCATTCTACAATATTTACAGAATATAAAACATGATCGCTCAATCACATGTAAGTAAGAGAAAGGAATTATCAACCACACAACACAAGATGTATCTAGGGAAATCACCTGCTCAAAACCCCTCTATCATATATTGTACATAGTCAAAGAATCATGAAAAAATACAATGCTTTCTCACACCGAGAAAATATTGCACTATCCTGACTGTCTCACTCTGATCTTGCTCAAAAATTTCTAGCAATTATTAGACAACATTGACCAAAACTTAGCCAATTCTCAGCCCTTCCTTAGCCCAGCCTTACTCACACAATCCCTAGGCAATTAATCCTTATTAAATAGGATAATTAGCCTTCTTTGACTGCGCAATCCCTATGGAGCCTTCCTCTGACTTTATAACTACACCTAGGCAGTTCGCCAAAAATACAAATGATAGTTTACTTGTCTTAAACCTTTGTCTCAACTAGGTCTCCATCAAAATTGATATGCATGCAACTATAAATAGTGAATCATCAGTTGGTAGATCACTACTTGTGAATTAAATCTAATTTAATTCACTTGATATTCCACTAGATCATCAATTAGTTAGTACTAATTAAATTGATTTTAACTCAATTAATGTGAGTTAAATGATCCCACTCATACTAAACTAATGCTACAACTGCAACTAGACCCTATAAATAATATAATCACTCTACATGCCTATCCTTTGACCCTCAACTCAAAATTCTTGAGCTAACTAAATCTATCACACTTAGTTAACTATTACAAGTTGTTATGAGATAAGATTATAATTAATTTTCCAATTTATTTAAAAATTGGTTGCACACTAATGTGTCGCTAGGATCCATCACTGTGTGACCTTTGATCCCACACTAGTGCGTGTGCATTTTCATGTTGTTTCTGGATGCCAATTTCACTATTTCTTGTTGAAAATTTCAACACTCCCTCTCAGCAAGAAAGGAATCAATATGTCCCGATCTGGTACCTTTGGAATTTTCTTGCATACAAAAATTCTCTAGTGTTGTTCGCACATGCAACTCTCCTGAAACTGAATAGCCTCCAAACAACTAAAACAATATAATGCATCTGTCATCAGAGACTTTTGACTGCTGCTAGCTACTACACATGTATACTGGACTCTCTACACAGTTGTTGACATCTACATCCATGAACTCTACACTGCTGCCAACTCTGATTTGCACTCCAGTATCCAACACCTGTCACTCTAATTTATGTCTTCCTAACATCTGACTACATCAATCTAACTGATCCTTCCTGCTACTGTTGTATTGTGGGCTTTATGAAAATTTATGAATATTACACCAACACATTTAGCCCATTTTCCGACGGCCAAAATGTGGCTCTTGCGACACATAGGAATCCCAAGAGCGACACTTTAATGTGGGGAAAACATCGGTACTCTTATGACGTTTGTAAGCATCGTAATTTCGACACCAATGAACACCATAACCGATGCTTATAAGTGTCTCTCTTCCGATGAACAAAAGCATCGCTCTTCCGACGAACAAAAGTGTTTCTCTTCCAACGAACAAACGTGTCTCTCTTTCGACGAATAAAATCATCGCTAGTCTGATGCTACACAAGACCCTATGATCCGGATCTAAGAGTCGCTCTTCCAACCAAAACAAGTGTCACTAGTCCAATGCTACACAAGGCCCCAACCAACACTTCTAAACATCAGAATACTGATGACAACAAAACATTATTTAAAAAAACTAAACATCAGAATACCAATGGCAACAAAACATTAAAAAAAAAAACTAAATGTTGGAATACCAACGACAACAAAACATTATTTTAAAAAAATGAAGGAGATGTCTTCTAGATTATCCTTCAAGATATGGTTCCAATATTCACGAATGCTCCTATAAGTGTTTCCACAAAAGGTCTTCAATATGTTAAACACTTCACAAACATCCTTCTATGGTTCTTCAATACACCAGCCTCAAAATGCATAAAGGATCAGCTCCAAGTAGTCTGCAAGGTCTGCAGTTATCTCAAGTTAAAAGGGTTTCCAAAAAACCTCAATATTGTCTACAAAAATAGTCTTTTCATACAAGACGTAACCGTGCCTTTAACAAGGGTCTGCAATCCAAGTCTTTGAGCTGGTGATCCGAGCCTCCCACAGTCAAGGATTAGAACTAACAGTCCATAATAGGTAGACTACCCAAGAATTGAAATTATGGTCCTTACACTTCAACAACAAATCTGAGCTTCAACTTAGGAAATTTAACCTAACAACTGTGTCTCGAAAGGATGAGCCATCAACCAAGTTTTCAAGGATCTGAGATCTTTAACTATTCAACAAACTAAGTTTTTCCAAACTCCAAGTGTCACTTCCAACTACCTCTCCACATGACCGTATACGAGTATAGACTGATATTTCCCACATATTTGAGTTATGAAAGGATAAATACCAAAGTCTATTATCCAAGATGAGCTAAGTAGTTATGTTCGGAAGTAATTCACTGCATATTTTTAGTAGAATCCCTCCACGGATCTGAGCCTAGGAATATTATAGATCCACTAAAATGAGTTGTATTGATCCTTCACACACATCCGAGTTGTGAGATGACACAGTCCTGAAACCATTCTTGATTGGTCTAAGGTGTAAGAAATTTTTTTGAGGTCTATAACCCTTATCCGAGTTGTTGGAGACAGTCTACACCAAACAAGTTTTTCCTTTATACATAGAACTGAGCTGCAATGAAGACTCTCCACATATCAGTAGAGGTGTTCCTCCTTAGCCTCCTCAAACTATGATCTTCCTTCTTGCAATCCAAGGGCACAGGTGGTTGTCAAGGTCTGAGCTTGTCTCTAAAACATTCATTGATTTTCTTGAGTTGAAATGGAGCGTAGATTTATACTTATAGTTGTGTGTCCCTATGAAGAGACATGAAAATAGGGTAAAATAAGCTGACATGAGAGCCGTCATGTCCATATTTATATGTATTAATTGAAATTAAAATTTTAATTCCAGAGGCCGACTTGATCTAGTTTTTTTTGGTTAGATCATTACATTTGTGTCTTACCTTGTTTTGGTAATGATCCATGTTGTAGGTGACCTTGTCTATTATTCTCATAAAAACAATTCTCCAGAAATCATAGACTGCAACATCCCACTTTTATATTGTTCAAGGCACTCTTTCTAAGTGCTAGAGAATACAATTTAACACTAAAATTATGCACAGTTCTTGAACCTGCTCCCAATAAGTTATCCCTTCCCTCTGTGTGCCTTCAAAAAATTCCTCAAATAATAATGACTGTGCCTTATGCACTTGAAATTCCTTCAGCAACACGAGACACAATATCTTCTACAAAAACAAAAGCATATTCAAAAAAAACGTCAAAGGATTAAGAGAAATAATTGCATACAGTTTCAGAGTTCCTCCAATACAACTCATTCCATTCTGCTTTTTTTTGTCCTTGGAGAGGGATTAGGTCTAGTCACCCTTCATTGTGCACTTTCTAAGACTATGATATTCCTTCCTTCAATCCAAGGGTACAGGTGGTTTTCAAGGTCTAAGCTTGTCTCTAAAATATTCACTGATTTTCTCGAGCTGAAATGGAGCGTAGATTTATATTTATAGTTGTGTGTCCCTATGAAGAGACATGAAAGTTGGGTAAAATAAGCCGACATGAGAGTCGACATGTTTAGATTTATGTATTAATTGAAATTAAAATTTTAATTCCAGACGTCGACTTACTATTTTTCAAGTCTGAGTCAATCCTGAATGAAATATAAACTTTGGTGTATTGTTCAAGTCTGAGTCAAATTCCAGGCCAACTATCGAAGTTGTGATAAAATAGCTTTTGCCTTCCGAAATAAGCATTTTTGCAACAATTCTTATAATATTTCATTGCATTTGATCCCTGAGCTTTTCTAGCTTAAAACCTTGCAACGACTTAATACTTGTAAGTGTTAAATTCAACATTTGCATACAATGAAAGACCCTCTTTTCCATATTTGATGCTTCTGCCAATTATAAAGTTCACTAAACTTAAGACCATGCAACACCAGGATGACATATAAGTAATACTTTTGAACATGCTTTTCAGTTGAAATTAAAATTTGAAAAGCAACAACAGATATGTAGTGAACTAGCTTTAAATACCCTAGGTGATAAATCATAATAAAACTTGGGTGTAATCTCAACATTTCCACATTTGGCATACATGTTTATCAGAGCACATCCCACATTATCATTTGATTGGAGTTCCATCATGATTTCCTAGCTATGAATCTCTCTTGTCTGTTGTAGAGCTGCTAATATGGAATATGCATGGAGGATACATGAAATTGTGTTTGGATTGAGTTTTATGCTTGCTTGTTGCATTTGACGAAAGATATTACTCTTGGTAAACATGCTTTCCTCTGAAATTTTGCTCAAATTAGTGGGTAAATCCTTTTTGGAATGCCCACCGAAGTGTGGAGGCACATTATCACATGCTTGAATACAAGGGTCCTTTGGTCCATAATGTAGACCTATAGTAAATGCACGGTGGGATGTTAGGGACTTGCTTGCCATTACAACTCCAAGTCCTTGCATTCTTTAATTTTCAAGATGAAAAATTGTGACTGGACTATTGTAAAAAATTTTTTTGGTAATTTTCTTAGAGCATGTTGATCATCTCACAAGGTTCTTTTGGGAATTCATTTATGCATTTTATCAAAAATTTACCTTGCTTCTCAATATTTCCACTCTGGGTATAATAACTGTCCTTGAAACCACAATTTGGTTTTATCATTTCCTCAAATAGCTTCAGAGCCTCATCAACACACCCATTCTGTGCATGACCTGAAATAAAGGTATTCTAGAAAACTGCATCTCACTGTCACATTTTGTCAAACATTTTGCATGAATCTCCCATACATTTTTCTTTGAATGATATCTATCCTTAGAACTTATTAAAATTTTTTACTAGCATTCTTTGTCTTTGGCCCATGCATGCTCAATGTTGCAACTTGGGCTTTGATACCATTTGTAACTTCCCCCAACCAACCAATTGGGTGATGCCACCAGCCTTTGATATTGATACCATAATTATTTAATAACACACACACATAATGAGCAAGATAACATAACATTATGCATGAAAACTAGAACAACCACAAGATGACCCTTGTATGTACTTGTACACACTGTTAGTACACTAGTGAGCTAGGTACTATGAGGCATGCGTGTAGAGGTATTTTCTATGCTACTAAGGCATGTGTGCCTATGTGTAGGTATATTTAATGTCAAAGTGTTTGTGTGGTTAGGATGGAGAGCCTATGAGTTAAAAGGCCAACAAAGCTAGTAGATGTGACATGTAAACATATGAACATGACGAGACATAAAGAGTATGGTAAGCTAGGATTCCACAAAAGGGAAAGGTAAGGTAGCATAACCAAGACATGGTTTTTCAAAGTCATATTCAAAGGCATCATATTAAGTGAAAAAATATTTAAAATGAAAAATAAGAGACATTACATAAGCCCAAATGACAAGATCTTCTATAGTAAATTGGAGAATTTCCTGCAAAATGGCGGTAAAGGAATGAAAACCCCTGCTGCTGTTGAGCATTGGAAAAGGTATGCATTTTCCATGTATTTCTTTATCTTTTTACTTTAATCATGACTCCTTTATATTCTAGAATGATAATATATTGAATAATTACAATAGAATTGAGGAGATTAGTGCTTATTGCAAAATTAACTAAAGATTGTATTTTCTTCTATATAGCAACTAGATGAAGTGGGAAGCCACCGTTCGGGAGGAAAAGACAAGGCAGGTGTAACTGCTGTCCCTTCAACAAAAGGCCGTATCTAGACAAGAAGATCAAGATCAGAGCGCACAGTCAAAATAAATAAAGGAACAACGCGATATCAGCACAAGAAGACAAAACAATAGTTGGATATGGAAGATAGAGCGAATTTGCTGCTCAAAGTTATTTGTACTTCTTGTTTCATCCGCTGGCTGTTATAAAAGAACAATGCTTGTAGAAATCACATCAATTAGACACATTATGATTATTCATATTTCCTTTTGTAATTTCATGATTGTTCATCGACTCTTGTTAATTAAAACAGAGTGTGGTTGCTTGTAAACTCTGCTACATATGATTAATACATAATTCGGTTGTCGTTCCATTATTTGATACTGGAGTAGTTCGGCGGTGCTTCACTAGAGGCTAAGGGCCCGCCCCTGGTGGATCCACTTGCTATTTATACCTTTACTTTCCAATTCTAGTCATGTGATGGTTTGCATTAGTTTTCATTTCCTTTAACCACATTGCTTCACAATTATCTTGGTTTATAGCTTACTGTTTAATGATTTATGAAATTGGTGTGTTGCATCAATGAATCGCATTGCTGTTCCTTTCCACATAACAAGAGTATTTATTCCTTTATAATTTGTATTGTTATGCTTTGCAGATACAGAGCTTCGCTATTCAGGATTGCTGTTCATTTCCATTAGAAAGAATTTGTTGTTCATTTCCAGTAAATAGATTTTCTATTCGTTTCTGTTAATTAGCTTTATTGTTTATTCCTTTCTTGCAAGAGTTTGGTTTTGCTTTGGAGTGTTATTACAGATAGCTTTCTTAGTCTATTTTCATTAGCAGCATTAGTGATTTAACACAGTTACCATTTCCATTTAATTGCGTTAGTGTGGAGTGTAAGATCATCAACTGTAAAGGACATTGGTTGTTACTTCCTACGTTCTCAGATTGATTACCTTGTTCATATTTGATTTCATTTACATCAGTTGAAAGAGGAAAGAGTTATTACTACTGCGTCCTTGACCGATGATTGTTGAGTGAGTGATTGAACTTCAGAACATTTAGTTTCATATTGTTGTAATTAGATTTCATTTTCAAGCATCCATTTACTCTTGTATTTAAGACATTGTACTGCACATTTAAGAGCATTACTCTTAGATTGAATTGCAGCCTCAGACTGAGTACAATCTTGAGATAAAAATTTGTACCTGGATTGATAATTAATGTAGGATAAATAGGATTTAAAAAGACACCTTTTATACCTTAACATTCTGGCACTGCTGTCGGGGAGAGTGTAGCTATTTAGAAAAGAGTGATGTATATTTGATTTTCTCTGCTAAGGAAGAACTGGGTATTAAAAACGGAAGGTAAGAACCTGCGTAACGAATGAGGAACATGCTCGTTCATTTGCTCACTTCATAGCAGAAATGCATAGAAGTTTAAGGTAGGAATGAATGCTTGCGTTTTTTGAATGACTAGAAAATTTAAACAAAACAAAATTCCTCCCAGACCTGAAAAACCTAAGGGACTGGTGACCCTTGGGCGAACAACCTTTATCGAAAATATCATTAAGAAAGCTAAATCTCAGCCATCGGTAGGCCCTACAAAAATTGCTTCTAGACAACCTACTAGTTCCCTTCGGGCCACAGAATCACCATCTATAGCTTTTGCTGAGGTGCATAGTCAAATAGAAGAGCAAGATTCTCAAGAAATTGAGAATTCTTGCCCAATTTCTTTACAATAAGGGAACTCTAGTAATCTCCGCGAAGGGGAAGGAGAAATAGGGGAAATAGAAAAACTAGGATCCCCTCTTAAAGTAGTCCAAACACTAAGCAGCCCAGATAAGGGAAGTGCTGTCAAAATCATCCAAAACAAAGCTGAAGAACCTGAAGAACCAAAATCCCCTAGGATAATAGTTCAGCAAGGGACACTCATTATCCAGACCAAGGAAGTGCTGTTAAGGTCATCCCTACTCCTTCTAGTCAGCCTAGGAATAATTCCCTAGAAATCCCAGAAGGATATTGGCACATATTTGATCAAATGGCCCACAACTAGCAACCACCCCAAACTTCCACACTGCAATATCCCATTGTGAACACTGCAGTTAATGCACCGATGAAGGCCATTCCTCTCCAGCATATTCCTACATTCCATGGCTTAACATCAGAAGATCCAGATGCATTTCTGTTTGTATTTGATTTACTATGCAGAGGGTATGACTATACCATCGATCCGCAAAAGTTAAAATTATTCCCCTCCATATTAAAAGGAGCAGCTCTACGATGGTTTATGGGGTTAGGTGGAGGTGTTATAAATGGCTAGGATCAGATGAAAGTTGCTTTTATAAAGAAATATCAGGATTATTGTAGGTCTAGGGAATTAAATGATGAAATATTTCAGATGACAACAAAACCTAATGAAACATTGGACGAATATGTAGAACGCTTTCAATACAACCTCCAGAGATCACCCTATGCATCTTTACGCTTACCTGATAATGTGTTAAAAAATACATTAATTAAAGGGATGAAGGAACAATGGGTTGAAACATTAAACATCATGGGCAAAGGTGACATATATCAGGAAAATTTTGCTGAAATTATTGATTTATCTATCAGGTGTTCAAGAGGTAGCATAAGACTAAAACCAGCAGAACATGACATGATCATAAGGGATAGCAAGACCTCTAGTGGAGGTATAACCGGCACAGAAATTGGAAATCTACTAGAAGGTTTAAAAACTGATATTCTAGGGACTCTGACAATGCAGCTTGATATCATGCAAGCTAAACAAAAGCAAGCAGAAGCATAAATTTTTTTGGCAATATTCTGCCCTAGATGCAGAAAGAAACATAGCCATAAAGAGTGCCCGTTGGATACAATCCAAGTTTGTGCCATCTGCACAAAAGATCACTCTACAGAAAGCTACCCCTCACTCCCGGGATTGAAAGAAATCTACAAAGAAGTGGAAGAAGAAACAGAAATGGTATACCTACTCAATCAGTGCCGTCAATGGCAACCACGACAAACATGTATGCCCATTGATCCATCCTCTTCTTTTCAGTCTCCTCAATATAATGCTAAGCAATATAATGGAATGTGGAAAAATCAGCCACCCTTCCCCAGTTGGTCACAACAGCTATTTCCTACACCACCATGGCCAAATCAAACAAATCAAACCAATTGGCCAAACTTTCCTTATTGTCCACCATTTTGGAAAAATAATACATATCCAACACAATGGTCCCCTCCACCTCGCATAGTCAGACCTGACAGTCGAACTGGAAAATATCTATGAATCAACCAGCTGGAATGATTCCTCTCCCTCCACCTACACTGCCAACACCATATACATTTCAACAAAATCCCCAGACCAACTTAAGACCGCAACTCCCAGCCCAGCCCAACCCAAACCCTAATAATAGATTGGTTCAATCTGTTCAAATAATTGAAGCACCAAAACTAGAAATCGAGTTAAGGGAGTGCAACGACCTTCAACTAAGGTCTGGGCGCATAATAGAATCAGACGGAGACAAAAATGTTCAAGTTGAAAATCCGTTACCTTCAGAACAAACACTGCAAAAGGAGAATGTGGTTACACAACAAAATCATGAGCAAGCAACCACCTCTTCTCCACCATTCCCAGAATGACTAATCATACCTCGTCCAATAGAACATCCTGATTTTGATCTTCTGGGAGAACTGAAAAATTTGTGTATAAAAATCCCACTCCTCCAAGCTATCCAAGATATTCCCATTTATGCAAATACCATCAAAGAACTATGCATAAGAAATCCAAAGAGGAGAACAACAACTAACCCAAATGTCCAAGTAGTTGGCACTCTATCTGACTTACTATGAGGAAGAGAAACACCTATAAAGTATGAGGACCCAGGAAATCCTATAATTACAGTGCAAATCAATGGACATTAATTTCCAAATGCCTTAGTTGATTTGGGAGCTGCAGTTAATATCCTAACAACCACCACTTTTCAAAAACTTGGCATTACATCATTAGATCCAACAACAACCTTATTGGAATTGGCTGACTGATCGGTACTCAAGATAGAAGGCACACTACATGATGTAATGGTATCTGTAGACTCCTGGGAATACCCTACAGACTTCCTGATTATTAACCCCAAAAACCAGCTAGATGGACACCCTTTAATCTTAGGTAGACCTTGGCTGGCAACTGTTGATGCCTACATTGGCTGCCGGCAAGGCAGCATGACTATAAATAGAGGGAGTTACGTCAAGAATTTAGCCTTATACCCTTGCTATAGGGTAAAATTATTGGGTTGTTGGTTATTGAATATCCCTCTCAGGGCTTTCTGGTGCCCGAGGCAGACAATAAGATTATTTGTATAGTTCACAAAGAAGGCACACACATGTTCATATCAACTTAAAAAACTTGATGGAATAAGATGGAAGATTACCTCTTTAATGATATTGAAGTCTTTTGGAGAGTGCTAAGCAGCGAATCAGGGATCCTTCTTCACCAGCTCCAAATCTCGACCCTACAATCAATCAAAGCACCCATGTAATCTCTACCACAACATACATTTCCTATCAATTAAGTTAACATATGATAAACATTTAAACTATGCACATCTAAGCCATTCATCTCATGCATATATAAGTAATTGAATAACAATGACAGTATCAACGCATAGAATGGAAAAAACAGATACAGTTCTATTAATTTATAAAAAGGAGGATTACAACCGTCAGTTGTACCAAGCCCTCCTCAGCCTTCCAATCTCTCTATCTCTCAATGTGGTTATTTCTTGATCAACAAGTTCTCAATGAACCTCTTTGACTCTTGACCTTCACACTACAACAATAATTCTCTACTTCACAAGTATTCAAAACTTTGACAATCCTTTGACCTTGAACCAAGATCCTTTAGCTCCATTTTATAAGAGATGGAGAGAGCAATCATTGCCTTTCTCCTTCCACTAGTTCTAAATATAAAAAACCAAGATGTTTCCTCAACTCCCCATTATTTTGCCTTCCTTGAGAGTTCAGTTGTTTTTGGCGAGGCCCAATAAGAGACTAGTGCTTTGCAGTTTCCTTTTTGTATTGACTCTCTTATGAGAAAAAGCTGGGAATTCAAATCATTCTCCGCGGGTTTTTCCTGTTTCAAACTCAAAACAAGGGTAACGCTGCCCTCTAGTGTAAACAGAGTGTTTCCCTAGCCACTAAGGTGGCCTATTCATTGATCAGGTGCGTTATAACGCTCTTGTGTCGTTATAGGGGTGTGTTACCTTGGCAGAAGTAGGTTTAGTTTAGGTCTTTGTATCCCTTCCATATTTATATTCTCCTCTAAGCTGATCAGGAGGTTTTTTGACCTATATCGATTAGCAGAAAAGAATAATAAAATGGAATATATACAATGGAGCGAAAATTCAATAACACTTAAGAGGAATAGTGCTTTAGAAACTTGCCATTGACAGGCCCTCCAGCACAACTTTTTTCCATCCATTTCCTGCAGTAGATAAGTGTTGTTGCCATGGAATGAAGCTACTATGAATGGTCATTTCCAGATGTTCTCAAACTTACCATGTTTCCCCTTTTCCTCAATTATGGCCTCCCACTTCAACACCACATTTTGAATCTAAAAATTTTCTTCTTTGATCTTCATGTCAAATGTATTCTTTATTATGTTTTGTGACTTCTTATGGCTATTGTATACCTCCTCCATTTTTTCCTACAGAGCTATAATCTATTTTATTCTCCTCTGAATAGCATTAGGCTCCTCCTCTAGTACTTGCAACAATTTCATAATAGTCACTCTCAAGGATGTGGGAAAAATGGATTCAGCTCCATACACTAACTCATAAGATGAAGTACCAATTGATATTTTTGTACATGCTCTATCATCCAACAAAGCATACTTCAACTTCAAATTCCATGATCTTTTGTTTTCTTGTAGTACCTTCTTGATAATTCTTACAATGCTTTTATTAGAAGTTTCAACAAGACCGTTACCCTATGGGTAATATGCAGTAGAGTGTCCAAGTGTTATGTGATACTGATGACAAAAGATAATCAACCTTTTGGATTTGAAAGCCTGTGCATTGTCAGTAATAATATTCATAGGACATCCAAACCTGGACAATATGTTATTCTCTAAGAATTGGATGATGACTGAATCATTTTCCTGCCTTGTTGGGATTGCTTCAATCCGCTTGGTGAAATAATCTATTGCTGTCAGGATCTAGCGATGTTGCGTTGAAGTAGATGGGTTTATTTCACAAATAAAATCTAGCCCCCACTATTGGAAAGGTGCCTCAACATAAATTGGCATCAAGGGTAAAGGAACTAGCTTTTTTTTACCATAAAAAATCTGACATTCATTGCAGGAACCTATCTTCTTGTAAACATCTTTGAACATGGTGGGTCATTAGTACCCTGCTCTGAGAATTTTGTTTGTTGTGGCCTTCTAGTAGTGATTTCCTCCACAATCTCCTTTATGAAACTCTTCAATTACCTTCTTAGCGTCCTCTTTCAGCAAACAATTCAAAAGAATGCCACTAGTATCTTTCCAGTAAAGATTCTTATCTATAATGCAATATCTCAGAGATTTCAGCTTCACAAACCTTGCTTTAGATTTAGTCAATTCTACAGGAGATCTATGATGATGCAATACAAATAAAATGTCTCTATACCAGTCAGATATAATGTACTTCTCTTCAATAGGAATCAACTCTTCCTCTTCATCCGATAACTCTGAAATTTCTGCAATAAAATTTATATCAAGACAATCAAAATTGGATTGTGCCATCAGCTTTTCTAGCCCCTATCCGTTCACCAATTTTGTAGGTATGAATTCTATATCATACTCTAGCAAATTAGCTATCCACTTCCCTCTCTTGTCATTAGGATCAGCTTAAGTCAAGATGTCCTTCACCACAGTGTTAGGCACAAATGTTATGACATGAGAATGTATAATATAGATTCTAAAATCTTTAATGGCTTTAATCAAATAATATCCCTATTTTTATAAGGTATTGTACTTCAGCTCTGAGTTAGAAAGGGTTCTGTTAAAGAACGAAGTGGGCTGCTCTGTACCTTGTTGTCCTTTCTGCATTAAAACTCTAGCAATGTTGTTTTCAAATGCAAATGTAAAAACCATAAATTATTTTGAAAAATCCAGGCTAATCAACATTGGGGCCTGAGTGAGTGCTTTCTTAATTTCTTCAAATGAATGCTTTGCTTCAACTTTCCATTTAATATTAGCTCCTTTCTTCAGCATCTTGGTTATATCTTTTACAATCTCAGGAAAGTTCGGGATGAACCTTCTAACAAAATTCGCTCTCCCAAGGAAAGACTGGATTTCTTTTTTATTCCTTTGCAGGTCAACTTTCTAAATGGCATTGACTCTATTTGGATCAATATTTATCCCATATTTTGATATAATATTCTCAAGCAACTTTCCATAAGTTAGAGCAAAAATATTTTTAGTAGGATTGAGAGAAATACCAAATATTCTACACTTCAGCAGAACTTTCTCCAGATGCTTCAAATGGTCTTCCTCTCTTCTTGAAAATACAGCTATGTCATCCAGATAGACCACCACTAGCTTATCTTTCTCCTCAGCAAAGGCAATGTCCATTGCTCTTTGAAAAGTCACTCCTACATTCATCAAACCAAAGGGCATCTTGGCATATATTAATGTCCCCCATGGTGTTGTAAAAGCAATTTTCTCCTAGTCTTCTGGGTGTACCAATATCTGATTGTATCCTAAGAAACCATCCAGCATAGACATCCTTTGAGAACCAGCAATATTCTGCAGAATTTGATCCATCTTAGGGAGAGGGTAGTTGTCTTTCAAAGAATCTTTGTTCAAGTTTCTGAAATCAATGTAGACTTTGATCTCTCCACTGTTCTTTCCAACTGACACCAAGTTAGAAAGCCATTTTGAGAATCCGATAGGAACAATAATTTTTGCATCAAAAAAATTCTTAATTTCCTTCTCAATCAAAGGCATAAGCAATGGATTTATCCTTCTCAATTTATGTTTGAAAGGTTTCTCATTATCTTTAATAGGAATAGTATGTTGAATAATAGTGGGATCATACTTCTTCAAATCAACATAACTCCATGCAAAAGCATTAATAAACTTTTTCATCATCTCAATATATTTATGTTTCATCTCTAGCGAAAGAAACTTAGAAAGTTTTATCATTTTAGGCACTACAACTGTACCAAGATTACAAGTCTATACCTCTTCATCATCATCCTGTATTCTAGGAGAATTGAAAACATCATTTTGGTCAAAAATATTTTCAAGTGGAAAAATACCCTTGGGTATAAAATTGTTCTTTAGCTACAAAACTTCAGAATTACCCTTAGTTTCAGCAAGCATGTTTTGTTGATCTACTTGTGTGCTTTAAAACTCCTCCTTCAACTCTCTAAATTTTTTGACATGTTGGTCATCTTAAAACACTTGCCAATGGATGATGTTATCTGGGATAGCAGGCCTATGACGAACTTCAATCTCATACTTTTCAGTGGAATGTGCAGGGATAACAAACAAACTTGCAGAAACAACTAGGGAATCAACTACTAAGTTTTGATCCCTAGTTTTCACAATAAGTGAATATTCTTGAAAATTTTCCAATTTCTCCATGATCAAATTTTTGTAAGCTCTCATCCTCACATCCTTAGTTTGATATTTTCCTTCAACTTGTTCGATTACCAATTCAGAATCTCCACAAACTGAAATTTTTTGGGCACCCAATCTTTTCAAAATTTCCAAACCCAAAAACAGAGATTCATATTCAGCCATATTGTTTGTGCAATCAAATCTCAGTTTGAAAGAATAGAACTTACTTTCATCATTGGGAGTAGTGATCCATATGCCTGCTCCAGCCCCATCTCTTCTAGCTGATCCATCAAAGTGCAAAAGCCACTAGCCCTCTACTTTTTCTTCAATGATTTCCTAATTTTCAACTTTCTGATTTTCAATTTCTTGAATTTCTACCTTCCCTTCACTTTCTGTTTCATCAATTAGCTCATTGAAAAGAATTGTTGATCCTAATTCAGTTTCAACAGCATAAATTGGAAAATTCTGAGGTTTATCCTTACTGCTTACCATATAAGCCATCCTTGTCTCTCTGTACATCTTTCTTTGCTCACCAAAAATAGGAATGGTGGCATATGTCAAGTCCATCTGTATGGTGCCTTTGATTTTTGCTTCCCAAGATCTGGATAAGAGCCTGCCAAACTTGGGTGGAATGTTTTCTACCACAATGTCCATTACCACTCTCTTGGAAGGCACTTGTGTTAGACCAACAACAACATCCATTATCAATCCTATGCATTGAACTCTTTTAGAATCAAAAGAAAACAAGTCCTTGTATGGCCAAGTGATTTCCAAACCCATCCTCTCCATAATCACCTTAGGCATGAGGTTATGAGAAGCCCTTGAATCCAACATGGAATTATGTAAGGTCATGTCATGGATACTAAGGCTGACATAGAAAGGAGGTACTTCTTCATTTTTCTCATCTTCCAATCTTGGTCCCAAGTAGATAGTAGGATCATCTTCTTGCACATTAAGGATATCTGAAGCTCCTGGTTGAGAATTCAACATTTTTAAAATTTTTCTTCTATACTCATTCACCTTAATAATTTATCCAAAAGGGACTAGGATCTTGATTTTGGAAATCTCATTCTCCAAACTGAAAATAGAAGTAATATTTTCACTCTCTTTGACAGGGGGAGGAGGTGGTGGATCTTTTCCAGCCTCTGCTACTTTAGGAGCATCTTTCTTGGGTTGTGTTTTATTTGCAGTGATAGGAACTGTAGAAATTTATTAATACTGATGTATTAACAGATTCTCCTGATCTAACAATATTTATCTTCTTACTAAATACAAAATCCTTCCACTGTTAAACTTGCGGAAATTTAAAACTCAATTGCAAACACATGTGAATAAATTCAATCACACATAACACAATTGTTTAACGGGAAAGATTAAAGCTAAAAACCCCAACTATCATATATTATGTATATCGATGGAATCATGTAATAATATCATACAAATCTTAGTACATCAAGCTCTCAGTAAAATCAACAATCATTAAACATTTTCATGCAGAAATTTGCATCTCTATGCACCAATTTCTTGCCTCCTGATAACCTGCCTCCACTGCACAATCCCTACTAAATAAGACCCCACGAATGAATTCAAATTTGCATTTCCTTGGCTACGCAATCCTCATTGGAAACTCCAATGTGTGTCAGATGCATTGAATGCATCACTATAGTCACAATGGATAGTCCATCTACCCTTTCACCTATCTCTCCACTGGAACTGACATGCAAGTAGTTAACTGTTGTATTTGTTCAGTTGTTAGTGAGTTATTAGTTGTGAATTAATTAACTAATTAATTCACTAAAATCTCACTAGTGTATCTTTCAGTTAGACTAGATAGAACTAGCTCAATTGAGTTTAACCCACTTAACTGAGTCAAACTAAATTAAAACTCTTGTAACTACTCTTCCAACTTTGTCACAAATTTTCCACTTTAGTTCTAACTGGGTCCTCCATGCATGAACCACCAATAACCCTAGGAATTGTGTAATTCCTTCAGCCCACTGATTTTCCAAATTTGTTCGCTGAAATAAAGTGCTCCAAGAGAATAAGTTGATGTTTATTATCGGATTATTATTAAGGGTTAATAATAATCGACATGCACCTATTTTTAGATCGATGATCTATAAATAGAATTCGCCAAATATTCTAAAAATAGAATTTCATCTATTTTCCACATTTGACCAACCATCTACAAATAGCATCCTACAACTTATAGAATATGCTCACCATGCCTAAAAATAGACATACACCTAAAAATATCCTGCAGGCCCCACTTAGTGAAGGTGCTTACTTTTCACTAAGCTCATCATCCTGTTGAATCTCAACACTCCCTCTCAACAAGATAGGGATTATCCTTCACCTCGATCCTACCTCTATGGTATTCGAATTTTATCCTGCGGAGTGCTTTCATCAGAATATCTGCGTCCTGATCTTTCGTAGGAATGTACTGAAGCAACATGATCTTCCGCTGCACACAATCTCTAATATGATGATACCAAATATCAATATGCTTAGATCTATCATGAAACACAGGATTAATCGAGATTTTAATGCAACTCTGATTATCACAATGTATCACTGTAGGATCTAAATGTGAACTGAACAAACCAACCAGGATCTTCCTCATTCAGATAGCCTCACATGCAGCTTGACTTGTTGCGATGTATTCTACTTCCGCTGAACTGAGTGCCACGGATCGTTGTTTCCTGCTGTACAAATAAATTGTTGTAGATCTAATACTGAAAACCCCTCTTGATGTGCTCTTTCTGTCCATTGGGCTGCCTACCCAATCTACTTCCATGAATCCATGCAACTTCACCTCATCCATCTATCTGTACCATAAACCATACTCAGATGTGCCCCTAAGATACCTTAAGACATGCTTGCCTGCCTTCCAGAAGAGCTTGGTAGGCTTAACCATCGCTTGTGAAAGCTGGGTCACCGCATAGCATATGTCTGGTCTTGTATTAAATAAATACATGAGCGAACCCACCAACTATTGATAAACAATGGCATCCACTACCTTTGCCGATGTAGAATCCTCTTTCCTCCAATTTCTTGGAAGAGGAGTATCCATGGGCTTGCAGTCCTCCATGTGAAACTTACCAAGTATCTCCCAAGCATACTTGCCTTGAGACACAAATAGTTCACCTTCTCGCTGCCACATTTCGAATCCAAGGAAATAATGAAGGAGGCCCAAATCCTTCATCTCAAACTCCTTTGCAAGATCTGCCTTGCATTAGTGTATCAATTTCTCATCACCTGTTAGTATTAAATCATCAAAATAAATAAAAATGATTAAAAACTTACCCTCCACCACAATTTGGTATAGGTTTGCATCTGCCTCACTCTTGGTGAAGCCAAGTTCAGTGAAATAGATGTCGGTCCATGTGTACCAAGCACGTGGTGCTTGCTTAAGCCCATACAACACTCTTTTGAGTCTGCAAACATGCAACTCACTGCTGAAGATATCAAATCCTTCAGGCTTCCCAATGTACACCTCTTCCTCAATGATCCCATTAAGGAGCATAGTCTTCACATCCATCTGATGAATGTACCAACCCATCTGCGCTGAGAGAGAAAGGATGGTCCTTATGGAAGAATACAATGTGACAGGTTCAAAGGTTTCTTCATAATCAATCCCCTCGATATGTGAGAAGCCCCGGGAAATAAATCTTGCCTTATACTTCTCGACGCTCCCATCAGCAGCTTTCTTTACCACTGATTTACCCATCGGCCTTGGAACAATCTCCCAAGAATTGTTTCTAAAAACGGAGTCATACTCCTCCACCATGGCATCTACCCATGTGGGATCCTGCGTTGCTTCTTCAAAAGAAGATGGATTTGTCACGATACACTTTCTCATAAGAGCCATGTATCTAGTAAATTGGTTAGGTGACTGTCTCTGTCTGCGCTATGATGTAGGGACTCCTACATTATCTGCCGCATCAAGCTTCAGTCTCTTAGCTTCTGTGGTACACTTTCTGCTAGATTTGATGTTTGGCTCTACATGAGTGGACTCCTCCACTCCATGAATCTCCTCCTGTAGTTGATCCACATCTAGAGGCTCATCTTTGGGAACAAGCAATTCCTCCTCTGCATGCAAGTCTAGCTCCCTCTCAAGCATATCTCGTGCATCACCCATGATTGTTTTGTTCTTCCTCTTCTGACCCCATTATGCTATGGGTTATGAGTGTTATGAGTTCTCTTTTAATTCCTTCTTTGATACAGATGTATTTGAATTCATTCGGGATATATTCACCGCCATTATCACTCTGTAGAGCCTTCACTTGCTTCCCCGACTCCTTCTCCACCAATGCTTTAAACTCACATAACTTTGAGAATGTTTTTCTCTTATTCTGCATGAGGAAGATCCAGCATCTATGAGAATATTCATCAAAAAATATAACATAATACCTGTGTTTTGTTGTTGAAGCAATCAAGAAAGGTCCACATACGTTTGTGTGAATTCTCTCCAAGATCACCGAAGCACGGTTCTCCTTCTCATGAAAGGTGGTCTTCAAAAACTTACCCACAGTACATCCCTTGCACTGATCTGACTGTGTGAGAGTACCCTTGGGAAGTCCAGTAGAAATATGCCGCAAATTTTTTGAGGCGCCATGGTGAAGATGTCCCAATCTCTTGTGCCATAATTCGCCCTCATCCTAGCTCACCACTTCTTCTGCTTTGCCCATCATTGTAGTGCAACCATCTACCTCCAGCTTGTAGAGATTCTTAACTTGAATCCCTATCCCCTTGGTTGGACCCATTTTTTATGTCGAAGGAAAGCTTTTCCCTCGCTGAAAACAACGTCATAACCTCTGTCTTCCAACATTGCGACTGAGACCAAGTTCTTCTTTAGACCTGGAACATGCATAACATATTTCAACATAAATGGTTTACCTGACTCCCTCTCAAAGGTAATGGTTATAATTTCGGTCGCACTGTATCTACCATCGTCACCCATATCTATATGCATTTGGAAATCATTCTCCTCCAAGTCACTAAACAACTCCTTGTCTCCCATCATATGGAAAGACACACCACTATCAAGATACCACACCGATCCCATTGCGTTTGAAACCAAGCATGCAATCAAAGAGAAATCAAGTTAAAATTGCGAGGCTAAGGCCTCTCCAACTGCAACTCCAACAACCTTCTTTTTCTTCTTTTTCTGTGGGTAGTTAGTGGCGAGATGCCCATGTTCGAGACAGTGAAAACACTTCACTTTGGACAAATCCAGCTTCTTGCCTTTAGCTTCGAATTTTGGATGGGATTTATTCCCCTTTCCTTTCCTTGCTTTGGCAGCCAAAGTGAAATTCTCTTCATCATCATTCTTCAATGAAGAGCCATCCCTAGTCCTTCACCTTATCTCCTCCTGCACAAGATCTGACCAAAGTCGCTCCCAACCCAGCAATTTCTCCCATCCATTGACAAAGTCTTCATAGCTATGCCAAATCTTCGAAAGCCCAAGAAGAGCCAAGCTCACCAAGTCAACATCATCAACTGTAATCCCCACACTTCCTATTTCATCTCTACAATGGACAAAATTCGTGAGATATTTTGGAATATTGTCACCCTTCTCCATTTTTATTTTTATGAGCTTATCTTTCAGTGCCAACTTCCTCTGGTCACTACTGCTTTAGAAAATATTTTTCAAAGCCTTCCACATTTGAAATGGAGTGGCTTTCCCATGAAGGCTTGACACAATATGGTCCTTCACACCTTCCAACAAAATTCTTCTTGTCTTTTCTACCTTCTTTTGCCATGCATCAAGTCCTGCAACATCGCTAGAATCAAGCTTAGGAACATCGTTATAGATGAACTCCTTTAATCCATTATCTTCAAGCACCGCCTCCTTCCTATCCTTCTAGGCTATGTAATTAGAGCTACCCTCAAGGGCATACTCCAATCACAACCCATTGAAAGACATTTCAATGAATACTCAACTGTCGTACCAAGAAATTTCTGCAGCAAATTCGAATTGTCCACCAGGATAAAAATCAGCACTTATTCATAATTTCAATCTCCAGTGATCAATACAGCTTAGATACCATGTAGAAATTTATTAATACTGATGTATTACCAGATTCTCCTGATCTAAAAATATTTATCTTCTTGCTAAACACAGAATCCTTCCACTGTGAAACTTGCAGAAATTTAAAACTCAATTGCAAACACATGTGAATAAATTCAATCGCACATAACATAGTTGTTTAACGAGACAACTTAAAGCTAAAAAACCCAACTATCATATATTATGTATATCAATGGAATCATGTAATAATCTCATACAAGGCTTAGTACATCAAGCTCTTAGTACAATCAAGAATCATTACACACTGTCATGCAGAAATTTTCATCTCTATGCACCAATTTCTTGCCTCCTGACAGCCTGCCTCCACTATGCAATCCCTGATGAAGAAGACCCCACAAATGAATTCGAATTGGCCTTGCCTTGACTGCACAATCCTCATTGGCAACTCGAATTTGTGTCATATGCATTGAATGCA